>OY740782.1:151517144-151549644 GCA_963514005.1 Raja brachyura | reverse complement strand
GACGTTTCACAGAGTGCTGGAGTAACTGAGCGGGTCAGGCAGCATCAGGAGTTACACCAGCTGGAAGTCTGAGGGCTAATGACAAAAATGCTTCATCAAAATTAATTCTCGGTCAAGGCAGGCAGCACTTGAATGATTTTATCAAAGCCAAATTATTTTTCTATTGATGGATTCCAGCAGGGGCGAGTAACGCATCAACTTCAGATGAAACCTTATGGAAAAGATATTTTGGAAGAAAGGAATATTGATGTCAGTAAATGCTTTATCCAGACAGAAATGCATCTTTCATGAGCAAGATGAAAGGATTCCAAAGTCCCATGCCAAAGGCTTCTTTTTATACGATTCGTACATCTGCAAACATTTAGTTGCTTTATAAATTCAGAACAGCCTCCCAAGAGCATACTGATCTTTGCATGCAAAAAAAACACTGCCATCTTGACAAATGAAAATGATCGAAGATTCTGAACCAGGGGCCACAGTCTTAGAATAAAGTCTTCTCGATCTATTACTCTCATGATGTTATATACTTCTATAAGGTCATAAGTGACAGGCGCAGAATTGGGCCATTCGGCCCATCCAGTCTACTCCGCCATTCAATCACGGCTGATCTATCTCTCCCTCCTAACCCCATTCTCCTGCCTTCTCCCCGTAACCCCCGACACCCGCACTAATCAAGAATCTATCTACCCCGTACTAATCAAGAATTAGAATTCTTAGTCATAAAGGGGAGGTCATTTAAGACTGAGGTGAGAAAAAACGTTTTCACCCAGAGAGTTGTGAATTTGTGGAATTCCCTGCCACAGAGGGCAGTGGAGGCCAAGTCACTGGATGGATTTAAGAGAGAGTTAGATAGAGCTCTAGGGGCTAGTGGAGTCCAGGGATATGGGGAGAAGGCAGGCACGGGTTATTGATTGGGGACGATACATGTTATTGGTACATGTTGGCGACCCACCTAAGGCTCGAGAATTCTCGATACTCTCCATGGCGGCTTCATTCCAGTCGCCGCTAATGTTTTCAACGTGTTGATAAATTCACGGCGACCATAATGAGGCCGCGACTAGTTCCCAGAATGCTGGAACTCCTCACGGCCATGAAGGCGACTCCCCGGCAACCATGACAATAGACAATAGACAATAGATCAATAAGATAGTAAGATTAAATGAGAACTTACCAGTTTGAAGTTTGATCTTTATTTTATGAGGAGTTACGATGAGGGATTACGTGAAGATCCCGCCAGCACGCATGCGCGACATTCTTCAAAGCAGTGGTGTGAAATCACAGATGGCAACGTAGACTAATATAGTAAGATAAGAGAGAACTTCCATACCAGTTGATCTTTATAATAGAGGGCTGGGAGCGGAGGGCACGTAATCCCTCATCGTAACTCCTCATAAAATAAAGATCAAACTTCAAACTGGTAAGTTCTCATTTAATCTTACTATTTTACTTCGGAGTCACGTGAGTGACTACGTGAAGATTTCAAAGCTCTGTGATTTCATGCCCTGGAAACCCCATGCTCACACACCGCTATGCTGGGATAAGAGGATGAACGTAATTCAGACATAACACTGGCTGAAAAATAAAATAGGTATTTATTCATACCAAACACAAAAATATATATCCCATGAAGGGTAAATTATTTGGCAGAGCTCAAAATTCTCCCTGCATAAGAGTCAGTGGAGGCCACGGGTTTATTATAAAAGCGATGAAACGTCCTCTCATTACTCCAACCCGCTGTGGCCAGGATGTGGTCCAATGGTACCTCCATCATCCTAGCCGCCGACGTGGATGCCGCCCTGGTGGAGTGAGATTTAAATATATTAGTGTCTATCCCCGCCGCATCCAGAACCACCCTTATCCATCTAGAAATGGTTTGCACCGTGACTTTGTGGTGAGGCTTTTTGTGGCTTATGAGCAAAGCTTTCTCCGTGCCCCTGAGATTTTTTGTGACTGAGATGTATCGTGATAATAAAGTGACAATACAAAGTCGAGTATCTGCCGGGTAGGCTAGAAACTCTAAAGTATGTCCAGACGTTCCGGGTCGATCTTGTTTTAACAGCCCCTGCACATAAAAGGTGATTTTGTCATTGGATATGGACATGGCATCCAGATTTAATTTGTGCAGGGACTGGACCCGTTGTGCCGTGACGAGTGCCATGATCATTACCACCTTGTAGGTAAGCTTGTCCAGGGTAAGTCCTGAGTTAGGTGTCCATCCTCGCAGCATAGTTAATACTATGCCGATATCCCATGTGTGGTTGTATCTGGGCCTGGGGGGATTGGAATTGAATATTCCTCTCATTAGTTTTGATACTAATGGATGTGATCCAATGCCCAATTGGTCACTCCCCTTGCCCAGGTAGGTCGATAGGGCACTCCTGGCACAGTTAATGGCACTATAGCTCAGTCCTTTGTCATGGTGAAGGGTTGCCAAGAATTCCAGAACTTCTGTGATGGTTGCTGATTCGTAGGTAGTGTTGGTTGCAGAGCAGAATTTTTCCCATTTCCTGATGTAGGTCAGGTACTGCTTACGGGTGGACTCCCTGCACGATGCTGAGATGGTATCCATGGTTCTGCTGGTGAGTCCGTACCCCAAAAGTGGCCGTTTCAGAACCTGCAAATCAATAGGTCCATGCGGTCATGACATGGGTGGTGTTCTCCTGTGATGGGATGTAAAAGCAGGTTAGGTCGTTTATTGACCCTAATACAAGGTTCTGTGGCCATCTTCTGTACTGCTGGGAACCATGGTTGGGTAGGCCAGTCGGGCACAACCAAAATACCCGATGCGGAGTCTTGTCTGATTTTCTGCAAGACCCGACTGATGAGGCAGAAGGGGGGAAATGCATAACAGAACAAGTCCCCCCAGTGTAGCGTGAAAGCGTCCATTGCTGCTGCCCCTGGGTCTGGTTCCCAAGCAACATATGTTGGCAGTTGGTGATTTAATCTGGACGCAAAAAGGTCGATATCTGGTGTCCCATAACGTTCTACAATATCTGTGAACACTTTCCGATCCAACATCCATTCTATGTTGTCGTTAAATTTGCGTGACCTGGTGTCTGCCACTGTATTTAGTTTACCTGGGAGGTAAGTGGCTGAAATCCAAATTTCTCTTTGCAGACACCAGTGCCAGATATTATTAGCCAATTCATCACACGATATCGACTTTATTCCGCCCATATGATTAATATATGCTACCACCGTGGTATTGTCAATTTGTAATCTAACATGTATATTGTGCATGTTAGAGCAGTATGCCCTAAGGCCATGAAATGCTCCCAGCATTTCTGAATGGGTAATCCCCAGTGTGTTGAATTGGGTTAGTTCTAGTGCATTCCATCTCCCTCCACAACTAGTGGTGGTATTAGTTGCTCCCCAACCTTGGGCACTGGCATCAGTTTGTAAGATGATCGAGGGATTGATGATAATGATGGGTTTTGAACAATTTTGAGCATTCTCCATCCACCAATTTAATTCGGTTTTTGCCTTTTCTGGCAATTTCATAGGCCTGTCGAAATGGCCTGCATGTCTTTTAAGAGCTATAATTTTAGCTCTTTGTAGGTTTTGATAATGTAATGGTCCGAATTGTGCTGCGGGAAAAGCAGCCACTATCTTCCCAATTACCCTGGCCACCTGCCGTATGGATGGATTCCTGATGCCAGTAAGGCTCCTGCAAGCCTCTATCAAGTCCACCGCTTTATTTGGCGGTAAAGTGATAGACATTTGCACCGAGTCAATGGTAAACCCCAAGTAATCCATGGTGGTTGAGGGTTTCAGTTTTGATTTATCTGGATGTATGACGAATCCCAGCTTTTGGAAAAGATGTTTTGTGGCTAAAACTGCCAATGTAGCCATTTCCAAATTCTCCCCAACAATGAGGATATCATCAAGATAGGCCATTACAGTGTGATTCTGTTTTCTTAGGTAGGCCAAAGCTGGTTTCAACATTTTGGTAAACAGTCTGGGTGCTGATGATAACCCATTGGGCAAGGCTTTGTATTGCCATAGTTGTTCCATCCAGATAAATTGTAGGTATTTCCTATGATCCTTGTGTATTGGTACTGAATAGTATGCATCTTTGAGGTCAATGCATGCCATGTAGTACCCATAGGATATTAACTCCCTAGCTGTGTCAAAGGTATCCATTTTGAAATGAACATACTGAACAGAAGTATTTAGTTTGGTCAGATCTATAATTATGCGGCACCCGCCATGCTTTTATTTTTGGTAAATATATTGGATACGAACTCCTGAGGCTCTCTGGCGGTTTTCTCAATTACTCCTTTTTCAATTAGCCTCAACAGTTCAGCATGCCCTGCCGTTCTTTCTTTTTGTGAAAGTATAAACTTCCGGCTAGGTGAATGCTGGACCGGGGTAGGGAGTTCGTAAACAAATTCAATTTTGTAGCCCTGAATACTTCCGAGTATGTAAGGATCAGAGGTAAGTGTGCGCCAAACTTCATAACACAAGTGCAACCGGCCCCCCACATTTTGTGAATTTAGGCAAGGAATGTTCCTGGGGAAGCCAGACCCACCTACCTCCATGGTTATTGTCGGTGTTGTGGCCTCTGTCCTTGTTTCTTCTGTTGAGTTGTCACGGTGTAGGGGTGGTGCATTTTCCAAGAAGGCCGGGCTGGGCCATGGCCTAAAAAAGACCGCTGTGCAGGTGGACCGGCCTTCGAGCTTTCACCACCGGCGGGTCTGTGATAAAATCGCTGGCCGGTGGGTGTGTAGGGGTGCTGCCATTGTGGGTAATGAGGTTTAAATGAACCGGGTACCTTGATGAGGCCTAAGGCCTTGGCCTCCTCGTCCAGGTCTTTCACCTGTTTGGGAAGGTCGTCCCCAAACAGTAGATTCGGCGGTTGAACGTTCCCTGGTTTGCACAACCCCGCAAATTTGGGGTTGAGTGCCGGTTTTATGATGCTCCTCCTGAAGTTATTAATCTCATATTGTGTGTTGCACAATAGAGCCAGGGCATCTTGTAATTCCTCCGGTAACTCAATTCCCACTGCAGTTCTGGCCACTGCCGTAATTCCGGCGGTCAATAGCTTCTGGATCTTCTGCAGTTTGACTTCTTGCCCTCTAATCATGGGGCTCATGTTCCCCCAAATGGGGTTGTTCACCGTAGGAACATTTAGGGAGTTGCAATTCTCCGGAGCTAAATATTTTCCGGCTGTGGTGTGAATAGCCTGCTTCTGGAGCTGGTTTGTAGTCATATAATTAATGCTAGCTGCCAGCTTTGGATGGATAGGTAGGCCTTTCTGAGAAGGCACTGCATGTTTGTTGACCATCTCCAGCAACTCATCCTGCACCCCAGACACTGTAGGTTCTTCAGCCAACTCCCCCTCTTCGTGGTCAGCCCAGTTCTGACCCCCAATGCTCCCCTGCGAAGAGGGCGAGACATTAGGCAGTCCGTGATAGGAGCCTGCCGTGGGCCTGTGAAGAGGCTCACCAAGACTCTGCCCCTGCAAAAGCAGGTCCCGCTGGAGCATTTGCTCCTCACCAACTGCATCACAGTTTGGTATGGCAACTGCTCTGTCTCCGACCGGAAGGCATTGCAGAGGGTGGTGAAAATTGCCCAACGCATCACCGGTTCCTCGCTCCCCTCCATTGAGTCTGTCCAAAGCAAGCGTTGTCTGCGGAGGGCGCTCAGCATCGCCAAGGACCTCTCTCACCCCAACCATGGACTGTTTACCCTCCTACCATCCGGGAGGCGCTACAGGTCTCTCCGTTGCCGAACCAGCAGGTCCAGGAACAGCTTCTTTCCGGCGGCTGTCACGCTACTCAACAACGTACCTCGGTGACTGCCAATCACCCCCCCCCCCCCCGGACACTTATTGTTATTTATTCAAATCATTTGCTGTGTCGCTCTTCCAGGGAGATGCTAAATGCATTTTGTTGTCTCTGTACTGTACACTGACAATGACAATTAAAATTGAATCTGAATCTGAATCTGAATCATCCGCTCCATGCGGGAAAGACGACCTCCGTCGCTTTCAACGAACGGGGTGTCCTCGGGTCCGGACTCAGCTGAGTCAGCGGCCCCGGCCGACTTTCTGGTGGAATTGCCGCCCGACCGCGGTGTTCCAGACGCTCTTCTGGGCGAAAAGTCGGGAGCTGCAGGTTGTACCTGTAGCTCGGGAGAACCAGCCCGCTGCTGGCTACTCTCCATGGCGGCAGCTCTAGCCGCTGCTCGTTTAGATTTCCTTGATTCCATTCTTTCGTCGACGCTCACACTCCGGTGAGACTTACCTTGCGTAAGTTTTTTAAACTTACGCTGGAGGAGCCCCGCTCCTCCCGACTGCCGCTTCCGCATGCGTACGACGATATGTCGCGCATGCGTGCTGGCGGGGTCTTCACGTAGTCACTCACGTGACTCCGAAGTAAAATATCCTCTCATCCTTCTAAACTCCAGAGTGTACAAGCCCAGCCGCTCCATTCTCTCAGCATATGACAGTCCCGCCATCCCGGGAATTAACCTTGTGAACCTACGCTGCACTCCCTCAATAGCAAGAATGTCCTTCCTCAAATTAGGGGACCAAAACTGCACACAATACTCCAGGTGTGGTCTCACTAGGGCCCTGTACAACTGCAGAAGGACCTCTTTGCTCCTGTACTCCACCATGTGGCGACTGCATAGTCTCCTGCAGTCGCCTAATAACTCATCAAAGTGGGACAGGCCCATTGGAGAGACACAGCGTGGAAACAAGCCCTTGCCTACACTGACCAACATGTCCCCACTACACTAGGCCCACCAGCCTGTTTTTAGGCCCTTATCCCTCTAAACCTGTCCTATCCATGTGCCCGTTTAATTGCTTCTTAAACTTTGCACTAAATGGTAAGTTCGTTTTTTAATTTAGTTTAACCATATAACAATTACAGCACGGAAACAGGCCCTCTCGGCCCTTCCAGTCCGTGCCGACCATTTATTTTCCCCTGGTCCCATCTACCTGCACTCAGACCATACCCCTCCATTCCCTTCCCGTCCATATACCTATCCACTTTACTTTTAAATGTTAAAATCGATCCTGCCTCCACCACTTCTGCAGGAAGATCATATTGAATGGCTCAAAGGGCCGAATGGCCTAGTCCTGGCTCAAAGGGCCGAATGGCCTACCCCTACGCCTATTGTCTATGTTTCTAAATTACACTAAAAACACGAAATACTTGTTCTAACACCAGGTTGAACGTTCGATGTCAAATAACTATCTAAACTGAATATATAAACTTAATAGAGAATAGGTGCAGGAGGAGGCCATTCGGCCCTTCGAGCCATTCAATATGATCATGGCTGATCATCCAGAATTGGTACCCCGTTCCTGCTTTCTCCCCGGGGACAATAACTAACTCTTTTCTTCCGATCTTATAGAAGTATAAGATCATGAGCGGAATAGATCGGGTTTATAACAGTGCCAATTAACCGGCAAAGCTGTCCTTCTTTGGAAGTTAACTTAATTTTGTTTAGTTCAAAGATACAGCCCTGAGTCTGCGCCGACAGGCGATGCCCGCATATTAACACTAATCCTACACACACCAGGAACAGTTTTTACATTTACCAAACCAATTATATAAGATTGTTAAGGGTTTGGACACGCTAGAGGCAGGAAACCATGTTCCCGATGTTGGGGGAGTCCAGAAACAGGGGCCACAGTTTAAGAATAAGGAGTAAAGGGCCTGTCCCACCAGCATGCAACTCCATGCGATGAGCGCGGCCTAATGTGGTCGCTTGAGCCGTCCGGCGTCGCGGGGCCGGTCCCACTTCGATCGCCCGAGCCGTGCGGAATTGTGTGGAGTTCGACCCGACATCGCGCGGGGCTCCGAAAAACTGACCGTGTTCAAAAATTCCGCGCGGCAACGGCTTGTCGGCTCGCAGTCGCCTCGACGCATTACACACTGCCTCGACGTCGTGCCTCCGTGACCCTCTCTGTAGGTGCCTCCGTGACCACTCTCAGAGTAAAGAACTCAAAGAAATTTAGTTTAGTTTCGAGATACAGTGTGGAAACAGGTCCTTCGGCCCACCAAGTCCGCGCCTACCAGCGACCCCCACACACTTGCCTTGAACTAAATGTTACATTTGCCTGTGCATGATTTGATTGTATTCATGTCAAGTAGAAACATAGACACATAGAAAAATAGGTGCAGGAGTAGGCCATTCGGCCCTTCGAGCCTGCACCGCCATTCAATGTGATCATGGCTGATCATCCAACTCAGTATCCCGTACCTGCCTTCTCTCCATACCCCCTGATCCCTTTAGCCACAAGGGCCACATCTAACTCCCTCTTAAATATAGCCAATGAACTGGCCTCAACTACCCTCTCGAGAATTCCACAGATTCACCACTCTCTGTGTGAAAAATGATTTTCTCATCTCGGTCCTAAAAGGATTTCCCCCTTATCCTTAAACTGTGACCCCTTGTTCCGGACTTCCCCAACATCAGGAACAATCTTCCTGCATCTAGCCTGTCCAACCCCTTAAGAATGTTGTAAGTCTCTATAAGATCCCCCCTCAATCTTCTAAATTCCAGCGAGTACAAGCCGAGTCCATCCAGTCTTTCTTCATATGGAAGTCCTGCCATCCCAGGAATCAGTCTGGTGAACCTTCTCTGTACTCCCACTATGGCAAGAATGTCTTTCCTCAGATTTGGAGACCAAAACTGTACGCAATACTCCAGGTGTGGCCTCACCAAAACCCTATACAACTGCAGTAGAACCTCCCTGCTCTTGTACTCAAATCCTTTCGTTATGAATGCCAACATACCATTCACTTTCTTCACTACCTGCTGCACCTGCATGCCTACTTTCAATGACTGGTGTACCATGACACCCAGGTCTCGTTGCATCTCCCCTTTTTCTAATCAGCCACCATTCAGATAATAGTCTACTTTCCTGTTTTTGCCACCAAAGTGGATAACCTCACATTTATCCACATTATACTGCATCTGCCATGCATTTGCCCACTCACCCAACCTATCCAAGTCACATTGCAGCCTCCTAGCATCCTCCTCACAGCTAGCACTGCCCCCCAGCTTCGTGTCATCCGCAAACGTGGAGATGTTGCATTCAATTCCCTCATCCAGATCATTAATATATATTGTAAATAGCTGGGGTCCCAGCACTGAGCCTTGCGGTACCCCACTAGTCACTGCCTGCCATTGTGAAAAGGACCCGTTTACTCCTACTCTTTGCTTCCTATCTGCCAGCCAGTTCTCTATCCACATCAATACTGAACCCCCAATACCGTGTGCTTTAAGTTTGTATGCTAATCTCTTATGCGGGACCTTGTCCTTCTGAAAGTCCCGATATAACACATCCACTGGTTCTCGCTTATCCACTCTACTAGTTACATCCTCGAAAAATTCTATAAGATTTGTCAGACATGATTTACCTTTCATAAATCCATGCTGACTTTGTCCAATGATTTCACCACTTTCCAAATGCGCTGCTATCCCATCTTTAATAACTGACTCTAGCAGTTTCCCCACTACCGATGTTAGACTAACTGGTCTGTAATTCCCCGCTTTCTCTCTCCCCCCCTTCTTAAAAAGTGGGGTTACATTAGCTACCCTCCAATCCTCAGGAACTACTCCAGAATGCAAAGAGTTTTGAAAAATTATCACTAATGCATCCATTATTTCTGGGGCTACCTCCTTGAGTACTCTGGGATGCAGCCTATCTGGCCCTGGAGATTTATCGGCCTTTAATCCGTTCAATTTACCCAACACCACCTCCCGACTAACCTGGATTTCACTCAGTTCCTCCATCTCATTTGACCCCCGGTCCCCTGCTATTTCCGGCAGATTATTTATGTCTTCCTTAGTGAAGACAGAACCAAAGTAGTTATTCAATTGGTCTGCCATGTCCTTGTTCCCCATGATCAATTCACCAGTTTCTGACTGCAAGGGACCTACATTTGTTTTAACTAGTCTCTTTCTCTACACATATCTATAAAACCTTTTGCAGTCAGTTTTTATGTTCCCTGCCAGTTTTCTTTCATAATCTATTTTCCCTTTCCTAATAAAGCCAACATAATAGAGAGAGTACAGAGGAGATTTACTAGAATGTTGCCTGGGTTCCAGCAACTAAGTTACAGAGAAAGGTTGAACAAGTTAGGTCTTTATTCTTTGGAGCGCAGAAGGTTAAGGAGGGACTTGATTGAGGTCTTTAAAATGATGAAAGGGATAGACAGAGTTGACGTGGATAAGCTTTTCCCATTGAGGGTAGGAAAGATTCAAACAAGAGGGCATGACATGAGAATTAAGGGACAGAAGTTTAGGGGTAACATGAGGGGGAACTTCTTTACTCAGAGAGTGGTGGCTGTGTGGAATGATCTTCCTGCAGAAGTGGTGGAGGCAGGATCGATTTTAACATTTGAAAGTAAAGTGGATAGGTGTATGGACGGGAAGGGAATGGAGGGGTATGGTCTGAGTGCAGGTAGATGGGACTAGGGGAAAATAAATGGTCGGCACGGACTGGAAGGGCTGAGAGGGCCTGTTTCCGTGCTGTAATTGTTATATGGTTGTTATATGGTTATATTATGTTATATAAGTCCTTTGTCCTCCTCTGCTGGACTCTGAATTTCTCCCAGTCCTCTGGTAGGCTGCTTTTTCTGGCTAATTTGTATTTTGTGTTCTGGCTCCATTGACTTGGCCCCCACAGGCTTCTGTGGCAATGAGTTCCGCAGATTCACCACCCTCTGGCAAAGAGAATTCTCCTCATCTCCTTTTTAAAAGAACTTCCTTTAATTCTGAGGCTGTGACCTCTGATCCCATACTCTTCCGCCGGTGGAAACATCCTCCCCACGTCCACTCTATCCCTGCATCTAGCCTGTACTAGCCGGCTGACTAGTTTCCACTCCACCGCTAATCAGCCCTCTCTCACGACAGCCCAGATAGTGTTGTATCCATGTTCAGCCTCAGGGCAAAGGCTGGCCCTAGACATGACTCACTGGGAAGACGTCCGGCTTCTGAAATCAACCCGTACACTAGCATCATCCTAAACATTAATCTTATTTGGGTTTGGAGTTAGGGTATGTACCCTACACACACTAGGGACAGTTTACCAAATTTCACCAAAGCCAATTAACCTACAAACCTGCACCTCTTCGGGATGTGGGAGGAAACCAGAGCACCCGGACTAAACCCACACAGCTCACGGGGAGAACATACAAACTCTGTACACACACTGCTGCACTGGTGAGTAAGGCAAGGCAGTGCCTTTACCACCTCAGGCAGCTGAGGAAATTCAGAGTCTCTCTGAGGATCCTTCAGTGCTTCTCCTCAGGAGCTGTGGAAAGCATCTTGTCTGGCAACATCTCAATCTGGTTCGGGAACAGCTCTGCCCAGGACAGGAAGGCTCTGCAGAGAGTAGTGCGTTCGGCCGAACGCACTATGGGAACTACACTCACCCCCCTGCAGGACCTATACACCAGGAGGTGCAGATCCAGAGCCAGCAACATTATGGGGGACCCCTACCACCCCCAGCAACGGACTGTTCCAGCTGCTACGGTCAGGCAAACGCCTCCGCTGTCACGCTGTGAAAACAGAGAGGATGAGACGGAATTTAGAAACATAGAAACATAGAAATTAGGTGCAGGAGTAGGCCATTCGGCCCTTCGAGCCTGCACCGCCATTCAATATGATCATGGCTGATCATCCAACTCAGTATCCCGTACCTGCCTTCTCTCCATACCCTCTGATCCCCTTAGCCACAAGGGCCACATCTAACTCCCTCTTAAATATAGCCAATGAACTGGCCTCAACTACCCTCTGTGGCAGAGAGTTCCAGAGACCCACCACTCTCTGTGTGAAAAAAGTCCTTCTCACCTCGGTCCTAAAGGATTTCCCCCTTATCCTTAAGCTGTGACCCCTTGTCCTGGACCTCCCCAACATCGGGAACAATCTTCCTGCATCTAGCCTGTCCAACCCCTTAAGCGTTTTGTAAGTTTGTATAAGATCCCCCCTCAATCTCCTAAATTCTAGATAGTATAAACCGAGTCTATGCAGTCTTTGTTCATAAGACAGTCCTGACATCCCAGGAATCAGTCTGGTGAACCTTCGCTGCACCCCCTCTATGGCAAGAATGTCCTCTTCCCGCAGGCCATCGGGACTGTAAACTCTGATCTCACCAGGGACTCATTTACTGTTGTGTTGTGTCTTTTTAAAAAAAAATCTAAAATGTAAATACTGGTTCTGTTCTGTTCTATTCTGTTCTCTTGTTTTTGCACAATCCGCAGGCATTACCACTTTCATTTCACTGCACATCTTGTATGTGCATGTGGCAAATAAAGTTGACTTGACTTGAGTTGAGACAGCACCCGTGGTCAGGATGGAACCTGGGCCTCTGGCGCTGAGAGGCGGCAACTCTACCGCTGCTCCTATGTGCCGGCCTACTTGATATTCTTACTTGCGGCAGCACAACAGACTCAACTGTACACCTTACTCATAGGTAACTACAATCTACCTCATTGGAGACCCTCGGACTATCTTTAATCGGAGTTGACCTTGCACTAAACGTGATTCCCTTTATCATGTATCTGTACACTGTGGACGGCTCGATTGTAATCATGTATTGTCTTTCCGCTGGCTGGTTAGCACGCAACAAAAAGCTTTTCACTGTACCTCGTTACACGGGACAATAAACTAAATTAACAAAACAATATTCTTTGGAGCGCAGAAGGTTAAGGGGGGACTTGATTGAGGTATTTAAAATGATGAAAGGGATAGACAGAGTTGACGTGGATAAGCTTTTCCCATTGAGGGTAGGGAAGATTCAAACAAGAGGGCATGACATGAGAATTAAGGGACAGAAGTTTAGGGGTAACATGAGGGGGAACTTCTTTACTCAGAGAGTGGTGGCTGTGTGGAATGATCTTCCTGCAGAAGTGGTGGAGGCAGGATCGATTTTAACTTTTAAAAGTAAAGTGGATAGGTATATGGACGGGAAGGGAATGGAGGGGTATGGTCTGAATGCAGGTAGATGGGACTAGGGGAAAATAAATGGTCGGCACGGACTGGAAGGGCCGAGAAGGCCTGTTTCCGTGCTGTAATTGTTATATGGTTATAAAAAGTACAACAAGTAAATTATTCACCCGAATATTATTGATAAATAGCCCTGAATCCTTAATGCAAACAAAGACAGTCCATAATTTAAATGTAGAAACAAGGAACTGCAGATGCTGGTTCACAAAAAAGGACACAGAGTGCTGGAGTAACTCAGCGGGTCAGGCAGCATCTGTGGAGAACATGGATAGGTGACGTTTCACAGAGTGCTGGAGTAACTCAGCGGGTCAGGCAGCATCTGTGGAGAACATGGATAGGTGACGTTTCACAGAGTGCTGGAGTAACTCAGTGGGTCAGGCAGCATCTGTGGAGAACATGGATAGGTGACGTTTCACAGAGTGCTGGAGTAACTCAGCGGGTCAGGCAGCATCTGTGGAGAACATGGATAGGTGACGTTTCACAGAGTGCTGGAGTAACTCAGCGGGTCAGGCAGCATCTGTGGAGAACATGGATAGGTGACGTTTCACAGAGTGCTGGAGTAACTCAGCGGGTCAGGCAGCATCTGTGGAGAACACGGATAGGTGACGTTTCACAGAGTGCTGGAGTAACTCAGCGGGTCAGGCAGCATCTGTGGAGAACATGGATAGGTGACGTTTCACAGAGTGCTGGAGACCCATCTGTGGGTCTGAAGTTAAATGTGGGTCAAGCCGGGACAGAATTCCACCCATTATGGACATCTGTGGCCCGGCTGCATTTTTACAACCACCCCCTCTGATTTGGAAATGAAAACAGATGTATTTTTAATTGGTTGAATTTAAGTCCTTCAGCTGCTGCAGTCGTTTCGGAAATGTGACCCTTGGAACAACGACCTCCTATGGCAGCAGTTACTGGCCCCGTACAGGCCAGCAAAGGTGCGGAGGATGCTGGAGTCAATTATAAAAGATGAAATAGTGGCACATCTGGATAGCAGTAACAGGATCTGTCCATATAACCATATAATAACCATATAACAATTACAGCACGGAAACAGGCCTTCTCGGCCCTTCCAGTCCGTGCCGACCATTTATTTTCCCCTAGTCCCATCTACCTGCACTCAGACCATACCCCTCCATTCCCTTCCCATCCATATACCTATCCACTTTACTTTTAAATGTTAAAATCGATCCTGCCTCCACCACTTCTGCAGGAAGATCATTCCACACAGCCACCACTCTCTGAGTAAAGAAGTTCCCCCTCATGTTACCCCTAAACTTCTGTCCCTTAATTCTCATGTCATGCCCTCTTGTTTGAATCTTCCCTACCCTCAATGGGAAAAGCTTATCCACGTCAACTCTGTCTATCCCTTTCATCATTTTAAAGACCTCAATCAAGTCCCCCCTTAACCTTCTGCCCTCCAAAGAATAAAGACCTAACTTGTTCAACCTTTCTCTGTAACTTAGTTGCTGGAACCCAGGCAACATTCTAGTAAATCTCCTCTGTACCCTCTCTATTTTGTTGACATCCTTCCTATAATTAGGCGACCAAAATTGTACGCCATACTCCAGAATTGGTCTCACCAATGCCTTGTACAATTTTAACATTACTTCCCTACTCCTATATTCAATGCTCTGATTTATAAAGGCCAGCACACCAAAAGCTTTCTTTACCACCCTATCTACATGCGATTCCACCTTCAGGGAACTATGCACAGTTATTCCTAGATCCCTCTGTTCCACAGCATTCCTCAATTCCCTACCATTTACCATGTACGTCCTATTTTGATTTGTCCTGCCAAGATGTACCACCAATTCAGCATGGATTTACGAAGGGGAAATCAAGCTAGACTAATCTTCTGGAATTTTTGGAAGATGTAACTAGGATAATGGACAAGGGAGAGCAAGTGGATGTGGTGTACCTGGACTTTCAGAAAGCATCTGATAAGGTCCCACATAGGAGATTAGTGGGCAAAATTAGGGCACATGGTATTGGGGGTAGAGTGCTGACATGGATAGAGAAGTGGTTGGCAGACAGGAAACAAAGAGTAGGGATTAACGGGTCCCTTTCAGAATGGCAGGCAGTGACTAGTGGGGTACCGCAAGGCTCGGTGCTGGGACCGCAGCTATTTACAATATACATCAATGATTTGGATGAAGGGATTCAAAGTAACATTAGCAAATTTGCAGATGACACAAAGCTGGGTGGCAGTGTGAACTGTGAGGAGGATGCTATGAGAATGCAGGGTGACTTGGACAAGTTGGGGGAGTGGGCAGATGCATGGCAGATGCAGTTTAATGCGGATCAATGTGAGGTTATCCACTTCGGTAGCAAAAACAGGAAGGCAGATTACTGTCTAAATGTTGTCAAGTTGGGAAAAGGGGAAGTACAACGGGATCTGGGGGTCCTTGTTCATCAGTCTGTGAAAGTAAGCATTCAGGTACAGCAGGCTGTGAAGAAAGCAAATGGCATGTTGGCATTTATAACAAGAGGAATCGAATATTGGAGCAAAGAGGTCCTTCTGCAGTTGTACATAGACCTAGTGAGACCACACCTGGAGTATTGTGTGCAGTTTTGGTCCCCTAATTTGAGGAAGGACATTCTTGCTATTGAGGGAGTGCAGCATAGGTTTACAAGGTTAATTCCCGGGATGGCGGGACTGTCATATGCTGAGAGAATGGAGCGGCTGGGCTTGTACACTCTGGGGTTTAGAAGGATGGGAGGGGATCTCATTGAAACATATAAGATTGTTAAGGGTTTGGGCACGCTAGAGGCAGGAAACATGTTCCCGATGTTGGGGGAGTCCAGAACCAGGGGCCACACACAGTTTAAGAAGGGAAGAAGGGTCTCGACCCGAAACGTTGCCTATCTCCTTCGCTACTTAGATGCTGCTGCACCCGCTGAGTTTCTCCAGCTTTTTGTGTAACCACAGTTTAAGAATAAGTAGTAAGCCATTTAGAATAGAGACGGAGAAACAGAGAGTGGTGAGTCTGTGGAATTTTCCGCCTCAGAGGGCGATGGAGGCAGGTTCACTGGATGCTTTCAAGAGAGAGCTGTTCCTGATGTTGGGGAGGTCCAGGACAAGGGGTCACAGCTTAAGGATAAGGGGGAAATCCTTTAGGACCGAGATGAGAAGGACTTTTTTCACACAGAGAGTGGTGGGTCTCTGGAACTCTCTGCCACAGAGGGTAGTTGAGGCCAGTTCATTGGCTATATTTAAGAGGGAGTTAGTTGTGGCCCTTGTGGCTAAGGGGATCAGAGGGTATGGAGAGAAGGCAGGTACGGGATACTGAGTTGGATGATCAGCCATGATCATATTGAATGGCGGTGCAGGCTCGAAGGGCCGAATGGCCTACTCCTGCACCTATTTTCTATGTTTCTATGTTTCTATTCTCCGAGTTCGAATCAGGGGAAAACTTGGGAGAACTCTTGAATTACCTCGTACAGTGGGACAGGGGCTTAAAATCTTTTCCCCTTCACCTTGAACCTGTGTCCTCTGGTCCTCGATCCCCCTACTCCTTGCAAGACTCTGTGCGTCTACCCGATCTATTCCTCTCATGATTTTGTACACCTCTATAAGATCACCCCCTCATCCTCCTGCGCTCTATGGAATAGAGACCCAGCCCACTCAACCTCTCCCTATAGCTCACACCCTCTAGTCCTGGCAACATCCTCGAACCCTTTCAAGCTTGACCATACCGTTCCTATGGTAGACTAAAATGCTGGAGAAACTCAGCGGGTGAGGCAGCATCTATGGAGCGAAGTAAATATTTCCTTTGAGAATATTTGAGAATTAAGGGACAGAAATTTAGGGGTAACAAGAGGGGGAACCTCTTTACTCGGAGAGTGGTGGCTGTGTGGAATGAGCTTCCAGTGGAAGTGGTGGAGGCAGGATCGATTTTATCATTTATAAATAAATTGGATAGGTATATGGACGGGAAGGGAATGGAGGGTTAAGCCCCTGTCCCACTTGGGAAACCTGAACGGAAACCTCTGGAGACTTTGCGCCCCACCCAAGGTTTCCGTGCGGTTCCCGGAGGACATTTTTCACAGCGTTGAAAAAACGTCACGAGTTACCGGATTTCCCCGGGTACCCACCGTTGGCATTACGTGCCGCTACGGGACATCCACGGACCCGTTGCGGACATTCTCCGAGTTCGAATCACGGGGAAAACCTGGGAGAACTCTTGAATTACCAGGTACAGTGGGACAGGGGCTTAAAGTCGTTTCCCCTTCACCTTGAACCTGTGTCCTCTGGTCCTCGATTCCCCTACTCTGGGCAAGAGTGTGTGTCTTCCCGTACCAGACTGATTCCTGGGATGTCAGGACTGTCTTATGAACAAAGACTGCATAGACTCGGTTTATACTCTCTAGAATTTAGGAGATTGAGAGGGGATCTTATAGAAACTTACAAAATTCTTAAGGGGTTGGACAGGCTAGATGCAGGAAGATTGTTCCCGATGTTGGGGAGGTCCAGGACAAGGGGTCACAGCTTAAGGATAAGGGGGAAATCCTTTAGGACCGAGATGAGAAGGAATTTTTTCACACAGAGAGTGGTGGGTCTCTGGAACTCTCTGCCACAGAGGGTAGTTGAGGCCAGTTCATTGGCTATATTTAAGAGGGAGTTAGATGTGACCCTTGTGGCTAAGGGGATCAGAGGGTATGGAGAGAAGGCAGGTACGGGATACTGAGTTGGATGATCAGCCATGATCATATTGAATGGCGGTGCAGGCTCAAAGGGCCGAATGGCCTACTCCTGCACCTAATTTCTATGTTTCTATGTTTCTATGTTTCTAACTCTCTCTTGAAAGCATCCAATGAATTGGCCTCCACTGCCTTCTGTGGCAGAGAATTCCACAGATTCACAACTCTCTGGGTGAAAAGGATTACCACATCTGGAGTATTGCGTGCAGTTCTGGACGCCCCCATTACAGGAAGCATGTGGGGGCTTTGTAGAGGGTGCAGAGGAGGTTTACCGGAACGATGCCGGGATTAGAGGGTTTCGGCTACAGGGAGAGGTCGCACAGACTTGGGATCATTTTCCCCGGAACGTCAGAGGTTGAGGGGAGAACTGGTAGAAGTGTGTAACGTTGTGAGAGGCGTAGATAGTGTAGACAGTCAGAACCTTTTCCCCCCCCCCCCAGGGTGGAAATGTCCCCCACTAGAGGGCGCAGCTTTAAGGTGAGAGGGGCAAAGTCTAAAGGAGATGTGCGGGGCAGGTTTTTTTTACACAGAGGGTGGTGGGTGCCTGGAACGCGCTGCCAGTGGTGGGGGTGGAGGCAGGTACGATCGTGGTGTTTAAGAGGCTTTTGGATCGGACCATGGATATGCAGGGGATGGAGGGATATGCAGCAGAGGAGAGTTGGAGAACCTGAGAGGTGACGTTTCTGGTCGAGACCCTTCTTCAGACTGGTAAGTAATTAGTAAACTGCAGATGTTGGTTTATACCAAAGATAGACACAAAATGCTGGAGTAACTCAGCGGGTCAGGCAGCATCCCTGGAGGAAAAGGATGGGTGACGTTTTGGGCCTGACCCGCTGAGTTACTCCAGCACTCTGTGAAACGTCACCTATCCATGTTCTCCACAGACGCTGCCTGACCCGCTGAGTTACTCCAGCACTCTGTGAAACGTCACCTATCCATGTTCTCCACAGACGCTGCCTGACCCGCTGAGTTACTCCAGCACTCTGTGAAACGTCACCTATCCATGTTCTCCACAGACGCTGCCTGACCCGCTGAGTTACTCCAGCACTCTGTGAAACGTCACCTATCCATGTTCTCCACAGATGCTGCCTGACCCGCTGAGTTACTCCAGCACTCTGTGAAACGTCACCTATCCATGTTCTCCACAGATGCTGCCTGACCCGCTGAGTTACTCCAGCACTCTGTGAAACGTCACCTATCCATGTTCTCCACAGATGCTGCCTGACCCGCTGAGTTACTCCAGCACTCTGTGAAACGTCACCTATCCATGTTCTCCACAGATGCTGCCTGACCCGCTGAGTTACTCCAGCACGCTGTGAAACGTCACCTATCCATCTGAGTTTTTTGAGCGTTGTCCGCTGGCGTGGGAGTGGGTCTATTATGGTGATGAATATTGGTATCGATGAATATTGATGAGTGGTGGATTGGGCAGACGCTGACTTTGTGAAATGCCATTGCTCAGGGAGGTTGATTGATTAAGCTCGCGACGGTTTGATAGATTTAAGAAAACTGCAGGTTGCAGGGGCAGGCTGTAAATGTTTCAGATTGCAGTCGTAGCTCTTGCTATTAACACAGCGTGTGAGAGGGGACATTCAGAAATGTTAAGTATCCAGACGACATCTCGACCTAAAATCAATTTTGTCGCAAAATTATAATCCATCAAACTGCTGCTTTCTGCAAGAGAAGTTGAATGGATACTTCAAGAAAAAAGCGGAATGACGACATGGGTGTATTTTTTTTTGGTCGCTGGTGTATGGAGGTTTGGGTCAGTTGAGTTTACTGTCACATGCACCGAGGTACAGTGAAAAGCTTTTCTTGTTGACGTCTGTGGAATTCTCTGCCTCAGAGGGCGGTGGAGGCCAATATTATACACGTGACAATAATTAACTAAATCTAATCGAGACTAAACTGACCTCCGCTCAGTCCGCCTTAGTGTACTGACGACACTACAGTCGTCGGACTCATCTCAAGGGGAGACGAGGCAGCCCACAGAGAGGAAGTCCTGAAGTTGACAGCCTGGTGCTCAGAAAACAACCTGGCTCTGAACACCAAGAAAACCAAAGAGCTCATTGTCGACTTCAGGAAGCACAGCACCGACTTAGCCCCCTTATACATCAACGGCGAGTGTGTGGAGAGGGTCCACACCTTCCGGTTTCTCGGCGTCCTCATCTCCGCTGACATCTCCTGGACAGACAACATCACAGCGGTCATCAAGAAGGCTCAGCAGCGGCTGCACTTCCTGAGGGTCCTCAGGAAGCACAACCTGGACTCCAACCTGCTGCTGACCTTCTACCGCTCGTCCATTGAGAGCCTGTTGACATACTGCATAACAGCATGGTACGGCAGCTGCACCATGGCAGACAGGGAGAGGCTTCAGAGGGTAGTCAGGGCAGCACAGAAGATCATCGGCTGCCCTCTCCCCTCTCTGATGGACATTTACACCTCCCGCTGCCTCAGCAGGGCGAAGAACATCATCAAGGACAGCTCCCATCCTGCATTTGGCCTGTTCGACCTGCTACCCTCAGGGAGGCGCTATAGGTGCATCAGCACAAGGACAAATAGACTCAAGAACAGTTTCTTTCCAAAATCCATCATCTCCCTGAACTCACACATGCACTGACTCACAGCCTAACCCCCGGACTTCCATCTATCCACCTACTGTAATTTGTACTGTAACTGCAATTTCCAATATGTGCAATAACCCATACTGGATATAGGAATCCTATTTATCCATTCTATTTCCATTGTCTTTTTATAGATATGTATATAGCGCCGCAGAAACTGTGCGCCTTATACCCCCCCCCCCTTTCTTGTTTTGTTTTCCACTGAGCAGGAGCAGTTTCTAATCTCATTGTACATGTGTATAGAGACAATAAAAGGCATTCTGATTCTGATTCTGATTAACCTACCTGATCTCCCAGTTACTCAGCATTTTAACCCTCCCTCCCATTCCCAATCTGACCGTTGCGGCTTCGGTATAGATTGTAAATTGCCCCTAGTGTGTGTAGGATAGTGTTAGTGTGCGGGGGTCGCTGGTCAGCGTGTACTCGGTGGGCCGAATGGCCCGTTTCTGTGCCGTATCTCTTAACTAAACCTTTCTGTCCTGGGCCTCCCCCACTGTCAGAGCGAGGCCCAGCGCAAATTGGAGGAGCAGCACCTCATATTTCGCTTGGGTAGCTTACACCCCAGCGGTGTCAACATTGACTTCTCCAACCTTCATGTAACCCGGGCATTCCCTCTCTGTCCCACCCTTGTTCTCCCACTAAGACTGTCCACCAGATTAAATATTTCTGAATGTAGGCCTCGTTGTCACCTTGTCCTCAGCCGTCGATGAAACATAGAAACATAGAAACATAGAAAATAGGTGCAGGAGTAGGCCATTCGGCCCTTCGAGCCTGCACCGCCATTCAATGTGATCATGGCTGATCATCCAACTCAGTATCCCGTACCTGCCTTCTCTCCATACCCTCTGATCCCCTTAGCCACAAGGGCCACATCTAACTTCCTCTTAAATATAGCCAATGAACTAGCCTCAACTAGTGAGCCATGATCAGCCATGATCATATTGAATGGCGGTGCAGGCTCGAAGGGCCGAATGGCCTACTCCTGCACCTATGTTTCTATGTTTCTAACTACCCTCTGTGGCAGAGAGTTCCAGAGACCCACCACTCTCTGTGTGAAAAAAGTCCTTCTCATCTCGGTCCTAAAGGATTTCCCCCTTATCCTTAAGCTGTGACCCCTTGTCCTGGACCTCCCCAACATCGGGAACAATCTTCCTGCATCTAGCCTGTCCAACCCCTTAAGAATTTTGTAACTCTGTGACATTCTACATTTCCTTGAGCATCGTCCACTTTGATGTCCTTTTTCACACCTTGCCCATCCGTATCTCTAGACTCCCTCTCCCCCGACTCTCAGTCTGAAGAAGGGTCTCGACCCGAAACGTCACCAATTCCTTCTCTCCAGAGATGCTGCCTGCCTGTCCCGCTGAGTTACTCCAGCACCTTCGAGTCTAGTGTAGGCAGTTCCTTCCAACACTAACGTACATGAGGTTGATATTTGAGGTGTTAATGACCGGTTAATGATGGGTTAGGGTGAGTGGAAGACTGGATGCCAGTATTTATCGTTCGTTTGAGTGAACTAATCGTCCTTTATTTGGTTAATACGGGTAGCATCGGCGCCGAGAGCAGCTATTGAGGGGGGTGGCGCAGCGGTGGAGTTGCTGCCTCACGGCGCCAGAGACCCGGGTTCCATCTTAACCACGGGTGCTGTCTGTACGGAGTTTGCATGTTCTCCCCATGACCTGCGTGGGTTTCCTCCGGGTGCTCCGGTTTCCTCCCACACTCCAAAGACGTGCGGGTTTGTAGGTCAATTAGACAATAGACAATAGACAACAGGTGCAGGAGTAGAGGCCATTCGGCCCTTCGAGCCAGCACCTGCCATTCAATATGATCACGGCTGATCATCCCCAATCAGTACCCCGTTCCTGCCTTCTCCCCATATCCCCTGACTCCGCTATCTTTAAGAGCCCTATCTAGCTCTCTCTTGATAGCATCCAGAGAACCGGCCTCCACCGCCCTCTGAGGCAGAGAATTCCACAGACTCACCACTCTCCGTGAGAAAAAGTGTTTCCTCGTCTCCGTTCTAAATGGCTTAAGGGCCTGTCCCACCAGCATGCAACTCTATGCGATGAACGCGATCAAACTAGAAGCGGGGGCCGCGCGGAGGTCGGGTGATCCCCTGTACAGGGTCGTTCCCTCCAGCATGCGCCTGCATGTGGCAAGCGCAACCAAACCGGCAGCGAGGGGCCGCGCGGATGTCGGGTGAGTGGCGCAACGCGGCGCAAAGTGAGGCGAACTTGGAGCGAAGTCTTAAAGGTAAGTTCGCCAGGACAGAGAGGGGCACACAGAGAGGGGCACAGAGGCACGCACACAGAGAGGGCCACGGAGCCACACACATAGAGGGTCACGGAGGCACCTACAGAGAGGGTCACGGAGGCACGACGTCGGGGCGGTGCGTAATGCGTCGAGGCGACTGCGAGCCGACAAGCCGTTGCCGCGCGGAATATTTGGACATAGTCAGTTTTTCGGAGCCCCGCGCGATGTCGGGTCGAACTCCGCACAATTCCGCACGGCTCCGGCGATCGAAGTGGGACCGGCCCCGCGACGCCGGACGGCTCAAGCGACCACGTTAGGTCGCGCTCATCGCATGGAGTTGCATGCTGGTGGGACATGCCCTTTAGTCCTTATTCTTAAACTGTGTGTGGCCCCTGGTTCTGGACTCCCCCAACATCGGGAACATGGTTTCCTGCCTCTAGCGTGTCCAAACCCTTAACAATCTTATAAAATTGGTTTGGTAAATGTAAAAACTGTTCCTGGTGTGTGTAGGATTAGTGTTAATATGCGGGCATCGTCGGTCGGCGCAGACTCAGGGCTGTATCTTTGAACTAAACAAAATTAAGTTAACTTCCAAAGAAGGACAGCTTTGTCGGTTAATTGGCACTGTTATAAACCCGATCTATTCCGCTCATGATCTTATACTTCTATAAGATCGGAAGAAAAGAGTTAGTTATTGTCCCCGGGGAGAAAGCAGGAACGGGGTACCAATTCTGGATGATCAGCCATGATCATATTGAATGGCTCAAAGGGCCGAATGGCCTCCTCCTGCACCTATTCTCTATTAAGTTTATATATTCAGTTTAGATAGTTATTTGACATCGAACGTTCAACCTGTTGTTAGAACAAGTATTTCGTGTTTTTAGTGTAATTTAAAAACATAGACAATAGGCGTAGGGGTAGGCCATTCGGCCCTTTGAGCCAGGACTAGGCCTTTCGGCCCTTTGAGCCATTCAATATGATCTTCCTGCAGAAGTGGTGGAGGCAGGATCGATTTTAACATTTAAAAGTAAAGTGGTATTCTCGGTATTCACCAAGGAGAAGGATATTGAATTATGTGAGGTAAGGGAAACTAGTAGAGTAGCTATGGATACTATGAGTTTCAAAGTAAAAGAAGTACTGACACTTTTGAAAAATATAAAAGTGGATAAGTCTCCAGGTCCTGACAGGATATTCCCTAGGACATTGAGGGAAGTTAGTGTAGAAATAGCCGGGGCTATGACAGAAATATTTCAAATGTCATTAGAAACGGGAATAGTCCCCGAGGATTGGCGTACTGCGCATGTTGTTCCATTGTTTAAAAAGGGCTCTAAAAGTAAACCTAGCAATTATAGACCAGTTAGTTTGACTTCAGTGGTGGGCAAATTAATGGAAAAGATACTTAGAGATAATATATATAAGTATCTGGATAAAGAGGGTCTAATTAGGAACAGTCAACATGGATTTATGCCTGGAAGGTCATGTTTGACTAATCTTCTTGAATTTTTTGAAGAGGTTACTAGGGAAATTGACGAGGGTAAAGCAGTGGATGTTGTCTATATGGACTTCAGTAAGGCCTTTGACAAGGTTCCTCATGGAAGGTTGGTTAAGAAGGTTCAACTGTTGGGTATAAATGCAGGAATAGCAAGATGGATTCAACAGTGGCTGAATGGGAGAAGCCAGAGAGTAATGGTGGATGGCTGTTTGTCGGGTTGGAGGCAGGTGACTAGTGGGGTGCCTCAGGGATCTGTGTTGGGTCCTTTGTTGTTTGTCATGTACATCAATGATCTGGATGAAGGGGTGGTAAATTGGATTAGTAAGTATGCAGATGATACCAAGGTAGGGGGTGTTGTGGATAATGAAGAGGATTTCCAAAGTCTACAGAGTGATTTAGGCCAGTTGGAAAAATGGGCTGAAAGATGGCAGATGGAGTTTAATGCTGATAAATGTGAGGTGCTACACCTTGGCAGGACAAATCAAAATAGGACGTACATGGTAAACGGTAGGGAATTGAAGAATACAGTTGAACAGAGGGATCTGGGAATAACTGTGCATAGTTCCTTGAAGGTAGAATCTCATATAGATAGGGTGGTAAAGAAAGCTTTTGGTATGCTAGCCTTTATAAATCAGAGCATTGAGTATAGAAGCTGGGATGTAATGTTAAAATTGTGCAAGACGTTGGTGAGACCAAATCTGGAGTATGGTGTACAATTTTGGTCGCCCAATTATAGGAAGGATGTCAACAAAATAGAGAGGGTACAGAGGAGATTTACTAGAATGTTGCCTGGGTTTCAACAGCTAAGTTACAGAGATAGGTTGAATAAGTTAGGTCTTTATTCTCTGGAGCGCAGAAGGTTAAGGGGGGACTTGATAGAGGTCTTTAAAATGATGAGAGGGATAGACAGAGTTGATGTGGACAAGCTTTTCCCTTTGAGAATAGGGAAGATTCAAACAAGAGGACATGACTTTAGAATTAAGGGACAGAGGTTTAGGGGTAACATGAGGGGGAACTTCTTTACTCAGAGAGTGGTGGCGGTGTGGAATGAGCTTCCAGTGGAAGTGGTGGCGGCAGGTTCGTTGGTATCATTTAAAAATAAATTGGATAGGCATATGGATGAGAAGGGTATGGAGGGTTATGGTATGAGTGCAGGCAGGTGGGACTAAGGGAAAAAAGTTGTTCGGCACGGACTTGAAGGGCCGAGATGGCGTGTTTCCGTGCTGTAATTGTTATATGGTTATATGGTTATATGGATAGGTATATGGACGGGAAGGGAATGGAGGGGTATGGTCTGAGTGCAGGTAGATGGGACTAGGGGAAAATAAATGGTCGGCACGGACTGGAAGGGCCGAGAAGGCCTGTTTCCGTGCTGTAATTGTTATATGGTTATATGGTTAATATGATCATGGCTGATCATCCAAAATCAGTACCCCGTTCCTGCTTTCTCCCCATATCCCTTGATTCCGTTAGGCCTAAGAGCTAAATCTAACTCTCTCTTGAAAACATCCAGTGAATCGACCTCCACTGCCCTCTGTGGCAGAGAATTCCACAGATTCACAACTCTCTGGGTGCAAAAAGTTTTTCCTCATCTCAGCCCTAAATGGCCGACCCCTTATTCTTAAACTGTGTGACCCCTGGTTCTGGACTCCCCCAACATCGGGGAACATTTTTCCTGAATCTACCCTGTACAATCCTTTCTGAATTTTATATGTTTCTATAAGATCTCCTCTCATCCTTCTAAACTCCAGAGTGTACAAGCCCAGCCGCTCCATTCTCTCAGCATATGACAGTCCCGCCATCCCGGGAATTAACCCTGTGAACCTACGCTGCACTCCCTCAATAGCAAGAATGTCCTTCCTCAAATTAGGGGACCAAAACTGCACACAATACTCCAGGTGTGGTCTCACTAGGGCCCTGTACAACTGCAGAAGGACCTCCTTGCTCCTATACTCAACTCCTCTTGCTATGAAGGCCAACATGCCATTGGCTTTCTTCACTGCCTGCTGTACCTGCATGCTTACTTTCATTGACTGATGAACAAGGACCCCCAGATCCCGTTGGACTTCCCCTTTTACCAACCTGACACCATTTAGATAGTAATCTGCCTTCCTGTTTTTGCCACCAAAGTGGATAACCTCACATTTATCCACATTAAACGTCATCTGCCATGCATCTGCTTACATTCAGCGTAGATGGCACTGTGGCTTGGGGTTGAGCGGTTAAACCTGGTGTTATGGCAAAGTATTTTGTGTTTTATTATTCGATTAAACGCAACTAAGCTCCAGCGCTGGGTGTAACGTTGATGAGAGTCGGCAGGGAGTACCTTGCAGGCTGGGCGGTGACCTGGGCGTTAGGCCGAAGTACTGGAAGTCGGGGACGGGATTCTCTTCAGCGTTGTTGTTGTTGGCGGGGGTGGCGCTGCGACCCACGTGAGACACCACGGGCCTGGTCCTGGGGGCATCGTCGCCGCCTACGTCCGACATGTCCACGCTGCAAACCTGCCGGGACACAAAGCGAGCGCCATCAAAGATCGCGGCACAACGGCAGCACGCCCTGTGGAGGGGCCGCTCGGTGGTTGGGTGGTCCACGAACTGTGTCAACCAGCGTAAACCAGCGTACACCAGCGTAAACCAGCGTACACCAGCGTACACCAGCGTAAACCAGCGTACACCAGCGTACACCAGCGTACACCAGCGTAAACCAGCGTAAACCAGCATACACCAGCATACACCAGCGTACACCAGCGTACACCAGCGTACACCAGCGTAAACCAGCGTAAACCAGCGTACACCAGCGTACACCAGCGTAAACCAGCGTACACCAGCGTAAACCAGCGTAAACCAGCGCAAACCAGCGCACACCAGCGTAAACCAGCGTACACCAGCGTAAACCAGCGCAAACCAGCGCAAACCAGCGTACACCAGCGTACACCACCGTACACCACCGTACACCAGCGTAAACCAGCGCACACCAGCGCAAACCAGCGCAAACCAGCGTAAACCAGCGTACACCAGCGTACACCAGCGTAAACCAGCGTACACCAGCGTAAACCAGCGTACACCAGCGTACACCAGCGTACACCAGCGTAAACCAGCGTACACCAGCGTACACCAGCGTACACCAGCGTAAACCAGCGTACACCAGCGTACACCAGCGTAAACCAGCGTACACCAGCGTACACCAGCGTACACCAGCGTAAACCAGCGTACACCAGCGTACACCAGCGTAAACCAGCGTACACCAGCGTAAACCAGCGTAAACCAGCGTACACCAGCGTAAACCAGCATACACCAGCGTACACCAGCGTACACCAGCGTAAACCAGCGTAAACCAGCGTACACCAGCGTAAACCAGCGTACACCAGCGTACACCAGCGTACACCAGCGTAAACCAGCGTACACCAGCGTAAACC
Source organism: Raja brachyura (assembly GCA_963514005.1). The sequence continues at coordinate 151,522,193 of OY740782.1, read as the reverse complement.
AGCGTACACCAGCGTAAACCAGCGTAAACCAGCGTACACCAGCGTACACCAGCGTAAACCAGCGTACACCAGCGTACACCAGCGTACACCAGCGTACACCAGCGTAAACCAGCGTACACCAGCGTAAACCAGCGTACACCAGCGTAAACCAGCGTAAACCAGCGTACACCAGCGTACACCAGCGTAAACCAGCGTAAACCAGCGTACACCAGCATAAACCAGCGTACACCAGCGTAAACCAGCATACACCAGCGTACACCAGCGTAAACCAGTGTACACCAGCGTACACCAGCGTACACCAGCGTACACCAGCGTAAACCAGCGTACACCAGCGTACACCAATCTGAGATTTGTATACTTGTCTCTATATATATTGTTATTTGAAATTGTTCCATTCGTTGTTAAGATGTATACTTCAATTTAGTTTTTTTTTTAATCTTATAAGTTTCTATAAGATCCCCTCCCAATCTCCTAAATGCTAGAGAGTATAAACCGATTCTATGCAGTCTTTGTTCATAAGACAGTCCTGCCATCCCAGGAATCAGTCTGGTGAACCTCCTCTGCACTCCCTCTACGGCAAAAATGTCCTTCCTCAGATTTGGAGACCAGAACTGTACGCAATACTCCAGGTGTGGCCTCACCAAGACCCTGTACAACTGAAGTAGAACCTCCCAGCTCCTATACTCAAATCCTTTTGCTATGAAAGCTAACATACCATTGGCTTTCTTCACTGCCTGCTGTACCTTTGTAATACTTATATAATTTTGGAAATATGTAAAATGTATATCTGAAAAAACTGTTATATTATTAGTAATATATATGGCTTCTAATAAAAATATTATTAAAAAAAACAAAAAAACCAGCGTAAACCAGGGTAAACTAGTGTAATCCAGTGTAAACTAGCGTAACCATATAACATATAACCATATAACAATTACAGCACGGAAACAGGCCTTCACGGCCCTTCCAGTCCGTGCCGACCATTTATTTTCCCCTAGTCCCATCTACCTGCACTCAGACCATACCCCTCCATTCCCTTCCCGTCCATATACCTATCCACTTTACTTTTAAATGTTAAAATCGATCCTGCCTCCACCACTTCTGCTGGAAGATTATTCCACACAGCCACCACTCTCTGAGTAAAGAAGTTCCCCCTCATGTTACCCCTAAACATCTGTCCCTTAATTCTCATGTCATGCCCTCTTGTTTGAATCGTCCCTACCCTCAATGGGAAAAGCTTATCCACGTCAACTCTGTCTATCCCTTTCATCATTTTAAAGACCTCAATCAAGTCCCCCCTTAACCTTCTGCGCTCCAAAGAATAAAGACCTAACTTGTTCAACCTTGTTAAAACTTGTTCAAGTTTTAAACATCTGTTATTTTTCTCGCCCGTCGCCGTTTAGAAAGAAAACATCATGAGTAAAATAGTTTCCGATGCGTGAGCGCGCGCAGCCAGTAGTTCCCAGTCCCCGAAATATTCTCGTAAATTCCTCAACAGCCTCTGCGACACTTCCTGTAAATGTGGTGGCCAGATCCGCGCTCTGTGCTCAAGCTGTGGTCTAATCAACGGCATGCACAGAATGGGACTCAGGGCGTAGACGCAGAACAGTCCAGTGCCTCGGCAAGGCCGGCAGCATCATCAAGGACCAGTCTCACCCCCGGCCACTCCCTCTTCCCCCCTCTCCCATCGGGCAAGAGGTACAGAAGTGTGAACACGAACGCACACCTCCAGATTCAGGGGCAGCTTCTTCCCAGCTGTTATCAGGCAACTGAACCATCCTACCACAACCAGAGAGCGGTCCTGAACTACTATCTACCTCATTGGTGATGCTTGGACTATCCTTGATCGGACTTTACCTTGCATTAAACGTTATTCCCTTTATCCTGTACCTGTACACTGTGGACGACTCGATTGTAATCATGTATTGTCTTTCCGCTGGCTGGTTAGCACGCAACAGAAGCTTTTCACTGTAGCTCACGGTACAGGATAATAAACAGAACTGTGAATCAATGAGGGTTACACAAAAAGCTGGAGAAACTCAGCGGGTGCAGCAGCATCTAAGGAGCGAAGGAGATAGGCGACGTTTCGGGTCGAGACCCTTCTTCAGACTCTATGAGTCTGTGGAATTCTCTGCCTCAGAAGGCGGTTCTCTGGATGCTTTCAAGAGAGAGTTCGATAGAGCTCTTAAAGATAGCGGAGTCAGGGGATATGGGGAGAAGACAGGAACGGGGTACTGATTGGGGATGATCAGCCATGATCACATTGAATGGCGGTGCTGGCTCGAAGGGCCGAATGGCCTACTCCTGCACCTATTGTCTATAAACCGGAAGCTAAAAAAAATGCAAGGAATTGTGCCTCTCACTTTAAAGCTATGTCCTTGATTTTTTGATGATTCCACCCTGGGAAAAAGGTTCTGACTGTCTACCCTATCTACGCCTCTCATCATTTTATCCAATAGACAGTAGGTGCTGGAGTAGGCCATTCGGCCCTTCGAGCCGGCACCGCCATTCAATGTGATCATGGCTGATCATCCCCAATCAGTACCCCGTTCCTGCCTTCTCCCCATATCCCCTGACTCCGCTATCTTTAAGAGCCCTATCCAGCTCTCTCTTGAAAGCATCCAGAGAACCTGCCTCCACCGCCCTCTGAGGCAGAGAATTCCACAGACTCACCACTCTCTGTGAGAAAAAGTGTTTCCTCGTCTCCGTTCTAAATGGCTTACTCCGTTATTCTTAAACTGCGTGGCCCCTGGTTCTGGACTCCCCCAACATCGGGAACATGTTTCCTGCCTCTAGCGTGTCCAAGCCCTTAACAATCTTATATGTTTCAATGAGATCCCCTCTCATTCTTCTAAACTCCAGAGTGTACAAGCCCAGCTGCTCCATTCTCTCAGCATATGACGGTCCCGCCATCCCGGGAATTAACCTTGTAAACCTACGCTGCACTCTATCAGGTCCCCTCAACCTCCAGCAGTTTTATCCTCCAGTTAAAAATTCTCTATGGTCGCTTGCTCTGTGTATCAACAAGACAGACCTCAAGGGCGGGGGGAGGGATATTCTTTGAAAAACTGCAGCCTTTCCGACACAGAATTCTGACTCACGTTTCAGCCCTCAAGGCAAACCGCAGCGATAAGCCTGTTGTGATGAGCTGCAGACACTGGAGATGTGGAGGGTGGGGAACTGCAGATGCTGGCTTACACCAAGCAAAGACAGAGTGCTGGAGTAACTCAGCGGGTCAGGCAGCGTCTGTGGAGAACATGGATAGGTGACGTTTCACAGAGTGCTGGAGTAACTCAGCGGGTCAGGCAGCATCTGTGGAGAACATGGATAGGTGATGTTTCACAGAGTGCTGGAGTAACTCAGCGGGTCAGGCAGCATCTGTGGAGAACATGTATAGGTGACGTTTCACAGAGTGCTGGAGTAACTCAGCGGGTCAGGCAGCGTCTGTGGAGAACATGGATAGGTGACATTTCACAGAGTGCTGGAGTAACTCAGCGGGTCAGGCAGCATCTGTGGAGAACACGGATAGGTGACGTTTCACAGAGTGCTGGAGTAACTCAGCGGGTCAGGCAGCATCTGTGGAGAACATGGATAGGTGCCTTCTGCAGACCGACCCTCTGAGTTCCTCCAGCACTTTGTCTCTTTTTGCTCGAGATTCCTGCATCTCTAACTCTAGTCTGAGGAAGGGTCTCGAGCCTAAATCGTCACCCCATTCCTTCTCTCCGCAGACGCTGCCTGACCCGCTGAGTTACTCCAGCACTCTGTGTCTATCTCCGGCGTAAACCAGCATCTGCAGTTTCTTCCTACACATCTCAGTTGCTTAAGCTTTCCTCCCCCATCCCCCACCCTAGTGGTACTAGTGTCTATGTAGTCCTGGTGAGTCTCATTGTCTGGAACTCGTTTTCACCTAGCCCACAGCCAACAATGGCCAGATTCCTTGATCATCATTATATTTGCATATCTCTCATTCATTCGTTCTCTATCTCTCTACATCACCGTCTCAATCTCTCGTTTCCCTCTCCCCCCCGACTCTCACTCTGAACAAGGGTCTTGACCCGAAACGTCACCTATCCATGTTCTCCACAGATGCTGCCTGACCCGCTGAGTTACTCCAGCACTCTGTGAAACGTCACCTATCCATGTTCTCCACAGATGCTGCCTGACCCGCTGAGTTACTCCAGCACTCTGTGAAACGTCACCTATCCATGTTCTCCACAGATGCTGCCTGACCCGCTGAGTTACTCCAGCACTCTGTGAAACGTCACCTATCCGTGTGCTCCACAGATGCTGCCTGACCCGCTGAGTTACTCCAGCACTCTGTGAAACGTCACCTATCCACGTTCTCCACAGATGCTGCCTGACCCGCTGAGTTACTCCAGCACTCTGTGAAACGTCACCTATCCATGTTCTCCACAGATGCTGCCTGACCCGCTGAGTTACTCCAGCACTCTGTGAAACGTCACCTATCCACGTTCTCCACAGATGCTGCCTGACCCGCTGAGTTACTCCAGCACTCTGTGAAACGTCACCTATCCATGTTCTCCACAGATGCTGCCTGACCCGCTGAGTTACTCCGGCACTCTGTGAAACGTCACCTATCCATGTTCTCCACAGATGCTGCCTGACCCGCTGAGTTAAGGGCCTGTCCTACCAGCATGCAACTCGATGCGATTAGCGCGACCTAACGTGGTCGCTTGAGCCGTCCGGCGTCGCGGGGCCGGTCCCACTTCGATCGCCGGAGCTGCGCGGAATTGTGCGGAGTTCGTCCCGAGTTCGTCCCGACGCCGCGCGGGGCTCCGAAAAACCGACAATGTCCAAAAATCCCGCGCGGCAACGGCTTGTCGGCTCGCAGTCGCCGCGACATTTACACACCGCCCGGACATCGTGCCTCCGTGAACCTATTTGGAAGTGCCTCCGTGACCCTCTATGTGTGTGGCTCCGTGGCCCTCTGTGTGTGTGTGCCTCGGTGCCCCTCTCTGTGTGTCCCTCTCTGTCCTGGCGAACTTACCTTGGACTTGCTTCAAGTTCGCCTCGCTTTGCGCCGCGTTG
>OY740782.1:151225181-151516944 GCA_963514005.1 Raja brachyura | reverse complement strand
CAACTCTCTGGGTGAAGAAGTCGCTTGCTCACAGTGCCAGATTCGATCCTGACCACGGGTGCTGTCTGTGTGTGGAGTTTGCACGTTCTCATTGTGACCTGCGTGGGTTTTCTCCGGGTGCTCCAGTTTCCTCCCACACTCCAAAGACGTGCGGGTTTGTAGGTTAATTGGCCCTTTTGTAAATCGCCCCGAGTGTCCTTGGGGTGGATGAGAAAGTGGGATAACATAGAACTAGTGTGAACAGGTGATTGATGGTCGGCATGGACTCGGTGGGCCGAAGGGCCTGTTTCCGCATTGTATCTTGTCACGCGTACCGAGGTATAGTGAAGATCTTTGTCGCGTGCTAACCAGCCAGCAGAATTAATGTACAAACCCGCACATATTTGGGTTGTGGGAGGCAACTGGAGGAAACTCACGGGGTCACAGGGAGAACGTGCAAACTCCTAATTTAAGGAAGGACATTCTTGCTAGTGCACCGTAGGTTCACCAGGTTAATACCCAGGATGGGCGGGACTGTCATATGTTGATAGAATGGAGCGGCTGGGCTTGTAAGGGACAGAAGTTTAGGGGTAACATGAGAGGGAACTTCTTTACTCGGAGAGTGGTGGCTGTGTGGAATGATCTTCCAGCAGAAGTGGTGGAGGCAGGATCGATTGTAACATTTAAAAGTAAAGTGGATAGGTATATGGACGGGAAGGGAATGGAGGGGTATGGTCTGAGTGCAGGTAGATGGGACTAGGGGAAAATAAATGGTCGGCACGGACTGGAAGGGCCGAGAAGGCCTGTTTCCGTGCTGTAATTATTATATGGTGTTATATTATATGGAATACTCTGGAATTTAGAAAGACGAGAGGGAATCTTATTGAAACATAAGGTTGTTAAGGGTTTGGACACGTTGGAGGCAGGAATCATGTTCCCGATGTAGGGGGAGTCCAGAACCAGGGGCCACAGTTTAAGAATAAGGGGTCAGCCATGTAGAACGGAGACGAGGAAACACTTTTTCTCACAGAGAGTGGTGAGTCTGTGGAATTCTCTGCCTCAGATGGCAGTGGAGGCCGGTTCTCTGGATGCTTTCAAGAGAGAGCTGGATCGGGTTCTTAAAGATAGCGGAGTCAGGGGATATGGGGAGAAGGCAGGAACGGGGTACTGATTGGGGATGATCAGCCGTGATCACATTGAATGGCAGTGCAGGCTCGAAGGGCCGAATGGCCTCCTCCTGAACCTATTGTCTATTGTCTATTGTCTCCCCCCCTCTCTCCTCCACTCCCGACACACTAACAGCAAGTTACAGAGGGACAATTGCAGTGGCAGTATAGTTTATTGTCACGTGTACCAAGGTACAGTGAAAAGCTTTTTGTTCCGTGCTATCCAGTCAGCAGAATTAATGTACAAACCCGCAAGTATTTGGGTTATGGGAGGAAACTCACTGGAAGAACGTGCAAACGCCACACAGGCAAACAGCACCCGAGGTCAGGATCGAACCTGGGTCTGTGGCGTTGTGAGGCAGCGGCTCTACCGCTGCTCTACTGTGCCGTCCTTAGGGCCGGCCTTTTGTACAGCTTGGACACCTTTGCAAGGAGGTGAGGAGGAATTTAGTGGGTGGTGAACCTGTGGATCTCATTGCCTCAGACGGCTGTGGAGGCCACAAGTCAGTGGATATTTTCATGGCAGAGATAGACAGATTCTTGATTAGTGCGGGTGTCAGGGGTTATGGGGAGAAGGCAGGAGAATGGGGTTGGGAGGGAAAGATAGATCAGCCACGATTGAATGGTAGAGTAGACTCGATGGGCTGATTGGCCTAATTCTGCTTCCCAAACTTATGAGCGTGTAAACAGGCCTGCGGCCCACCAGTCACCAATCATTTTCCCCCTGAGATGCTCCCTGACCCGCTGAGTCACTCCAGCACTCTGTGAAACGTCACCTATCCATGTTCTCCACAGACGCTGCCTGACCCGCTGAGTTACTCCAGCACTCTGTGAAACGTCACCTATCCATGTTCTCCACAGATGCTGCCTGACCCGCTGAGTCACTTCTGCACTCTGTGAAACGTCACCTATCCATGTTCTCCACAGACGCTGCCTGACCCGCTGAGTTACTCCAGCACTCTGTGAAACGTCACCTATCCATGTTCTCCACAGATGCTGCCTGACCCGCTGAGTTACTCCAGCACTCTGAAACGTCACCTATCCATGTTCCCCACAGATGCTGCCTGACCCGCTGAGTTACTCCAGCACTCTGTGAAACGTCACCTATCCGTGTTCCCCACAGATGCTGCCTGACCCGCTGAGTTACTCCAGCACTCTGTGAAACGTCACCTATCCATGTTCTCCACAGATGCTGCCTGACCCGCTGAGTTACTCCAGCACTCTGTGAAACGTCACCTATCCATGTTCTCCACAGATGCTGCCTGACCCGCTGAGTTACTCCAGCACTCTGAAACGTCACCTATCCATGTTCTCCACAGATGCTGCCTGACCCGCTGAGTTACTCCAGCACTCTGTGAAACGTCACCTATCCATGTTCTCCACAGATGCTGCCTGACCCGCTGAGTTACTCCAGCACTCTGTGAAACGTCACCTATCCGTGTTCTCCACAGATGCTGCCTGACCCGCTGAGTTACTCCAGCACTCTGTGTCTATCTATGACTCCATTTAAAATCAATTTATAGCAGTTTCAACCCAGATCTACAGACTCACCACCCTCTGACTAAAGAAGTTCCTCCTCATCTCCTTCCTAAAGGAACGTCTTTTTATTTTGAGTCTGTGTCCTCTAGTCCTAGACTCTCCGTCTAGTGGAGACATCCTCTCCACATCCACTCTATCCAGGCCTTTCACTATTCTGCACATGTTTAATCAATAATGCTTTATTATTAATGTTTTATGTGTTTTTCCAAACTGTCACTGTATGTCGTTGCCACATTCCTTGTATGTGAATACTTGGCCAATAAACTTATTCATGAAACATATAAGATTGTTAAAGGTTTGGACACGCTAGAGGCAGGAAACATGTTCCCGATTTAGGGGGAGTCCAGAACCAGGGGCCACAGTTTAAGAATAAGCAGTAAGCCATTTAAACGGAGACGAGGAAACACTTTTTCTCACAGAGAGTGGTGAGTCTGTGGAATTCTCTGCCTCAGAGGGCGGTGGAGGCCGGTTCTCTGGATGTTTTCAAGAGAGAGCTAGATAGGCCTCTTAAAAAATAGCGGAGTTATGGGATATGGGGAGAAGGCAGGAACGGGGAACTGATTGGGGATGATCAGCCGTGATCACGTTGAATGGCGGTGCTGGCTCGAAGGGCCGAATGGCCTACTCCTGCACCTATTGTCCATTGTCTATTGTCACGGTATGTCGTTGTCACTTGCGGGCGGAGCACCAAGGCAAACGTCTTGTATGTGAATACTTGACCGATAAACGTATTCATAAAACATCATTAACTAGTTCTGTTCTTAAGCTTTGAAAACTTAAAAGTTGAAAACTTCTGACACGTTTTTGTGTCTCCTCTCAGTTGTTAGCGGGGGGAGACGGTGAAGCCACGTTGCGGGCCGCCCGCAAGGCCGTCGGCGAGATGGGAACGGCGTCCTCGCTGGTGGGCGCGAGCGAAGTGATGGAGGACACGGACGGGGGTGGCGGGGAAGCCTGCGAGATCCCGGTGGAGGTGAAGCCCAAGGCCCGGCTGCTGCGCAGCTCCTTCCGCCGGGCCCCCCGTGTCATCGGCGCCAGCTTCAAGTCCACCGCCTCTGTTGACCTGGAGTACGCCGCAGAGTACGAGCGCCTCAAGAAGGAGTACGACATCTTCCGCGTCAGTAAAAATAACGAAATCGCCTCCATGCAGAAGCGGGAGACCAAACTGGACAAGGAGAATAAAAGGCTACGGGCAGAGCTGCAGGTGAGCAATGCACGGTGCTGTGAGTTCAATAGTTACTGCAGCAGTCTGTGAAACATCACCTATCCATATTCTCCACAGATGCTGCCTGACCCGCTGAGTTACTCCAGCACTCTGTGAAACGTCACCTATCCATGTTCTCCACAGATGCCAGATTACCAGACTGATTCCTGGGATGTCAGGACTTTCATATGAGGAAAGACTGGATAGACTCGGCTTGTACTCGCTGGAATTTAGAAGATTGAGGGGGGATCTTATAGAAACTTACAAAATTCTTAAGGGGTTGGACAAGCGAGATGCTGGAAGATTGTTCCCGATGTTGGGGGAGTCCAGAACAAGGGGTCACAGTCTAAGGATAAGGGTGAATTCCTTTAGGACCGAGATGAGGAAAACATTCTTTACACAGAGAGTGGTGAGTCTCTGGAATTCCCGGCCACAGAAGGTCGTTGAGGCCAGTTCATTGGCTATATTTAAGAGGGCGTTAGATGTGGCACTTGTGGCTAAAGGGATCAGGGGGTATGGAGAGAAGGCAGGTACGGGATACTGGATTTGGATGATCAGCCATGATCACATTGAACGGCGGTGCAGGCTCGAAGGGCCGAATGGCCTACTCCTGCACCTTTTTTGCTATGTTTCTATGTTTCTATGCTGCCTGACCCGCTGAGTTACTCCAGCACTCTGTGTCTATCTTTGACTCCATTTAAAATCGATTTTCAGCAGTTTCAACCCAGATCCACAGTTTCACCAACCTCTGACTGAAATGAAATTCCTCCTCTTCTCCTTCCTAAAGTAACGTCCTTTTATTCTGAGGCTGTGATCTCTGGTGCTAGACTCTCTCACTAGTGGAAACATCCTCTCCACATCCACTCTATCCAGGCCTTTTACCAAAAGTCTCAATGAGGGTCCCCCTCATCCTTCTGAACTTCAGCGAGTACAGGCCCAGTGCCGTCAAACGCTCATCATACACGTACTTGGGTTGTAGAATGACTCCCTTTCTGATTTATGGATTCGATGGTCAAAGGCGGATTCTCATCTCCATTGTTTGGCCCAAAGTGACCAGTGACCCAAAACCCTGACACAACAGGTGGCACTGGAGCGTGGCAACTCTCTACTTGCGATCAGCCAGTACAATCATCCTACTCAGTTAAATCTCCTACTCAGTTAAATAGGTGACGTTTCACAGAGTGCTGGAGTAACTCAGCGGGTCAGGCAGCATCTGTGGAGAACATGGATAGGTGACGTTTCACAGAGTGCTGGAGTAACTCAGCGGGTCAGGCAGCATCTGTGGAGAACATGGATAGGTGACGTTTCACAGAGTGCTGGAGTAACTCAGCGCGTCAGGCAGCATCTGTGGAGAACATGGATAGGTGACGTTTCACAGAGTGCTGGAGGAACTCAGTGGGTCAGGCAGCATCTGTGGAGAACATGGATAGGTGACGTTTCACAGAGTGCTGGAGTAACTCAGCGGGTCAGGCAGCATCTGTGGAGATTTGTGTCTGTACCCTTATGTATCTGTGTCTGTACCCTTATGTAGGGATTCCAGACTGATTCGATCGGTCTGAAGAAGGGTCTCAACCCAAAACGTCACCTATTCATGTTCTTCAGAAATGCTGCCTGACCCGCTGAGTTACTCCAGCACTCTGTGAAACGTCACCTATCCATGTTCTCCACAGATGCTGCCTGACACGCTGAGTTACTCCAGCACTCTGTGAAACGTCACCTATCCATGTTCTCCACAGATGCTGCCTGACCCGCTGAGTTACTCCAGCACTCTGTGAAACGTCACCTATCCATGTTCTCCACAGATGCTGCCTGACCCACTGAGTTCCTCCAGCACTCTGTGAAACGTCACCTATCCATGTTCTCCACAGATGCTGCCTGACCCACTGAGTTACTCCAGCACTCTGTGAAACGTCACCTATCCATGTTCTCCACAGATGCTGCCTGACCCGCTGAGTTACTCCAGCACTCTGTGAAACGTCACCTATCCATGTTCTCCACAGATGCTGCCTGACACGCTGAGTTACTCCAGCACTCTGTGAAACGTCACCTATCCATGTTCTCCACAGATGCTGCCTGACGCGCTGAGTTACTCCAGCACTCTGTGAAACGTCACCTATCCATGTTCTCCACAGATGCTGCCTGACCCGCTGAGTTACTCCAGCACTCTGTGAAACGTCACCTATCCATGTTCTCCACAGATGCTGCCTGACCCGCTGAGTTACTCCAGCACTCTGTGAAACGTCACCTATCCATGTTCTCCACAGATGCTGCCTGACACACTGAGTTCCTCCAGCACTCTGTGAAACGTCACCTATCCATGTTCTCCACAGATGCTGCCTGACCCGCTGAGTTACTCCAGCACTCTGTGAAACGTCACCTATCCATGTTCTCCACAGATGCTGCCTGACCCGCTGAGTTACTCCAGCACTCTGTGAAACGTCACCTATCCATGTTCTCCACAGATGCTGCCTGACCCGCTGAGTTACTCCAGCACTCTGTGAAACGTCACCTATCCATGTTCTCCACAGATGCTGCCTGACCCGCTGAGTTACTCCAGCACTCTGCTTTTTAAAAAAATAAACCAGCATTAGCAGTTGCTTTCATCCACCCACTCCTGATAATTGTATCTTTCAGGCTCTCCAGAAAACCTACCAGAAGATACTTCGAGAGAAGGAGAGTGCACTGGAGGCCAAGTACCAGGCCATGGAAAGAGCTGCTACCTTCGAGCACGACAGAGATAAAGTAAAGAGGCAGTTCAAGGTGAATGCAAACACGTCAGTGTGCAATACACTGTGTAGCTGGTAGTGCAGTCTTCCTTGTAAGGAAAAGTATTTCACCGTGTTCGCACTTATACTCTGGAGTTTAGAAGGATGAGAGGGGATCTTATTGAAACGTATGATTATTGAGGGATTGGGCACACTAGAGGCAGGAAACATGTTCCCGATGTTGGGGGAGTCCAGAACCAGGGGCCACAGTTCAAGAATAAGGGGTAAGCCATTTAGAACGGAGATGAGGAAACACTTTTCTCACAGAGAGTGGTGAGTCTGTGGAATTCTCCGCCTCAGAGGGCGGTGGAGGCCGGTTCTCTGGATACTTTCAAGAGAGAGCTAGATAGGGCTCTAAAAGATAGCGGAGTCAGAGGATATGGGGAGAAGGCAGGAACGGGGTACTGATTGAGGATGATCAGCCATGATCACATTGAATGGCGGTGCTGGCTCGAAGGGCAGAATGGCCTACTCCTGCACCTATTGTCTGTTGTCTATTGTCACATGTGACAATGAGTAAGCCATTGATTGGACCATCATGTCCCTGTCCCAATACGTACTTTTTTTTTGTTTGAAGTCTTAAAGGAACATTAAAAAAATTTAAAAATATTAAATGTCAACAAAATAGAGAGCGTACAGAGGAGATTTACTAGAATGTTGCCTGGGTTCCAGCAACTAAGTTACAGAGAAAGGTTGAACAAGTTAGGTCTTTATTCTTTGGAGCGCAGAAGGTTAAGGGAGGACTTGATTGAGGTCTTTAAAATGATGAAAGGGATAGACAGAGTTGACGTGGATAAGCTTTTCCCATTGAGGGTAGGGAAGATTCAAACAAGAGGGCATGACATGAGAATGAAGGGACAGAGTTTAGGGGTAACATGAGGGGGAACTTCTTTACTCAGAGAGTGGTGGCTGTGTGGAATGATCTTCCAGCAGAAGTGGTGGAGGCAGGAACGATTTTAACATTTAAAAGTAAAGTGGATAGGTACATGGACGGGAAGGGAATGGAGGGGTATGGTCTGAGTGCAGGTCGATGGGACTAGGGGAAAATAAATGGTCGGCACGGACTGGAAGGGCCGAGAAGGCCTGTTTCCGTGCTGTAACTGTTATATGGTTATATGTAATTATACGTGGTGGTGGGTGGGGTACTTGGAATAATGCCGCATCCAGGCTCATTGGTTGGCTCAAAATCCACTTCAGGGACCCGAACACGAAAATATAGTTTAGTTTAGAAATACACAGCGTGGAATCACAGAGTCCATATGGACCAGCGATCACCACGCACGCAGTAACACCTCACAGGGGAGAATTTACACATATGCTAAGCTAATTAAGCTCCAAACCTGCACGTGTTTGCAGTGTGGGAGGAAACCAAAGATCTGGGGAAAAAACCTACACAGGTCACTGGGAGAACGTACAAACTCCGTAGTCAGGATGGAACCCGGGTCTCCGCTGGAACTCTACCGCTGCGCCACCGTGCTGCCCTAATGCCCTAGATTGTTTTTTTCCCATCTGAACCATCCTATCAACAAAACGGCAACATTAAATCTTTTCCTCCTCATCTTAAACCGATGTCCTCTGGTTCTCGATTCCCCTGCTCAGGGTAAAAAGAGTCTGGTCCGCAGCGGCGACTGCGGAGGGTTGAGGTCCCGACCACGGGGATAATGGAGGAGGACTGGCCAATTTGTGTGCCTTCCTCGACAGTGATGAATGCTGTGGTGGATGTTTGCGTTAAATATGACCCTGGGGCCATAGTTTAAGAATAAGTGGTAAGCCATTTAGAACGGAGATGTGGAAAAGCTTTTTCACACAGAGAGTTGTGAATGTGTGGAATTCTCTGCCTCAGAGGGCGGTTCTCTGGATGCTTTCAAGAGCTGGATAGAGGTCGTGGGGATAGTGGAATTAGGGGACATGGGGAGAAGGCAGGAACGGGGTACTGATTGTGGATGATCAGGCATGATCACATTGAATGGCGGTGCTGGCTCGAAGGGCCGAATAGAAACATAGAAAATAGGTGCAGGAGTAGGCCATTCGGCCCTTCGAGCCTGCACCGCCATTCAATATGATCATGGCTGATCATCCAACTCAGTATCCTGTACCTGCATTCTCTCCATACCCCCTGATCCCTTTAGCCACAAGTGCCACATCTAGCTCCCTCTTAAATATAGCCTCTACCTGCACCTATTGTCTATTGTCTAATCCAAAAATAGACACAAAGAGCTGGAGTAACTCAGAGGGACAGGCAGCATCTCTGGAGAGAAGGAATGGGTGACGTTTCGGGTCGAGACCCTGGCGCTGTGAGGCAAAACCTTTATAATTGGAAAAAAATATGTTGAATAGAAAGGCAAGTTATTTTTGAAGTGGTGAGAAATAGAAAGCTGTTTATCGATTGGAAAACCCTGGACGTACGCGATCACTGAAAGATAATATGTTGGTTCAGCAAACAGGCGGGAAATTAAATGGGATGTAGACACAACACGCTGGAATAGCTCAGCCGGACGAAGGGCTGAATGGCCTACTCCTGCACCTATTGTCTATTGTCTAATCCGAAAATAGACACAAAGAGCTGAAGTAACTCAGCGGGACGGGCAGCATCTCTGGAGAGAAGCAACGGGTGACGTTTCGGGTCGAGACCCTTCCCCTGGGCTGGAGGAACTCGGTGGGGGCGCTGCAAGCTAGCAGCCCTGCCAGCAGCATGTTAGTTATTTTCTACTTTTTTTGTTTTTTTAATGTTTCTCTGTGTGCCTTGTGTGGGGGGTGGTGTGGGGGGATAAGGGGGAAACCGCTTTGGTCACCTCCTCCACGGAGAGCGACTTTTTCCATGTAGCCTCCCCCATGGCCTAACATCGAGGATTGGTGTGGCCTTTCCCGGAGACGTGCCCGGGGCTTCAGCTGCGGGCGCAGTGCGGACTCTCGTCGCGGAGCGGGCGAGCCCTCGCCGGAGGGGAGCGCTCCGTTTCCCTTGCTCGCGGCAGCCTGAAGCGGCAGTGTGCAGAGCTCCGGCCCGCGCGCCGTCCTGGGCCTGGGATCCCTCGTTGGGGACCCGGGAGGAGAAGAGCTCAGACCGCCGGCCCGCGGCCAACTTCTACCGCGGGCGTGGCTGGAACTTACCATCTGGAGCGGGGTCCGTCGCCGGGGATCCCTGGAGGGAAGCTTCGACTGCGGCGCTGCGGGAACTTTAAATCTTCGACCGCTAGCCTGCGGCCTACACCAACCTGAAGCCGCGGTCACCGATGGGGAGGCACAGTTACAGGACTTACCTAGACTTTTACTCATCTGGATGCCCGCAACGGTGGCTGCGGAGGGTTGCGGTCCCGACCACGGGGGAAAATGGAGGAGGACTGGCCAAATGTTGTGCCTTCCACCACAGTGATGAATGCTGTGGTGGATGTGTGTGTTACATTTTTATTGTGTTTTTGTGTGTTCTTTATCATTGTACCGCTGCTGGCAAATTCATTTCACTTGCACTTTATGTGCAAGTAATGAATAAAACTGATTGTGTGACTGTGATTCAGACTCGTCTGCACGTACAAACTCCATACAGACTGTGCCCGCTGTCTGGATCGAACCTGGGTCCCTGGCGCTGTGAGGCAAAAGCTTTATAATTGGAAAAAATATGTTTAATAGAGAGGCAAGTTATTTTTGAAGTGGTGAGAAATAGAAAGCTGTTGGCGATTGGAAAGACCCTGGACGCGATCACTGAAAGATAATGTGTTGGTTCAGCAAACAGGCGGGAAATTAAATCGGATGCAGACAAAACACAACCGCTGGAGTAACTCAGCCAGACAGGCAGCATCTCCGGAGAGAAGCAATGGGTGACGTTTCGGGTTGAGACCCTTCTCCAGACTTCTGACGGAAGTCGTCAAACGGAAATCTGAAGAAGGGTCTCGACCTGAAATGTCACCCTTTCCTTCTCTCCGGAGATGTTGCCTGTCCCGCTGAGCTACTCCAGCTTTTAGTGTCTGCGTTCGATTTAAACCAGCATCTGCAGTTCTTTCCTGCACATAAGTGTGAGATATAGGTTGTGCTCACAATCACTACTCAGAGACTAAATCATGGAAACAAGAAATGCTTTATTTGCGAGTCTGCAGAGTCGGGTGCCTCTCCAAGTTGAGACACACCGAAGTCAGGAAAGTAGAGCCCCTTTATACACGCAATTCTACATTTGACCTCCCCTTCTGGCTCTTCCCAATCAGAGCACTGAGGTGCACAGTCTATAGGTACGTCCCCCCAGTACCTCCCACATCGTACATCGTATGTTCTTACATGTGCATGGTAATGAGCAGTTTCTCAACCAGGGGTGTGTTAGTAATATTCATTTATTTCATTAAGCATGCTCAGTTGTAAATGACCTGGCCTAGTTTGCTCACCTCCAACTGACCTGTCTCTGTTTTCTTGTATCTGAATTAAAAGCTAGTCTCTACTGACAAGGGTCGCATCCATCACTCTCCTTCTACCGCTATACAATGCCATCAATCCTTACTCAAGGCTAGTTCTGGTAACTTAATCCACAGCTGTGTCAGAATCCTCTCCCTGGCCTCTATCGGTTAGAATCCTCTTTACAAGTTAGAATCCTCTCCTGAACCCTTACAACAGTGGGGTTTAATCACTTTATCCCTCACATAAGGTAAATGGGATGTTGGCCATGACTGCAAGAAGATTAAGCTGGAAAAAAGTGCAGAGAGGATTTACGAGGATGTTGCCAGGACTCGAGGGTCTGAGCTACAGGGAGAGGTTCGGCAGGCTGGGATTTTATTCCTCAGGGCGCAGGAGGGTGAGGAGTGATCTTTGTAGAGGTGTATAAAATCATGAGGGGAATCTATTGGGTGAAGGCACAGAATCAAGAACCAGAGGGCATAGGATTAAGGTCAGAAGGGAAAGATTCAATAGGAACATGAGGGGTAACATTTTCACACAGAGAATGGTGGGTGTATGGAACAAGCTGCCAGAGGAGGTAGTTGAGGCAGGGACTATAACAACATTAAAAGAACATTTAAAAGATGGACAGATAGGATATGTTTATAGGGATATGGGTCAAACACCCGGGCAGATGGAACTAGCTTTGATGGGGCGTCTTGATCAGCACGGACGAGTTGGGCCGAAGGGCCTGTTTCTGCGCTGTGTGATGGAGGCACGGTGGCACAGAGGTAGATTTGCTGCCTCACCCCGCCAGAGATCCAGGTTCCATCCTGACTACAGGTGCTGTCTGTACGGAGTTTGCACGTTCTGCCCGTGACCTGCGTGGGTTTTCTCCGGGAGCTCCGGTTGCCTCCCACACTCCAAAGACGTGCAGGCTTGTGGGTAAATTGGCTTTGGTAAGATTGTAAATTGTCCCTGGTGTGTGGCATAGTGCTAGCGTGCTGCATGATCACTGGTTGATGGTAGGGAATTGAGGAATGCAGTGGAACAGAGGGATCTAGGAATAACTGTGCATAGTTCCCTGAAGGTGGAATCGCATGTAGATAGGGAGGTAAAGAAAGCTTTTGGTGTGCTGGACTTTATAAATCAGAGCATTGAATATATAGGAGTAGGGAAGTAATGTTAAAATTGTACAAGGCATTGGTGAGACCAATTCTGGAGTATGGTGTACAATTTTGGTCGCCTAATTATAGGAAGGATGTCAACAAAATAGAGAGAGTACAGAGGAGATTTACTAGAATGTTGCCTGGGTTCCAGCAACTAAGGTACAGAGAAAGGTTGAACAAGTTAGGTCTTTATTCTTTGGAGCGCAGAAGGTTAAGGGGGGACTTGATTGAGGTCTTTAAAATGATGAAAGGGATAGACAAGAGTTGACGTGGATAAGCTTTTCCC
The DNA here is from genome assembly GCA_963514005.1 of Raja brachyura. The sequence continues at coordinate 151,504,486 of OY740782.1, read as the reverse complement.
ATTGAGGGTAGGGAAGATTCAAACAAGAGGGCATGACATGATGAGAATTAAGGGACAGAAGTTTAGGGGTAACAGGAGGGGGAACTTCTTTACTCAGAGAGTGGTGGCTGTGTAGAATGAGCTTCCAGCAGAAGTGGTGTAGGCAGGTTTGATTTTAACATTTAAAAGTAAAGTGGATAGGTATATGGACGGGAAGGGAATGCAGGGGTATGGTCTGAGTGCAGGTAGATGGGACTAGGGGAAAATAAATGGTCGGCACGGACTGGAAGGGCCGAGAAGGCCTGTTTCCGTGCTGTAATTGTTATATGGTTATATCCTATACCCACTAGGGGTAATTTTTTTCAACAATTACCGAGCCAATTAACCCACATACCTGTACGTCTTTGGATTGTGGGAGGAAACCGAAGATCTCGGAGAAAACCCACGCAGGTGACGGAGAGAATGTACTAACTCCACACTAGGTGTACAGACACCTTCAGACCTGTGTCTGAAGAAGGGTCTCGAACCGATACGTCACCCATTCCTTCGCTCAATAGATGCTGCCTCACCCGCTGGGTTTCTCCAGCATTTTTGTCAAACTCCGTACAGACAGCACCCGTAGTCGGGATGGAACCCGGGTCTCCGGCGCTGCATTCGCTGTAAAGGGCCTGTCCCACCGGCATGCGATTCCATGCGGTGAGCGCGACTAAACCGGCAGCTGAGGCCGCGCGGAGGTCGGGTGATCCCCTGTACAGGGCCGTTCCCACCAGCATGCGCCTGCATGCGGCAAGCGCGACCAAACCGGCAGCGAGGGGGCGCGCAGAAGTCGGGTGAGTGGCGCAACGCGGCGCAAAGTGAGGCGAACGTGGAGCGAAGTCTTAAAGGTAAGTTCGCCAGGACAGAGAGGGGCACACAGAGAGGGGCACAGAGGCACACACACAGAGGCCCACACATAGAGGGCCACGGAGGCACAACGTCGAGGCGGTGCGTCATGCGTCGAGGCGACTGCGGGCCGTTGCCGCGCGGAATTTTTGAACACGGTCAGTTTTTCGGAGCCCCGCGCGATGTCGGGACGAACTCCGCACAATTCCGCACGGCTCCGGCGATCGAAGTGGGACCGGCCCCGCGACGCCGGACGGCTCAAGCGACATCGCATGGAGTTGCATGCTGGTGGGACAGGCCCTTAAGGCAGCAACTCTTGCTGTCGAAGGTAGATGCAAAATGCTGGAGTGACTCAGCGGGGCAGGCAGCATCTCTGGAGAGAAGGAATGGGGTGAGGCCTCGGGTCGAGACCCTATTTTCTACCTACTTCTCTACGTTTATTACTCGCTCGTTACCAGCCGCTGACGAGCCACCGTTCTGTCCCCCAGATTTTCCGTGAAACGAAAGAGAAGGAAATCCAAGACCTGTTACGAGCTAAACGTGAGTTGGAGGCCAAGTTGCAGAGGCTGCAGGCCCAGGGAATCCACGTCTTTGATGCTGCAGACTCCGACTCTGACGACAACCACACCGACGTCACGGGTAAAACCATCAGGCACCTTTGCATAGAAACATAGAAAATAGGTGCAGGAGTAGGCCATTCGGCCCTTCGAGCCTGCACCGCCATTTAATATGATCATGGCTGATCATCCAACTCAGTATCCCGTACCTGCCTTCTCTCCATACCCCCTGATCCCTTTAGCCACAAGGGCCACATCTAACTCCCTCTTAAATATAGCCAATGAACTGGCCTCAACTACCCTCTGTGGCAGAGAATTCCAGAGACCCACCACTCTCTGTGTGAAAAAAGTCTTTCTCATCTCGGTCTTAAAGGATTTCCCCCTTATCCTTAAGCTGTGACCCCTTGTCCTGGACCTCCCCAACATCGGGAACAAGCTTCCTGCATCTAGCCTGTCCAACCCCTTAAGAATTTGTGCACCTTATTCCCCCCCCCCCCCCCTTTTTTGTTTTGTTTTTGCACTGAGTAGGAGCAGCTTTTAATCTCATTGTACATGTGTATAGTGACAATAAAAGGCATTCTGATTCTGAATTTTGTAAGTTTCTATAAGATCCCCTCTTAATTTCCTAAATTCTAGAGAGTATAAACCGAGTCTATCCAGTCTTTCTTCATAAGTCCATAGTCATCTTTAGTCCATAGGTTCATCTGTGACAGCAGTGGAATTAGTCCATTCGGGCCATCAAATCTACTCTGCCATTCTATCATGGTTGATCTATCTCTACCTCCCAAACCCCATCCTCCTGCCTTCTCCCCATAACCCCTAACCCCCCCCCCCCCCGGCATTAATCAAGAATCGATCTATCTCTGCCTTAAAAATATTCACCGACTTGTGAAGAATTCCACAGATTCGCCACCCTCTGAATAAATGTTGTGTTCTGGTGTCCAAATGGAGGCGTGGGTTTGTATCCCACTTCTGACACCATGTTAAGTCAAGTCAAGTTTATTCGTCACATACACATACGAGATGTGCAGTGAAATGAAAAGTGGCCCGTGCCTGCGGACTTTGTGCAAAAAACAAACTGCATAACAGAATGGAACAGAATCACATATTCACATCTTACATATTTGTGGGAGGAAAAAATAAGAAAAAAAACGGCAATTTTGAAAAAACACCACACAACAGTAGAATGGTCCAGTAAAGTTAGTCCCTGGTGAGATAGGAGTTTAAAGTCATAATGGCCTCTGGGAAGAATCTCCTTCTCATCCTCTCTGTTCTCACAACGTGACAACGGAGGCGTTTGCAGGAAACATGTTCCCAATGTTGGGGGAGTCCAGAACCAGGGGCCACAGTTCAAGAATAAGGGTAAACCAATTAGAATGGAGATGAGGAAAAAGACAGCTGTGAATCTGTGGAATTCTCTGCCTCAGAAGGCAGTGGAGGCCAATTATCTGGATGCTTTCAAGAGAGAGTTGGATAGAGCTCTTAAAGAGTCAGGGGATACGGGGAGAAGGCAGGAACGGGGTACTGATTGTGGATGATCAGCCATGATCATATTAAATGGCGGTGCTGGCTCGAAAGGCCAAATGGCCTACTCCTGCACCTATTGTCTATTGTCTATTGCGGTGAATCTGTGGAATTCTTTGCGAAAGAAGGTTGTGGAGGCCAAGTCAGTGGATATTTTTAAGGCAGAGATAGATAGATTCTTGATTAGTGCAGGTGTCAGGGGTTGTGGGGAGAAGGCAGGAGAATGGGGTTAGGAGGGAGAGATAGATCAGCCATGATTGAATGGCGGAGTAGACTTGATGGCCTAATTCTGCTCCTATCACTTATGAACAACTTGGTCAGCATGAATGGGCTGGGGCAATGAGTGTTTACATGCTGACTATGAAAAGATTCAGAGTGCTGAATATACTAGAAAAGGTGCTAGATTTATAGGTGCTATTGCAGTCCTATCACGTATATGACCTCATAGACAATAGACAATAGGTGCATGAGTAGGCCATCCGGCCTTTCGAGCCAGCACCGCCATTCAATGTGATCACGGCTGATCATCCACAATCAGTACCCCGTTCCTGCCTTCTCCCCATATCCTCTGACTCCGCTATCTTTAAGAGCTCTATCTAACTCTATTGAAAGCATCCAGAGAACCGGCCTCCACCGCCCTCTGAGGCAGTGAATTCCACAAACTCACAACTCTCTGTGTGAAAAAGTATTTCCTCATCTCCGTTCTAAATGTCTTACCACTTATTCTTGAACTGTGGCCCCTGGTTCTGGACTCCCCCAACATTGGGAACATGTTTCCTGCCTCTAGCGTGTCCAAACCCTTAATAATCTTTTTGCTTCAATAAGATTCCCTCTCATCCTTCTAAACTCCAGAGTGTACAAGCCCAGCCGCTCCATTCTATCAACATATGACAGTCCCGCCATCCCGGGAATTAACCTGGTGAACCCACGTTGCACTCCTTCAATAGCAAGAATGTCCTTCCTCAAATTTGGAGACCATAACTGCACACAATAGTCCAGGTCTCACTGGGGCCCTGTACAAATGCAAGAGGACCTCTTTGCTCCTCTGCTCAACTCATCTCGTTATGAAGGCCAATATGCCATTCGATTTCTTCACTGCCAGCTGTACCTGCATGCTTACTTTCATTGACTGATGAACAAGGAACCGCAGATCCCGTTGTACTTCCCCTTTTCCCAACTTGTAGATGTGGATAAGATATTTCCACTGGTGGGAGAGTCCAGGACTAGAGGTCATAGCCTCAGAATTAAAGAACTTTCCGTTAGGAAGGAGATGGGGAGGAATTTATTTAGACAGAGGGTGGTGAATCTGTGGAATTCATTGCCACAGACGGCGGTGGAGGCCAACGCTTGCGGGCGGAGCACCAAGGCAAATTCCTTGCATGTGAATACTTGAATAAACCTATTCATTCATTCATTCGTTCATTCAGAATCAGAATCAGAATCAGAATGCCTTTTTATTGTCACTATACACATGTACAGTGAGATTAAAAACTGTTCCTACTCAGTGCAAAAACAAGACAAAAAGTGGGGGGGGGATAAGGTGCACAGTTTCTGCAGCGCTATATACATATCTATAAAAAGACAATGGACAAATAGAATGGATAATAGGATTCCTATATCCAGTATGGGTTACAGTTACAGTACAAATTACAGTAGGTGGATAGATGACAGTCCGGGGGTTAGACATGTGTGAGTTCAGGGAGATGATGGATTTTGGAAAGAAACTGTTCTTGAGTCTATTTGTCCTTGTGCTGATGCACCTATAGCGCCTCCCTGAGGGTAGCAGGTTGAACAGGCCAAATGCAGGATGGGAGCTGTCCTTGATAATGTTCTTCGCCCTGCTGAGGCAGCGGGAGGTGTAAATGTCCATCAGAGAGGGGAGAGGGCAGCCGATGATCTTCTGTGCTGCCCTGACTACCCTCTGAAGCCTCTCCCTGTCTGCCATGGTGCAGCTGCCGTACCATGCTGTAATGCAGTATGTCAACAGGCTCTCAATGGACGAGCGAATTCATTAATTCATTCAGATAATCATCTGCCTTCCTGTTTTTGCCACCAAAGTGGATAACTCCACTTCTGACTGCATGTTGAATGTCACCTGTGCTTGTGTCTTGCAGCCACGGGCACTCAGTGTGATTACTGGAGTGGTGGAGTGCTGGGCAGCGAGCCCTCGATGGGGAGCATGATGCAGCTCCAGCACACCTTCCGTGGCCCAGAGTTTGCACAAAGTTCCATCGACGTGGAGGGGCCTTTCATCAACGTCAACCGAGGTAAGCAAGAAGATCATAAGGTGATAGGAGCAGAATGAGGCCATTCGGCCCATCAAGTCTACTCCCTCCTCTCCCTCCTAATCCCATTCGCCAGCCATCTCCCCACAACCCCCGACACCTCTCTTTCTCTCTCGAGGAAGGACGCACGTTCTGTTTCTTTGCATGTAAATATACAGTAAACCCTCATTTATTACGGGCGTCACGGTGGCGCAGCGGGTAGAGCTGCTGCCTCGCAACGCCACAGAGACCCGGGTTCCATCCTGACCTCGGGTTCTGTCTCTACGAACTTTGTATGGTCTCCCCGTCTATTGTCTATTGTTTGGACACGCTAGAGGCAGGAAACATGTTCCCGATGTTGGGGGGGGGGGGGGGGGGAGTCCAGAACCAGAGGCCACAGTTTAAGAAGAAGGGTCTGAAGAAGGGTCTCGACCCGAAACGTCGCCTATCTCCTTCGCTCCTTAGATGCTGCTGCACCCGCTGAGTTTCTCCAGCTTTTTGTGTAACCCTCGATTCTCCAGCATCTGCAGTTCCTTCTTTAACACTTTGTCTACTCCACTGCGATATCTCCTCAAGGTATGCCTACTTTGAAGAAGTTCTCTTCCTCCCTACGGAGTCTGAAGAAGGGTCTCGACCCGAAACGTCGCCTATCTCCTTCGCTCCTTAGATGCTGCTGCACCCGCTGAGTTTCTCCAGCTTTTTGTGTAACCCGCCACAGTTTAAGAATAAGCGGTAAGCCATTTAGAGATGAGGAAAAACCTTTTCGCCCAGAGGGTTGTGAATCTGTGGAATTCTCTGCCTCAGAGGGCGGTGGAGGCCGAATCTCCGGATGCTTTCAAGAGAGTTAGATAGAGCTCTTAATGATAGTGGAGTCAAGAGAGATGGTGAGAAGGCAGGAACGAGGTGCTGATTGTGGATGATCACAGTGAATGGCGGTGCTGGCTCGAATGGCCTACTCCTGCACCTATTATTGTCTGTTGAGTGGGTGTGGGAGTGATGCTTCATGCCGCTGTCTTCCTCCAGATGACTGGGATGCGGCTGTCGCAAGTTTGCTGCAGGTCACGCCGTTCCTGCCCCGTAGCCTGTGGAGCAACACCGCGCGCTGCTACCTGATGAATGCGGCAGACACCCAGCCGCAGGTCGACCTCTTCCTCCAGGTACGCCCGCACCCACCAGCAATCTGCTGTCTCATGTTTCGAGGTTGGCTGCAAGGATTGGCGGGAGGGGGGGGAGGTGTTGGTGGGGTTAGCAGAGGGGGGGGGGAGAGGAGGGGTTGGGGGGCAAGAGTTTAGTTTAGTTTAGAGATACAGCGAGTCCGCACCGACCAGCGATCACCGCACACTAACACTATCCTACACACACACACACACACACACACACACACACACACACACACGAGGGACAATTTTACGTTATACAATGAACCAACAAACCTGTACGTCTTTGGCGTGGGGAACCGAAGATCTCATGCAAAACCTACGCCGGTCACGGGGAGAACGTACAAAACCCCATACAGACCGCACCCGTAGTCTGGATTGAACCCGGGTCTCTGGCGCCGTGAGGCGGCAACTCCACCCGCTCCACCGCCGTTTGCAGATTGGCGGCTAGGATTTGGAGCTGGTGGTAGGGTTCGGGGAGAGAAAGTTTAGTTCAGTGATACAGCGAGGAAACAGACCCCTTCGGCCCAACTTGCCCACGCCGACCAACATGCCTCATCTACCTGTAGTCCCACCTGCCTGTGTTTGGCCTATCTCTATATAACTAAAAGTCTTCGTCTTGTCTGTGCCCACGATGCGTCTGTGTGTGTGTGTCAATCTGGTTAATTCCTATCTTCTTCCAAACGCTAGGCCACAGGCTTCCCATTTTCACACATCCTACTCACATTTTTCCCCGTGGTGGCGATAAGCATCTTCCCGGCGCATTGCCACCTGTATTTCCGAAGTTATTAATCGTTGAAATTTAAAAAACCAGCCCAATTCCTTCAAACTCACCCATTTTGGAAAAAAAAAATCCGCGTGACGTCACAATGCACTCGCAAGGCAAGACGGGCCACTCCGGGAGGCAGGGGCACTCCAGCGCTCCAAACCCCCACCTCCCCCTCCCGCCCTCAGGAATGGGTGACGTTTCGGGTCGAGACCCTTCTTCAGACCGATGTCAGGGGATTGGGCAGTGCAGAGATACAATGTAGTCGGAGACAGAAAGACTGGTGGGAGAACTGGGAAGGGGGGAGGGGACGGAGAGAGAGGGAAAGCAAGGGCTACTTGAAGTTGGAGAAGTCAATGTTCACACCGCTGGGGTGTAAGCTGCCCAAGCGAAATATGAGGTGCTGCTCCTCCAATATGCTCTGGGCCTCACTCTGACAATGAAGGAGGCCCAGGACAGAAAGGTCAGTGCGGGAATGGGAAGGGGAGTTAAAGTGTTGAGCAACTGGGAGATCAGGTAGGTTAAGGCAGACTGAGCGTGCACGTGGTCACACTTGCTGCCTGACCTCGAGACAACAACAAACCACATGTGGCAACAGTACCCTGTGAGCGGTTATTTATATTGAACCTCACAGTTGAATCCATTCTGGTTGCCCCCATTACAGGATGGAGAGGCTTTAGAGAGAGTCCGTTAGAGGTTACTAATGTGAACTGGAGACCCATGGTCGGTGTGGACACGACGGGCCAAAGGGCCTGTTTCCATGCAATATCTTTTGCAGGGACTATCGCAATGTTTAAGACACATTTGGACAGGTACATGGACAGGACAGATAGAGGGGGGATATGGGGCAAATGCAGACAGGTGGGACACGTATAGATGGGACATGTTGGTTGATGTGAGTAAGTTGGGCCGAAGGGCCCGTTTCTATGCTATATCACTCTATGACTCAATCTCCACCATTTATGGTAGACACAGAGTGCTGGAGTAACTGTTGGATAGAGAGAGTTGGATAGAGCTCTAGGGGCTAGTGGAGTCAAGGGATATGGGGAGAATGCAGGCACGGGTTATTGATAGCGGACGATCAGTCATGATCATATTGAATGGCGGTGCTGGCATTAGGGCCGAATGGCCTCCTCCAGCACCTATTTTCTATGTTTCTATGTATCTATGTTGCTAACTCAGCTGGTCAGGCAGCATAGAAACATCGAAACATAGAAACATAGAAAATAGGTGCATGAGGAGGAGGAGGCCATTCGGCCCTTCGAGCCAGCACCGCCATTCATTGTGATCATGGCTGATCATATCCCAATCAATATCCCATGCCTGCCTTCTCCCCATATCCCTTGATTCCACTAGCCCCTAGAGTTCTATCTAAGTCTCTCTTAAATCCATCCAGTGATTTGGCCTCCACTGCCCTCTGTGGCAGGGAATTCCACAAATTCACAACTCTCTGGAGAACATGGATAGGTGACGTTTCACAGAGTGCTGGAGTAACTCAGCGGGTCAGGCAGCATCTGTGGAGAACACGGATAGGTGACGTTTCACAGAGTGCTGGAGTAACGCAGCGGGTCAGGCAGCATCTGTGGAGAACATGGATAGGTGACGTTTCACAGAGTGCTGGAGTAACTCAGCGGGTCAGGCAGCATCTGTGGGGAACATGGATAGGTGACGTTTCACAGAGTGCTGGAGTAACTCAGCGGGTCAGGCAGCATCTGTGGAGAACATGGATAGGTGACGTTTCACAGAGTGCTGGAGTAACTCAGCGGGTCAGGCAGCATCTGTGGAGAACATGGATAGGTGACGTTTCACAGAGTGCTGGAGTAACTCAGCAGGACAGGCAGCATCTCTGGAGAGAAGGAATGGGAGAAGATGTTTTGGGTCGAGTCTGAAGAAGGGTCTCGACCCGAAACGTCACCCGTTCCTTCTCTCCCGAGATGCTGCCTGTCCCGCTGAGTTACTCTGGCATTTTGTGTCTACCTTTGATTTTACCAGCACCTGCAGCTCTTTCTCACACATTTCGTCCACCATTCATGGGCTGAGTTCCCTTGTCTACACCCTTTCAACTGTGTGTCATCGGCTTGCTGTTGTGGTGAAAATGTGATTGTTATGACAGTGTGGCTTCTGGTGCTCACAGGAATACTGTCCGAAGCTGCAAACAATCTGCGAGAACCTTGGTCACTTTTTCCTCATGGTACATTTCCCAGTGGAGAATGCACATCAATACTTAACGGAGAGAAGGTGGGAGATTGAGAAAAGCTCCTTGTGTCTTGCCTTCCTCGGTGCTGCTTTGCCCAGGTAAGGATATTTATATTACCGTTTAAAAATAAAGAAAGACACAGAGTGCTGGAGTAACTCAGCGGGTCAGGCAGCATCTGTGGAGAACATGGATAGGTGACGTTTCACAGAGTGCTGGAGTAACTCAGCGGGTCAGGCAGCATCTGTGAAGAACATGGATAGGTGACGTTTCACAGAGTGCTGGAGTAACTCAGCGGGTCAGGCAGCATCTGTGGGGAACATGGATAGGTGACGTTTCACAGAGTGCTGGAGTAACTCAGCGGGTCAGGCAGCATCTGTGGAGAACATGGATAGGTGACGTTTCACAGAGTGCTGGAGTAACTCAGCGGGTCAGGCAGCATCTGTGGGGAACATGGATAGGTGACGTTTCACAGAGTGCTGGAGTAACTCAGCGGGTCAGGCAGCATCTGTGGAGAACATGGATAGGTGACGTTTCACAGAGTGCTGGAGTAACTCAGCGGGTCAGGCAGCAGCTGTGGAGAGAGAAACTGTACAGCGCCCTCCATAATGTTTGGGACAAAGACCCATCGTTTATTTATTTGCTTCTGTACTCCAGAATTTAAGATTTGTAATAGAAAAAAAATTAGGCACATTGTCAAATTTTAATAAAGGCCATTTTCATACATTTTGGTTTCACCATGTAGACATTACAGCAGTGTTTAACATAGTCCCCCCCGTTTCAGGGCACCATAATGTTTGGAACACGGCAATGTCATGTAAATGAAAGTAGTCATGTTTAGTATTTCGTTGCATATCCTTTGCATGCAATGACTGCTTGAAGTCTGCGATTCATGGACATCACCAGTTGCTGGGTGTCTTCTCTGCTGATGCTCTGCCAGGCCTGTATTGCAGCCATCTTTAGCTTATGCTTGTTTTGGGGGCTAGTCCCCTTCAGTTTTCTCTTCAGCATATAAAAGGCATGCTCAATTGGGTTCAGATCGGGCGATTGACTTGGCCACTCAAGAATTGACAATTTTTTAAGCTTTGAAAATTGTTGCTTTAGCAGTATGTTTGGGATCATTGTCTTGCTGTAGAATGAACCGCCGGTCAATGAGTTTTGAGGCATTTGTTTGAACTTGAGCAGATAGGATGTGTCTATACACTTCAGAATTCATTATGTTACTACCATAAGCAGTTGTATCATCAATGAAGATAAGTGAGCCAGTACCTTCAGCAGCCATACATGTCCAGGCCATAACACCCCCACCACCGGGTTTCACAGATGAGGTGGTATGCTTTGGATCTTGGGCAGTTCCTTCTCTCCTCCATACTTTGCTCTTGCCATCACTCTGATATAAGTTCATCTTCGTCTCATCTGTCCACAAGACCTTTGTCCAGAACTGTGGTTGCTCTTTTAAGTACTTCTTGGCAAACTGTAACCTGGCCATCCTATTGTTGTGGCTAACCAGTGGTTTGCATCTTGCAGTGTAGCCTCTGTATTTCTGTTCATGAAGTCTTCTGCGGACAGTGGTCATTGACAAATCCATACCTGACTCCTGAAGAGTGTTTCTGATCTGTCGGACAGTTATTTGGAGATTTGTCTTTATTATAGAGAGAATTCTTCTGTCATCAGCTGTGGAGGTCTTCCTTGGCCTGCCAGTCCCTTTGCGATTAGTAAACGCACCAGTGCTCTCTTTCTTCTTAATGATGTTCCAAACAGTTGAATTTGGTAAGCCTAAGGTTTGGCTGATGTCTCTAACAGTTTTATTCTTGTTTCTCAGTCTCATAATGGCTTCTTTGACTTTCATTGGCACAACTTTGGTCCTCATGATGATAAACAGCAATAAAAGTTTCCAAAGGTGATGGAAAGACTGGAGGAAAGACTAGGAGTTGAGAGCTCTCTTGTACCTGCATGAAGGAGGCAATTAAATAGACCTGAGCAATTACAAACGCCTGTGAAGCCATGTGTCCCAAACATTATGGTGCCCTGAAATGTATAAACACAGCTGTAATTTCTACATGGTGAAAACAAAATGTATAAAAATGGCCTTTATTAAAATCTGACAATGTGCACTTTAATAACATGTGATTTTTTCTATTACAAATCTCAAATTGTGGAGTACAGAGGCAAATAAATAAATGATGGGTCGTTGTCCCAAACATTATGGAGGGCACTGTATGTAGACACAAAGATCTTCAAGTGCCAGATTACAAATAAGCACAGAGATGCTGCCGGACCCGCTGAGTTACTCCGGCACTCATCACCTATCCAATCCTTTCCACGCATCACTATAATTTCATTGTTCATGTATTTTGTGTTTTATGATCAATTTCCCTCCTGGGATAAATAAAATTCTATCGTATCATTTCGTACACTGGGGTTTGAGATTGCAACCTTCACGTGGTCCGCCCTGTTTCGGCGAATGCAATCACTCTGGGGTGCACAATCAGAAGATCAAACGGAACAAGTTGTCTTACAACTTTAGGCTGTGCACGCCACACGCAAGAGGAAGAACATTTCGTACACTAAACTAAACTAGAGAAGGTTATTGGCTGCAACCTTCCCTCCATTAACGAACTGTACACTGCAAGGGCCAGGAAGCGAGCGGGCAAGACCATCTCTGACCCCTCTCACCCTGGCCACAAACTCTTTGAATCACTTCCCTCTGGAAGGCGACTCCGGGCTGTCAAAGCTGCCACAGCCAGACATAAAAACAGCTTATTTTCCACGAGTAGTTGCTCTACTCAACAGCCAAAAATCTGTAGCCTCCCTTAAATCTGGTATTTTGTTGGTTCACACGCTTGGTCAATGGTGTTTTATCATTAATGTTTTATTATTATTAATGTTTAGTGTTTTCTGAGTCATCCGTAACTGTCACTGTATGTCATGTTGTTACTTGTGGTAGGAATACCAAGGCAAATTCCTTGTATGTGAATACTTGGCCAATAAACCTACTTACTTACTTAAACTTCATAAGATTATGTGATAAGGAGCAGGATTAGGCGATTTGGCCCATCGAGTCTACTCTGCCATTCAAATGTGTGTTCTATCTCTCCATCCCAACCCCATTCTCCTGCCTTCTCCCCAAAACCCCTGACACCCGTACTGATCAGATAAACCAATTTAGCGCACCCTCCAGTGTTTTCGCCTTTGAACTGTGACCCTTGGGCCTTTTCCCCCCCCCCTGTTTGCACAAGATCCATGGAAGAGGACTGCGAAGAATGTTTCCTGAAGAACTCTGAGACCAAACCTCTGGTGATCTACCACAGCCTGTCAGAGATTGGTGGCAGTTCTGAGGAATTACTCCGACTGATCGGAAAAATATCGGATGCAAACCATTCCAAAAGAGCAAAGGTGAGGTGTGCAGCGATCGGGAACTGCTACTCATTGTACTTTGATTTTTCTTAGAAATGTAATCAGCTTGAAAGGGTTGAAACAAGCTTGAAAGGGTGCAGAGAAGATTAACGAGGATGTTGCCAGCACTAGAAGGTGTGAGCTATAGGGAGAGGTTGGGTAGGCTGTGTCTCTATTCCATGGATGATACAACAGTGAGTTTTTTTGCAGATAGTGAAGATGGTTGTGAACGATTACAGTAGGATCTGGATCGATTGGCCAGGTGGGCAGAGGAATGGTTGATGGAATTGAATACAGTGAAGTGTGAGGTGTTGCATTTTGGGACGTCGAACATGGGCAGGACCTACACAGTGAATGGTCGGCCTCTGGGTAGTGTTGTACAGCAGAGGGATCTAGGAGTACAGGTGCATGGTTCCTTGAAGGTCGAGTCGCAGGTAGATAAGGTGGTCAACAAGGCTTTTGGCTCTTTGGCCTTCATCAGTCAGAGTATTGAGTATAGAAGTTGGGAGGTCATGTTGCAGTTGTATAAGATGTTGGTGAGACCGCATTTAGAATATTGTGTTCAGTTCTGGGCACCATGTTATAGGAAAGATGTTGTCAAGCTTGAAAGGGTTCAGAAAAGATTTACGAGGATGTTGCCAGGACTAGAGGGTGTGAGCTATTGGGAGAGGTTGAGTAGGCTGGGTCTCTATTCCATGGAGCACAGGAGGATGAGGGGTGATCTTATAGAGGTGTACAAAATCATGAGAGGAATAGATCGGGTAGACACACAGAGTCTTTTGCCCAGAGTAGGGGAATTCAGGACCAGAGGGCATAGGTTTAAGGTGAAGGGGAAAAGATTTAATAGGAATCCGAGAGGTAACCTTTCCACACTGAGGGTGGTGGGTGTATGGAACAAGCTGCCAGATGAGGTAGTTGAGGCTGTGACTATCCCATCGTTTAAGAAACAGTTGGACAGGTACATGGATAGGCCATGTTTGGAGGGCTATGGACCAAGCGCAGGCAGGTGGGACTAGGGTAGCTGGGACATTGCTTGCCGGTGTGGACGAGTTGGGCCGAAGGACATTCTTTGTGGCAGTGTGGCATTCTTTGCTACAGAAGGCTGTGGAGGCCAAATCAGTGGATATTTTTAAGTTAGAGATAGATAGATTCTTGATTAGTATGGGTGTCAGGGGTTGTGGGGAGAAGGCAGGAGAATGGGGTTCGGAGGGAGAGATGGATCAGCCATGATTGGATGGCGGAGTAGACTCGATGGGCCGAATTGCCTAATTCTACTCCTATTCCTTATGACCTTGTAAGCTATCTATTTTGTCTTGTGTCCATATTATCAAGCCTAATTCTCCTATTACCCCGCCCGTATTTGCGTTAATTCATAGTAGTGAACATAGATACAGAGCGGAAAAGAGGGAGGGAGTTTAAGAGGGCGTTAGATGTGGCCCTCGTGGCTAAGGGGATCAGGGGGTATGGAGAGAGGGCAGGTACGGGATACTGAGTTGGATGATCAGCCATGATCACATTGAATGGCGGTGCAGGCTCGAAGGGCCGAATGGCCTACTCCTGCACCTAATTTCTATGTTTCTATGGAAACAGGCCCTTCGGCCCACCCAGTCCACACCGACCAGCGATCACCCCGCACACTAACGCTATCGTACACACACTAGGGACAATTTATAATCTTTCCAAAGCCAGTTAACCCACAAACCTGCACGTCTTCGGGATGTGGGAGGAAGCCGGAGTGCCCGGAGAAATTCCACGCAGGTCACGGGGTAAACGTGCAAACTCTGCACAGACAGCACCCGTAGTCAGGATGGAACCCGGGACTCTGGCGCCGTGAGGAGGCAACGCTACTGCCCTAAATAAATTAAAATAAAGTGCACGTTCAAGTGAATTTATTGTCATGTGTCCCTGATAGGACAATGGAATTCTTGCTTTGCTTCAGCACACCAGAACATAGTAGGCATGAATACAGAACAGATCAGTGTGTTCATACACCATTATATAAATATATACACACATGAATAAATAAACTGATGAAGTACAAATAACAGATAAATGGGTTATTAATGATCAGAGTTTTGTCCGAGCCAGGTTTAATAGCCTGATGGCTGTGGGGAAGTAGCTATTCAATACATTTGCAATATGCATATTGAAGTGTATCAAATTCTAACTATCAAGGGAGGAAAGTGGAGAAAAATGGGATAGACACAACACGCTGGAGTAACTCAGCGGGACAGACAGGCAGCATCTCTGGAGAGAAGGAATGGGCGACGTTTCGGGTCGAGACCCTTCTTCAGACTGATGTCAGGGGAGGGGGCGGGACAGAGATAGAATGTAGTCGGAGACAGTGAGGATGGTGGGAGAACTGGGAAGGGGGAGGGGATGGAGAGAGAGAGAGAGGGAAAGCGAGGGCTATCTGAAGTTGGAGAAGTCAATGTTCATATCGCTGGGGTGTAAACTGCCCAAGCGAAATATGAGGTGCTGCTCCTCCAATTTGCGCTGGGCCTCACTCTGACAATGGAGGATGCCCAGGACAGAAAGGTCAGAATGGGAGGGGGAGGTGGGGGGGGGGGGGGGGGCGGAGTTGAAGTGCTGGGCCACTGGAGAAAAATGTTCTTCAATTGGATGAATTATGCCTTTCGAAGAATCCACCGTCGGTTGAAATTAATCATGTGTGTCAAATAAATATTGTTAACTTGTATGAAAAGTAAAAATGGACCTTAAAGTGCAGTTAAAATACTAAAACAATCTAATTGTAATTGCTAACTCTACTGCACATTTGATTTTAATCTGTCTAACATTGTTTTAATGCAGCATGGATGAATATATGGTATGCATTTTCTGCTATATATTAAGTATAAGTATTCTGTTGTGATGAAGTCATTAATAAAGCATTCTAAAAGTCTTTTGATCTGAAAACTGTGCAGTCATTAATTGGTAGTTACTTAGTCGTCGGCTTATGTAGCTGTCCCACTTACGCATTCTTTTAGAAACCTGCCTTCTCTCCATACCCTCTGATCCCTTTAGCCACAAGTGCCACATCTAACTCCCTCTTAAATATAGCCAATGAACTGGCCTCAACTACCTTCTGTGGCAGAGAATTTTCGGCAACTTCATAGATCTTCATAGGAATTTTCATAGGTCACCAAAATTTTTTCAACATGTTGAAAATTCAGCGGCGACCGGAAAGACACAACGACTCTTTGGAGACCTCTCGCGACCGTAGGAGACCTCTCACGAGCACGCAGGCTGTATCGTCGTGAGATGTCTCCAGGGGTCTCCTCTGCGGTCGTGAGAGGTCTCCTATGGCCGTGAGAGGTCTCCAAAGAGTCGCAGTGTCTTTCTGGTCTTTCCGCTGAGTTTTCGACACGTGGAAAATTTTCGGCGACCTATGACGGGTGCCGGCAGTCGTCTGTAAAGGTCGCGTAAGTGGGACAGGCCCTTTACTGACATCGTAAATAAATGAGTGAAATATAGTGCAGAAACTGAACTCTGCAGTAACAGGAAGTTATTCCATTTCCCTTTATCCTCCCTCTTCCTCCCCCTCCCCGTCCCCGTCCTATTCCATATCCCTCCCTCCGGCTTCACATCTCACTCCTCCACTTCTCTCTTTACCTGACACTCATTCGTCTCCTTTACACCTTTGTCACTTACTCTGCCCATCTGTCTACCCCCCCCTCACCTCTATCCACCTATCACTCGCCAGGCTTTGGCATGCCCCCCCCCACCTCTCTTTCCCAGCTTTCTCCCCCCCCACTCCATTGGGGTCCCCGATGTGATCACGGCTGATCATCCACAATCAGTACCCCGTTCCTGCCTTCTCCCCATATCCCCTGACACCGCTATCTTTAAGAGCCCTATCTAGCTCTCTCTTGAAAGCATCCAGAGAACCGGCCTCCACCACCCTCTGAGGCAGAGAATTCCACAGACTCACCACTCTCTGTGAGAAAAAGTGTTTCCTCATCTCCGTTCTAAATGGCTTACTCCTTATTCTTAAACCTGGTGGCCCCTGGTTCTGGACTCCACCAACATCGGGAACATGTTTCCTGCCTCTAGCGTGTCCAAACCCTTAATCTTGGATGGAGCTGCTCCCAACCATGTTCTGATGCGCCCCGATAAAATGCCTTCCTTGTCTTGAATCGTTGTCTCGAGTGTCTCAGCCGAACCATTAATAATGTCCATTATTTATTTATTTAATAGATCATCGAAGATGATGGAAATGCAGAAGAGGGCGCAAAGAAAGTATTTGCCCAAATAGAAAAGATCATCAAGCAGGTAATGTATAGATTAAAACTGAATGAATAAATAAAGGAGGTAGCTAGAAATGCTGGAGAAACTCAGCGGGTGAGGCAGCATCCATGGAGCGAAGGAATAGGTGACGTTGCGGGTCTCGACCCTTCTTCAGACTGACACAGTGAAAAATGTCCCAGAGTAAAGCAAATACTCGTGATGAACTTACCACGAGTCAGATTTTTTTTTTTAAACTCGGGAGAGATCTTCGGAAAACTTGCATCGTGGGACAGGGGCTTCTCTTTGTAACTGTAGTCTGTGCGAGTGCGAGTGCAGGAAGATTATCCCCGATGTTGGGGAGGCCCAGGACGAGGGATCACAGCTTAAGGATGAGGGGGAAATCCTTTAGGACCGAGATGAGAAGGACTTTTTTCACACAGAGAGTGGTGGGTCTCTGGAACTCTCTGCCACAGAGGGTAGTTGAGGCCAGTTCATTGGCTATATTTAAGAGGGAGTTAGATGTGGCCCTTTTGGCTAAGGGGATCAGAGGGTATGGAGAGAAGGCAGGTACGGGATACTGAGTTGGATGATCAGCCATGATCATATTGAATGGCGGTGCAGGCTCGAAGGGCCGTATGGCCTACTCCTGCACCTAATTTCTATGTTTCTATGTTTCTATCCCGGGTTTTATGCAAGGGTGATAGTCGCCACAAGCTTCACGATGGGCTAGGATAATTTTGGACTGACATTTTTGAAATCTTCACAAGATTACTAAAAAACAAAACTGACACCAAAAGCAGAATGGATTATTTTTGGAACATGTTTCAAAAGAATCTATTTGAACTCGGGTTAATTACTGGAAAAATGCTTCTTTTAAAATTCTGGAAAAATGCTCCTATACCAACAGTAAATATGTGGATTTCAACTATGTTTGAAACACTCCACCTGGAAGATATGAGACTCTGCCTGGAAGGAAAATCCGATCGCTTTTATCCATCGCCGTCTATATCTCTCGTTTCCCTGATCCCTGACCAGTCTGAAGAAGGGTCTCGGCCCGAAACATCGCCTATCTCCTTCGCTCCTTAGATGCTGCCGCACCCGCTGAGTTTCTCCAAAAAAGTGCATATCCAACAATGAATGAAAGATATGCAATCCAACTTTTCACCCCCCCCTACCAAGGCCTGAGGTACTCCTGCACCCTATCTTTGCAGTTCCTTCTTGAATAAATAAAGGATGTTATTCACATTTTTAGACAGCGTGGAAACAGGCCCTTCGGCCCAGCTTGCCCACACTGGCCAACAATGTCCCACCTACACCTGTCCTACCTACCTGCGCTTTGGCCCATATCTCTCTAAACCTGTCCTACCCATGGACCTGTCGATATTATGATAGTCCCTACATCAATTATTAATGTTTAGTGTTTAAAAGTAAAGTGGATAGGTATATGGACGGGAAGGGAATGGAGGGGTATGGTCTGAGTGCAGGTAGATGGGACTAGGGGAAAATAAATGGTCGGCACGGACTGGAAGGGCCAAGAAGGCCTGTTTCCGTGCTGTAATTGTTATATGGTTATATGGTTAATGTTTTATGTGTCATTCTTAACCGTCACTGTATGTCATGTTGTCACTTATGGGCGGAGCACCAAGGCAAATTCCTTGTATGTGAATACTTGGCCAATAAACTTATTAATTCATCCATTCATCAAATAACTCCTCCAGCAGCTCGTTCCACACACCCACCACCCTTTCTCTAAAAAGGTTACCCCTCAGGTTCCTCTTAAATCTTTCCCCCCTCACCTTAAAGGTAAAATGGATAGGTATATGGACGGGAAGGGAATGGAGGGGTATGGTCTGAGTGCAGGTAGGTGGGACTAGGGGGAAATAAATGGTTGGCACGGACTAGAAGGGCCGAGAAGGCCTGTTTCCGTGCTGTAATTGTTATATGGTTAAACCTATGTCCTCTGGTTCTCGATTCCCTCTACCCTGGGCATAATACTGTGCATTATTTACCTGATCTATTCCTCTCATGATATTGTACACCTCTATAAGGTCACCCATCACCCTCCTGCACTTTGAGGAATATAGTCCTAGACTGCTCAACCTGTCCCTGTAGCTCAGACTCTCACATATAACCATATAACCATATAACAATTACAGCACGGAAACAGGCCATCTCGGCCCTTCAAGTCCGTGCCGAACAACTTTTTTCCCTTAGTCCCACCTGCCTGCACTCATACCATAACCCTCCATACCCTTCTCATCCATATGCCTATCCAATTTATTTTTAAATGATACCAACGAACCTGCCGCCACCACTTCCACTGGAAGCTCATTCCACACCGCTACCACTCTCTGAGTAAAGAAGTTCCCCCTCATGTTACCCCTAAACCTCTGTCCCTTAATTCTAAAGTCATGTCCTCTTGTTTGAATCTTCCCTATTCTCAAAGGGAAAAGCTTGTCCACATTAACTCTGTCTATCCCTCTCATCATTTTAAAGACCTCTATCAAGTCCCCCCTTAACCTTCTGCGCTCCAGAGAATAAAGACCTAACTTATTCAACCTATCTCTGTAACTTAGCTGTTGAAACCCAGGCAACATTCTAGTAAATCACCTCTGTACCCTCTCTATTTTGTTGACATCCTTCCTATAATTGGGCGACCAAAATTGTACACCATACTCCAGATTTGGTCTCACCAACGTCTTGTACAATTTTAACATTACATCCCAGCTTCTATACTCAATGCTCTGATTTATAAAGGCTAGCATACCAAAAGCTTTCTTTACCACCCTATCTATATGAGATTCTACCTTCAAGGAACTATGCACGGTTATTCCCAGATCCCTCTGTTCAATTGTATTCTTCAATTCCCTACCATTCACCATGTACGTCCTATTTTGATTTGTCCTGCCAAGGTGTAGCACCTCACATTTATCAGCATTAAACTCCATCTGCCATCTTTCAGCCCATTTTTCCAACTGGCCTAAATCACTCTGTAGACTTTGGAAATCCTCTTCATTATCCACAACACCCCCTATCTTGGTATCATCTGCATACTTACTAATCCAATTTACCACCCCTTCATCCAGATCATTGATGTACATGACAAACAACAAAGGACCCAACACAGATCCCTGAGGCACCCCACTAGTCACCTGCCTCCAACCCGACAAACAGCCATCCACCATTACCCTCTGGCTTCTCCCATTCAGCCACTGTTGAATCCATCTTGCTATTCCTGCATTTATACCCAACAGTTGAACCTTCTTAACCAACCTTCCATGAGGAACCTTGTCAAAGGCCTTACTGAAGTCCATATAGACAACATCCACTGCTTTACCCTCGTCAATTTCCCTAGTAACCTCTTCAAAAAATTCAAGAAGATTAGTCAAACATGACCTTCCAGGCACAAATCCATGTTGACTGTTCCTAATTAGACCCTCTTTATCCAGATACTTATATATATTATCTCTAAGTATCTTTTCCATTAATTTGCCCACCACTGAAGTCACATCCTGGCAACAACCTCGTAAATCCTCTCTGCGCCCTTTCCAGCTTGACAACATCCTTCCTCCGACATGGCAAACCAAAAGTGAACACATGACTCTACATGTGGTCTTCTCAATGTCTTATATATTGGGCGGCACGGTGATGCAGGGGTAGAGTCGCTGCCTCACGGCGCTGGGGACCTGGGTTCAAACCTGACCACAGGTGCTTGTCAGCACGGAGTTTGCACGCTCTCCCCGCGACCGCGTGGGTTTTCTCCGAGATCTTCGGTTTTACTCCCACACTCATAATCCCGATGTTGGGGGAGTCCAGAACCAGGGGCCACAGTTTAACAATAGCCATATAACCATATAACAATTACAGCATGGAAACAGGCCTTCACGGCCCTTCCTGTCCGTGTCGACCATTTATTTTCCCCTAGTCCCATCTACCTGCACTCAGACCATACCCCTCCATTCCCTTCCCGTCCCTATACCTATCCACTTTACTTTTAAATGTTAAAATCGATCCTGCCTCCACCACTTCTGCTGGAAGCTCATTCCACACAGCCACCACTCTCTGAGTAAAGAAGTTCCCCCTCATGTTACCCCTAAACTTCTGTCCCTTCATTGTAAAGTCATGTCCTCTTGTTTGAATCTTCCCTATTCTCAAAGGGAAAAGCTTGTCCACATCAACTCTGTCTATCCCTCTCATCATTTTAAAGACCTCTATCAAGTCCCCCCTTAACCTTCTGCGCTCCAGCGAATAAAGACCTAACTTATTCAACCTATCTCTGTAACTTAGCTGTTGAAACCCAGGCAACATTCTAGTAAATCTCCCCTGTACCCTCTCTATTTTGTTGACATCCTTCCTATAATTGGGCGACCAAAATTGTACACCATACTCCAGATTTGGTCTCACCAACGTCTTGTACAATTTTAACATTACATCCCAGCTTCTATACTCAATGCTCTGATTTATAAAGGCTAGCATACCAAAAGCTTTCTTTACCACCCTATCTATATGAGATTCTACCTTCAAGGAACTATGCACGGTTATTCCCAGATCCCTCTGTTCAACTGTATTCTTCAATTCCCTACCATTCACCATGTACGTCCTATTTTGATTTGTCCTGCCAAGGTGTAGCACCTCACATTTATCAGCATTAAACTCCATCTGCCATCTTTCAGCCCATTTTTCCAACTGGCCTAAATCACTCTGTAGACTTTGGAAATCCTCTTCATTATCCACAACACCCCCTATCTTGGTATCATCTGCATACTTACTAATCCAATTTACCACCCCTTCATCCAGATCATTGATGTACATGACAAACAACAAAGGACCCAACACAGATCCCTGAGGCACCCCACTAGTCACCTGCCTCCAACCCGACAAACAGCCATCCACCATTACCCTCTGGCTTCTCCCATTCAGCCACTGTTGAATCCATCTTGCTATTCCTGCATTTATACCCAACAGTTGAACCTTCTTAACCAACCTTCCATGAGGAACCTTGTCAAAGGCCTTACTGAAGTCCATATAGACAACATCCACTGCTTTACCCTCGTCAATTTCCCTAGTAACCTCTTCAAAAAATTCAAGAAGATTAGTCAAACATGACCTTCCAGGCACAAATCCATGTTGACTGTTCCTAATTAGACCCTCTTTATCCAGATACTTATATATATTATCTCTAAGTATCTTTTCCATTAATTTGCCCACCACTGAAGTCACATCCTGGCAACAACCTCGTAAATCCTCTCTGCGCCCTTTCCAGCTTGACAACATCCTTCCTCCGACATGGCAAACCAAAAGTGAACACATGACTCTACATGTGGTCTTCTCAATGTCTTATATATTGGGCGGCACGGTGATGCAGGGGTAGAGTCGCTGCCTCACGGCGCTGGGGACCTGGGTTCAATCCTGACCACAGGTGCTTGTCAGCACGGAGTTTGCACGCTCTCCCCGCGACCGCGTGGGTTTTCTCCGAGATCTTCGGTTTTACTCCCA
Source organism: Raja brachyura (assembly GCA_963514005.1). The sequence goes on along the minus strand of OY740782.1, from coordinate 151,482,044 downwards.
CACTCATAATCCCGATGTTGGGGGAGTCCAGAACCAGGGGCCACAGTTTAACAATAGCCATATAACCATATAACAATTACAGCACGGAAACAGGCCTTCACGGCCCTTCCTGTCCGTGTCGACCATTTATTTTCCCCTAGTCCCATCTACCTGCACTCAGACCATACCCCTCCATTCCCTTCCCGTCCATATACCTATCCACTTTACTTTTAAATGTTAAAATCGATCCTGCCTCCACCACTTCTGCTGGAAGCTCATTCCACACAGCCACCACTCTCTGAGTAAAGAAGTTCCCCCTCATGTTACCCCTAAACTTCTGTCCCTTAATTCTCATGTCATGCCCTCTTGTTTGAATCTTTCCTACCCTCAATGGGAAAAGCTAATCCACGTCAACTCTGTCTATCCCTTTCATCATTTTAAAGACCTCAATCAAGTCCCCCCTTAACCTTCTGCGCTCCAAAGAATAAAGACCTAACTTGTTCAACCTTTCTCTGTAACTTAGTTGCTGGAACCCAGGCAACATTCTAGTAAATCTCCTCTCCTAAATAAGGGGAAAGCTATTTTGAACGGAGATGAGGAAACACTTTTTCTCACAGAGAGTTGTGAGTCTGTGGAATTCTCTGCCTCAGAGGCCGGTTCTCTGGATACTTTCACGAGAGAGGTAGATAGGGCTCTTAAAGATAGCAGAGTCAGGGGATATGGAGAGAAGGCAGGAACGGGGTACTGATTGGGGACGATCAGCCATGATTACATTGAATGGCGGTGCTGGCTCGAAGGGCCAAATGGCCTACTCCGGCACCTATTGTCTTTTCTCACTCCAAAGACCCGCAGGTTTGTAGGTTAATTGGTTTGGTATAAATGTAAATTGTCCCGAGTGTGCGTAGGGGAGTGTTAATGTGCAGGGATTGCTGGTCAGTTTGGACTATGTGGGCTGAAGGGCCTGTTTCCACACTGAATCTCTAAATTTAACTGCAATATGACCTCCTAACTTCTATACTCGATACACTTACTGATGAAGGACAATGTTGCAGAAGCCTTCTTAACCAACCTGAAAGTGTGATGCCACTTTCAATGAACTATTTGCCAGCTCTCCTAGATCCCTCTGCTCTACAACACTACCCAGAGGCCTACCATTCACTGTGTAGGTCCTGCCCTTGTTCGACGTACCAAAATGCAACACCTCACACTTCTCTGTATTAAATTCCATCAACCATTCCTCCGCCCACCTGGCCAATCGATCCAGATCCTGCTGCAATCGTTCACAACCATCTTCACCATCTGCAAAACCACTCACTCTTGTATCATCAGCAAACTTGCTAATCTTGCCCTGTATGTGCTCATCCAAATCATTGATGTAGATGACAAACAGTAACAGGCCCAGCACCGAACCCTGAGGCACACCACTAGTCACAGGCCTCCAGTCTGAGGAGCGACCTTCCACCGTCACCCTCTGCTTCCTTCCATGGAGCCAATTTGCTGTCCATTCAGCTATCTCTCCTTGGATCCCATGCGATCTAACCTTCCAGAGCAGCCTACCATGCGGAACCTTGTCGAACGTCTTACTGAAGTCCATGTACACAGCATCTACAGCTCTGCCCTCACACACCTTTTTGGTCACGTCTTCAAAAAAAATCAATCAGATTTGTGAGATGTTCAAAACCATGCTGACTATCCCTAATCAGCCCTTGTCCATCTAAGTGCATGTATAATCATTTTGATGTCCTGATATCAAGCACCACTTGATGTGTATGAAGGAACTGCAGATGCTGGTTTAAACTGAAGCGTTAAACAAAAAAGCCAGAGTAACTCAGCGGGACGTCAGCATCTCTGGAGAGAAGGAATGGGTGACGTTTCCGGTCGTGACCCTTCTTCAGCCTGAAGAAATATCACCCATTCCTTCTCTCCAGAGATGCTGCCTGCCTGCCTGTCCCGCTGAGCTAATTATAGGAAGGATGTCAACAAAATAGAGAGAGTACAGAGGAGATTTACTAGAATGTTGCCTGGGTTCCAGCAACTAAGTTACAGAGAAAGGTTGAACAGGTTAGGTCTTTATTCTTTGGAGCGCAGAAGGTTAAGGGGGGACTTGGTTGAGGTCTTTAAAATGATGAAAGGGATAGACAGAGTTGACGTGGATAAGCTTTTCCCATTGAGGGTAGGGAAGATTCAAACAAGAGGCCATGACATGAGAATTAAGGGACAGAAGTTTAGGGGTAACATGAGGGGGAACTTCTTTATTCAGAGAGTGGTGGATGTGTGGAATGATTTTCCAGCAGAAGTGGTGGAGGCAGGATTGATTTTAACATTTAAAAGTAAAGTGGATAGGTATATGGACGGGAATGGAATGGAGGGGTATGGTCTGAGTGCAGGTAGATGGGACTAGGGGAAAATAAATGGTTAGCACTGACTGGAAGGGCTGAGAAGGTCTGTTTCCGTGCTGTAATTGTTGTATGGTTGTATGGTTATAATAATACGTCGTCCGCATATAGTGATATTTTATTATTTGTATATTTTGTATTATAAACATGGATGTTCGGATGCATTCTTATACTTTCTGCTAAGGGTTCTATCACAAGAGCAAATAGCAGGGGTGATAGTGCACATCCCTGTCTATTGCTCCTGGATAGTTGAAATTTCGAAGAGAGTATATTATTAGTCAGTGTTCTAGCAGTTGGCTTGTCATATAATAATTTTACCCATAAGATAAAATTCTCTGGTTATATGGTTACTCCAGCATTTTGTGTCTTAAAACCTTTTGATCTTTGGTTCAGGAATTGCTGGGCTGGGAAAGCTCAAACCTTGAAAACAAAGATTCCGGATTTGAGGATGATTCCACAAACTGGGAAGAGGAGGACTTTGGAGATACCATCTGGGATATGCACGAAGAGCAGGGGCAGTTGGAAGCGTTTCAAGCTGCTTGTGGGACCACCTCCGAATTGGGATTTGACAAAGTACGTCTTCGCTTACACTTATATTACTAGACTAAGCGGGTCCCAGTCACATGGGAGGCCTGGTTTCCCCCCCCCCCCCCCCCCCAACGCAACACGTTCCCAAACGTAATATTCCACCACTCACCCATAGCCCCCAACTGCGCAGGTACGGCTCATTTCTCCTCATCCCCCTCCACTCCCCCCCCCCCCCTCCACTCTCCCCCCCCCTCCCACTTCATGTGCGGGAGGGGACAAGGGGAGGCGGGTGTGGGGGGGGGAGTTTGGGTGGGAAGGGGCGTGGGGTGGGAGGGATGGTGTGAGATGGTGTTGGGTGGGAGGGGGGTGTGAGGTGGGAGATGAAGGGGTGGGAGGGGTGTGGGGGAGGGGAGGTGTGGCGTGGGGGGGGGTGGGAGAGGCGGGGGTGTGTGGGAGAGGGGGTGTGGGGGAGGGGGGGTTGTGTGGGGAAGGGGGGGTGTGGGGGAGTCCAGAACAAGGGGTCACAGTCTGAGGATAAGGGGGAATTCCTTTAGGACCGAGATGAGGAAAACATTCTTTACACAGAGAGTGGTGAGTCTCTGGAATTCTCTGCCACAGAAGGTAGTTGAGGCCAGTTCATTGGCTATACTTAAGAGGGAGTTAGATGTGGCCCTTGTGGCTAAAGGGATCAGGGGGTATGGAGAGAAGGCAGGTACGGGATACTAAGTTGGATGATCAGCCATGATCACATTGAATGGCGGTGCAGCCTCGAAGGGCCGAATGGCCTACTCCTGCGCTTATTTTTCTATGTTTCTATGTTTCTATAGATAGATAGGTAGATGATAGTGCAGGGCCGCACTCTGGTTGGTGGGAGGGCAGTTCATTTGCCTAACGACAGCCGGTAAGAAAAACGACAAGGGCCACATCTAACTCCCTCTTAAATATAGCCAATGAACTGGCCTCAGGGGGTATGGCGAGAACTGAGTTGGATGATCAGCCATGATCATATTGAACGGCGGTGCAGGCTCGAAGGGCCGAATGGCCTACTCCTGCACCTATTTCCTATGTTTCTATGTTTCTAAACAAGAAAAGTCAATAAATGAATGACCCCAATACATCAATGTCCTTTGTGCAACCAAAGATGGTCTGTGGGTCATTGTTGGGCGGCACGGTGGTGGTGCTGCAGTGGAGTTGCTGCCTCACTGTGCCAGAGACCCAGGTTCAATCTTGACTACGGGTGCTGTCTGTGCGGGAATGGCACCTTCTCGTGGACCTGCGTGGGTTTCCTCCGGGTGCTCCGGTTTTTCCTCCCACACTCCATAGACGTGCAGGTTTGGCGGTTAATCGGCAAATTCGGTAACTTGTCCCCAGTGTCAAGTCAAGTCAAGTTTATTCGTCACATACACATGCGAGATGTGCAGTGATATGAACAGTGGCAATGCTCGCGGACTGTGCAAAACACACAAACAAACGACATAACAGAATGGAACACAATCACATATTCACATATTACATATTTGTGGGAGGGAAAAAGAAAAAAAACAGCAATTTTACAAAGACACCACACAACAGTAGAATGGTCCAGTAGAGTTAGTCCCTGGTGAGATAGGAGTTTACAGTCATAATGGCCTCTGGGAAGAACCTCCTTCTCATCCTCTCACAACATGGCAACGGAGGCGTTTGCCTGACCGTAGTCAAAGTCAAAAGTCAAAAGAGTTTATTGTCATGTGTCCCTGACAGGATAATGAAAATCTTTCTTTGCATAGCACAACAGAACATAGAAGGCATTGACTACAATTCTATACATAAATACACCCATGGATTAATAAGTTAATAAAGTGCAAATAACAGATGGAGGGATATTAATGTTCAGAGTTTTATCCGAGCTAAGTTTAACAGCCTGATGGCTGTGGGGAAGTAGCTATTCCTGAACCTGGTTGTTGCAGTCTTCCGTCTCCTGTACCTTCTACCTGAAGGTAGCAGGGAGATGAGTGTGTGGCCAGGATGGTGTGGGTCCTTGATGATGCTGCCAGCCTTTTTGAGGCAGCGATTGCGATAGATCCCCTCGATGGAAGGAAGGTCAGAGCCGATGATGGACTGGGCAGTGTTTACTACTTTTTGTAGTCTTTTCCTCTCAAGGGCGCTCAAGTTGCCGAACCAAGCCACGATGCAACCGGTCAGCAAGCTCTCTACAGTGCACCTGTAGAAGTTAGAGAGAGTCCTCCTTGACAGACCGACTCTCCGTAATCTGCTCAGGAAGTAGAGGCGCTGATGCGCTTTCTTAAGCTCAGCGTAGCAGCTGGAACAGTCCGTTGCAGGGGTGGAAGGGGTCTCCCATTATCTTATTGGCTCTGGAGTTGCACCTCCTGATGTATAGTTCCTGCAGAGGGGCGAGAGAAGTTCCCATAGTGCATTTGGCCGAGCGCACTACTCTCTGCAGAGCCTTCTCGTCCTGGGCAGAGCAATTCCCAAACCACATCGTGATATTTCGGGACAAGATGCTTTCCACAGCCGCTGATGGGCCAAAGGGCCCGTTTCCACCCTACACATCTAAGCTAGTTGAGGCCAGTGTTGTGTGTGGTGTTCAAGACCCTGATGTTTGTTGGGACAACGCTGTTCTTGGGTGTGTAGGTCACGGTTTGGAGACTGTACTCATTTGGAGACTGCGCCTATACTCATCCATTCATTCATTATCGTTGAAAACATTAGCGACGCAGTGGTGCCGGTTTCCGATGGGAACGGTCACGGACCCACCACACATCTCCGTCCTCCAGTTCCTGCGGACTTCCGCCGCTGGAAGTACAGGATTTTGGTGTGTGTGTGTTTTATCATCGTTCCATACAATGCCGTGTACGACAGTGATTGCAACTTCTACTGAAGTGTGGATGGCCGTTGGCTCGCTGGGAGCTCATCCGCCCTTTGACAGGTCTTGTTTTTGGTCCTGCCGGGGGTCCACAGCCCCTCCTCACCCGGCAAACCAGGTGGGGGAGACCATATAACCATATAACAATTACAGCACGGAAACAGGCCGTCTCGACCCATACAGTCCGTGCCGACCATTTATTTTCCCCTAGTCCCAGCTACCTGCACTCAGACCATACCCCTCCATTCCCTTCCCATCCATATACCTATCCACTTTACTTTTAAATGTTAAAATCGATCCTGCCTCCACCACTTCTGCAGGAAGATCATTCCACACAGCCACCACTCTCTGAGTAAAGAAGTTCCCTCATGTTACCCCTAAACTTCTGTCCCTTAATTCTTATGTCATGCTCTCTTGTTTGAATCTTTCCTACCCTCAATGGGAAAAGCTTATCCACGTCAACTCTGTCTATCCCTTTCATCATTTTAAAGATCTCAATCAAGTCCCCCCTTAACCTTCTGCGCTCCAAAGAATAAAGACCTAACTTGTTCATCCTTTCTCTGTAACTTAGTTGCTGGAACCCAGGCTACATTCTAGTAAATCTTCTCTGTACTCTCTCTATTTTGTTGACATCCTTCCTATAATTAGGCGACCAAAATTGTACACCATGCTCCAGAATTGGTCTTACCAATGCGTTGTACAATTTTAACATTACTTCCCTACTCCTATATTCAATGCTCTGATTTATAAAGGCCAGCACACCAAAAGCTTTCTTTACCACCCTATCTACATGCGATTCCACCTTCAGGGAACTATGCACAGTTATTCCTAGATCCCTCTGTTCCACAGCATTCCTCAATTCCCTACGGTTTAGTCGGCGACTATCCGACCATGGAGCGAGTGGCATGGGACATCCCCCCCCCCCCCCCCCCCGACCTGACCTGACCTGCCTATACGATGCGGGCCAAACGTGGGCTGGTGGGACTGTCCTGCATGGTCAGCATGGGTGAGTTGGGCCGAAGGGCCTGTTACCCTGCTGTGTGACACGATGCACAAACGGACAGTTACCGCAATGTGCTCTAACCTCTTCTACCTGCCTCTGCTTCTAGTATTACGAGCGGCTGAACGATCTGGTGTCTGCCCCTGCACCCATACCTCCACTGCTGGTGTCAGGAGGACCTGGCTCGGGGAAATCCCTGTTGCTCTCCAAATGGTATGATCCTATTCACTTCTTGTTTTGCTTGTGTCGGAAGGAACTGCAGATGCCGGTGTACACCGGAGATTGACACAAAAAGCTGGAGTAACTCAGCGGGACAGGCAGCATCTCTGGCGAGAAGGAATGGGTGACGTTTCTGAGGCAGAGAATTCCACAGACTCACAACTCTTTCCTCATCTCCGTTCTAAATGCCCTAGCCCTTATTCTTAAACGGTGGCCCCTGGTTCTGGACTCCCCCAATATCGGGAACATGTTTCCTGCCTCTAACATGTCCAAACTCTTATTAATCTTATCTGTATTTTTCTTATATATATGTTTATTAATCTTATATATATGTTTCAATAAGATCCCCTCTCATCCTTCTAAATTCCAGAGTATACAAGCCCAGCCGCTCCAGTCCCGCCATCCCGGGAATTAACCTTGTGAACCTGTGCTGCACTCCCTCAATAGCAAGAATGCCCTTCCTTAAATTTGGAGACCAAAACTGCACACAATACTCCAGGTGTGGTCTCACTAGGGCCCTGTACAACCTCAGAAGGACCTCTTTGCTCCTATACTCAACTCTTGTTTTGAAGACTGCCTGCTGTGCCTGCATGTTTACTTTCAGTGACTGATGTACGAGGACCCCCAGATCCCGTTGTACTTCCCCTTTTCCCAACTTGACACCATTTGGATAATAATCTGCCTTGCTATTCTTGCCACCAAAGTGGATAACCTCACATTTATCCACATTAAACTGCATCTGCCATGCATCTGCCCAAGTCACCCTGCATCCTCGTAGCATTCTCTTCGCAGTTCACACTGACACCCAGCTTTGTGTCATCTTCAAATTTGCTAATGTTACTTTGAATCCCTTCATCTAAATCATTGATGCATATTGTAAATAGCTGCGGTCCCAGCACCGAGCCTTACGGTACTCGACTAGTCACTGAAGAACCGTCACCCATTCCTTCTCTCCAGAGATGCTGCCTGTCCCGCTGAGTTACTCCAGCAGTTTGTGTCTCTCTTGTATTTCCTTCTCGTTATGTGTCTCATTGTGTCAACAGAATGTCGAGAGTGTTTTATTATCATATGTTCTGGACGGGACAATGAAATTCTTACTTGCTGCAGCACAACAGAATATGTGAATATATAAACGTTGTATATAACTGGAAAAAGTTCAATAAATATGGAAACAAGGAACTGCAGATGCTGGTTAAGACACAAAAGAATACAAAGTGTTGCATACATTTAGGAACCTGAGGGGGCACTTTTTTTCTCAGAGGGTGGTGGGTGTAAGGAACGAGCTGCCAGAGGAGGTAGTTGAGGCAGGGACTATCACATCATTTAAAAGATACTGTTTTCCTCATTTAGGACCGAGATGAGGAAAACATTTTTCACACAGAGAGTGGTGAGTCTCAGGAATTTTCTACCACAGAAGGCAGTTGAGGCCAGTTCATTGGCTATATTTAAGAGGGAGTTAGATGTGGCCCTTGTGGCTAAAGGGATCAGGGGCTATGGAGAGAAGGCAGGTACAGGATACTGAGTTGAAATGATCAGCCACGATCATATTGAATGGCGGTGCAGGCTTGAAGGGCCGAATGGCCTACTCCTGCACCTATTTTCTATGTTTCTATGTTTCTATAGATAGATAGGTAGATGATAGTCCAGGGCCGCACTCTGGTTGGTGGGAGGGCAGTTCATTTGGGGTGGAAGGGTTTCTATGTTTCTGTACATGGATAGGACAAGTTTAGAGGGATATGGGCCAAACGTATGTGGGTGGGACTAGTGTAGATGGGGCCTGTTGGTGGGTGTGGGCAAGTTCTGCTGAAGGGCCTGTTTCTCTGTCACTCTACGCTGGCTGTTTCCAGCTGTTGCTGCATGGTTTGAGTGTTAATGATTATATGTGGGTGAAGTTCAGTAAAAGAGAGCCCTCGGGTCACTTTGGCAAACTCTTCCTCACTCACTGACGCGATGCTTTAGCTAATTTATATCAGGATTCATCAGTCTTCTGACACCAAAGCTGAAGAAGAGTCTCGACCCATAACGTCGCCCATTCCTTCTCTCCAGAGATGCTGCCTCACCCGCTGATTTTCTCTAGCATTTTGTGTCTACTTTCGATTTACACCAGCATCTGGAGGTGGAAGTTTGCAACCTTCACGTGGTCCGCCTTGTTTCGACTAATGCAATCAACTCGACGTGCACAAAGGGAAGATCAAATAGAACAAGTTGTCCAACAACTTTAGGCTGTGCACGCCACACGAAAGAACAAGAAGAAGACCAGCACCTGCAGTTCTTTCTTACACAAGGCTTTTTTAATAACGGTTTAGATAGGGGCGGCACGGTGGAGTTGCTGCCTCACAGCGCCAGAGACCCATGTACCATCCTGACCACGGGTGCTGTCTGTACGGAGTTTTCACTTTCTCCCTGTGACTGGTGTTTTTTTCTCCGGTTTCCTCCCACATCCCAACGACGTACGGGTTTGTAGGTTAATCAGCTTCGGTAAAAATGTCAATTGTCCCTAGTGTGTGTAGGATGGTGCTAGTGTACGGGGTGATTGCGAGTCGGCGCGGATTCGAAGGGCCGAAGGGCCTGTTTCCGTGCTGGATCTCTAAAGTAAACTAGGATGGAATTATTCCTGTGCTGTGTATTGATTTCTGTGTGTGGGTGTCAGGGGTTATGGGGGGGAAGGCAGGAGAATGGGGTTCGGAGGGAGAGATCGATCAGCCATGATTGAATGGCGGAGTAGACTGGATGGGCCGACTGGCCTAATTCTGCTCCTATTCCTTATCACGTTGATCCGCGACTTGCATTTGGTATTAACTTGTTTTTCTTGTCTTTTAAAGGATTGAACATCAACACAAGGCTTCACCGAGTACTTTACTGTTGTATCACTTTGCAGGAAGGCCTTTGTCCAGCAGCTCCGAGCCAGCGCTCATAATTAAACGACTCACTGTCAAGGTAGAGACTTGCATCAATCGACAATTGACAATAGGTGCAGGAGTAGGCCATTTTAGCCAGCCCGAAGGCCCAGGCTGATCATCCCCAATCAGTACCCCGTTCCTGCCTTCTCCCCATATCCCCTGACACCGCTATCTTTAAGAGCCCTATCTAGCTCTCCCTTGAAAACCTTTCCAGAGAACCTGCCTCCACTGCCCTCTGAGGCAGAGAATTCCACAGATTAAATGTGAAAATATATACATCTTCCAGATGCGCTGGGACGCATCCTCAGTGATGTGAGCTGGGGTCATCGGGTGTTTCGGGTCTCACAACATCAGACACCCTCGCCCAGGCGACCCAGCCGGGGTTGATCAGGCCCCGACTTGCGTCCCAGCAGCAACCGCCCACGGATCAGCCATCTTAATAACTACTCTGCAGGGGTTGGGAGACTCTAGTGCATGGAGGGACTGGGCTCTGTGGGGTGACTCCCGGCCGGGCTCCTCCTGCGTCTCACCAGGTTCAAGGCTTGTGTGCTGCACCTCTTTCTCCTTCTCCGAGCATTTCATTCTCGCCTGATGGATGTTTAGGCCACGATGTGAAAAAGTGTTTCCTCGTCTCCATTCAAAATGGCCGACCCCTTATTCTAAGTGCTGAGGTAAGTCAGCGGGTCAGGCAGCATCGCTGGAGACAAGGAATGGGTGACGTATCCCCTGACGCCGCTATCTTAAAAGGTATTGAAGGAATGGAAGGCAGCATTTGTTAATTATAAACACTGGAAATACTTAACAGATCTCACGCACAAACAGTTTTAATTCTGTCTCCCTTCCCACAGACAGTAAACAGCCTGACCTGCTTAATATAGCATTATAGTGATGTATTTGTCACATGAGTAGCTGCAAAGTGAAATATGTTTTGTAAATATTAAACTTGCCGGCATTATTCAGCGCACAAAAGTCCGGTCGGCCCGCTCGCTCGATGTACTGGAGCAGTTCCTGCAGACCGACGTCCATCTCCTCTCCTCTCCACTCCCGGCCGTCTGTGCCTCCCGCAGCCGACCTTGAAGGCGCTGGAGGCATTACACCGGCTCACCCTCTTACCAGTCCTTGCTGAGTACACGGGCAGGAAAGGTTTAGAGTGATTTGGGCCAAACGCGGGCATGGTGGGACTAGTGTAGATGGGGCCTGCTTCTTGTTCGGCGTGGACGAGTTAGGCCGAGGGGCCTGTTTCCACACTGTACAACTCGATCAATAATAGAAATAAGTAATAATCAATGATAATTGTCAGTGCAAACTCAAAGTCAATCGTTCAATCGTATAGGAGCAGGGAGGTTCTACTTCAGTTGTATAGGGTCTTGGTGAGGCCACACCTGGAGTATTGCGTACAGTTCTGGTCTCCAAATCTGAGGAAGGACATTATTGCCACGGAGGGAGTGCAGAGAAGGCTCACCAGACTGATTCCTGGGATGTCAGGACTGTCTTATGAACAAAGACTGCACAGACTCGGTTTATACTCTCTAGAATTTAGGAGATTGAGAGGGGATCTTATAGAAACTTACAAGATTCTTAAGGGGTTGGACAGGCTAGATGCAGGAAGATTGTTCCCGATGTTGGGGAGGTCCAGGACAAGGGGCCACAGTTTAAGAATAAGGGGAAAGCCATTTTGAACAGAGATGAGGAAACACTTTTTCTCACAGAGAGTTGTGAGTCTGTGGAATTCTCTGCCTCAGAGACCGGTTCTTAAGAATAAGGGGGGAATCCTTTAGGACCGAGATGAGAAGGACTTTCTTCACACAGAGAGTGGTGGGTCTCTGGAACTCTCTGCCACAGAAGGTATTTCAGGCCAGTTCATTGGCTATATTTAAGAGGGAGTTAGATGTGGCCCTTGTGGCTAAGGGGATCAGAGGGTATGGAGAGAAGGCAGGTACGGGATACTGGGTTGGATGATCAGCCATGATCATATTGAATGGCGGTGCAGGCTCGAAGGGCCGAATGGCCTACTCCTGCACCTAATTTCTATGTTTCTATGTTTTCTATGATGTTTGTTGGGGGAGAAGCTGTTCTTCAACCTGGAGGTGACGGCTTTCAGGCTCCTGCACCTTCTTCCCGATGGTAGCAGCGAGATGTGAGTGTGGTCAGGGTGGTGTGGGTCCCTGATGATGCTGGCTGGCTGCCTGCCTTTTTCAAGATTCAAGATTCAAGAGAGTTTATTGTCATGTGTCCCTGATAGGACAATGACGTTCTAGCTTTGCTTCAGCACAACAGAGCATAGTAGGCATGAATACCTCCCTTCACCACCTCCAGTTTAAATTCCAGTTGGAATATTTTGGAGGACCAAGTAACCAAGAACCAAGAATACAGAACAGATCAGTGTGTCCATATAACCATATAACAATTACAGCACGGAAACAGGCCATCTCGGCCCTTCAAGTCCGTGCTGAACAACTGTTTTCCCTTAGTCCCACCTGCCTGCACTCATACCATAACCCTCCATACCCTTCTCATCCATATGCCTATCCAATTTATTTTTAAATGATACCAACGAGCCTGCCGCCACCATTTCCACTGGAAGCTCATTCCACACCGCTACCACTCTCTGAGTAAAGAAGTTCCCCCTCATGTTACCCCTAAACCTCTGTCCCTTAATTCTAAAGTCATGTCCTCGTGTTTGAATCTTCCCTATTCTCAAAGGGAAAAGCTTGTCCACATCAACTCTGTCTATCCCTCTCATCATTTTAAAGACCTCTATCAAGTCCCCCCTTAACCTTCTGCGCTCCAGAGAATAAAGACCTAACTTATTCAACCTATCTCTGTAACTTAGCTGTTGAAACCCAGGCAACATTCTAGTAAATCTCCCCTGTACCCTCTCTATTTTGTTGACATCCTTCCTATAATTGGGCGACCAAAATTGTACACCATACTCCAGATTTGGTGTCACCAATGCCTTGTACAATTTTAACATTACATCCCAGCTTCTATACTCAATGCTCTGATTTATAAAGGCTAGCATACCAAAAGCTTTCTTTACCACCCTATCTATATGAGATTCCACCTTCAAGGAACTATGCACGGTTATTCCCAGATCCCTCTGTTCAACTGTAATCTTCAAATTCCCAGATCCCTCTGTTCAACTGTATTCCATATACCCTTGAATATATATATATAGACACATAAATAAGCAGATAAAGTGCAATGGGCTATTAATGTTCAGATTTTTGTGAGTTGAGTTTAATAGCCTGATGGCTGTGGGGAAGTAGCTGTTCCTGAACCTGGATGTTGCAGATTTCAGGCTCCTGTGCCTTCTACCTGAAGGCAGTGGGGAGTGTGTGGCCAGGATGGTGTGGGTCCTTGATGATGCTGCCAGCCTTTTTGAGGCAGCGACTGCGATAGATCCCCTCGATGGTAGGGAGGTCAAAGCCGATGGTGCACAAAAGGCTGGAGAAACTCAGCGGGTGCAGCAGCATCCAAGGAACGAAGGAAATAGGCGACGTTTCGGGTCGAGGGGTCAAAGCCGATGATGGACGGGGCAGAGTTTACAACCCTCTGTAGATCCCTGCTATGGATGGGGAGGTCGATACCTGTCATGGACTGGGCACAGCCCACCACTCTCTGGTCTCCTTCATTCACGGACATTGGAGTCATCGACCCAGGCAGTGATGCAACCGGCCAACATGTTCCGGACTGTACGACAGAAGAGGTTTGGTTGGGCATCCGGTGAGCTACTGAAAATCTTGGAAGGGACTAGAGGCATTCATCAGCTTCCTTTGCGATTGCATCGAAGAGCTTGGCCCAGGACACATGTCCGGAGATTTGCACACCCAGGAATGTGAAGCAGTCGGCCCTCACACAAGTGACGTGCGGTGTGCCTCAGAGTTCCGTGCTGGGTCCATTTGCTTTTTCTCTCAGTTCCGTTTATTGTCAGGTGCACCGAGGTACAGGGAAATGCTTTTGTTGCCTGTTGGCCAATTTGTTATCCGTATCAATGATTTGGAAGAGAACCTCCCCTTCCCACCTCTCCCTCAGCCCTCGGGCCCTGGCATTCCTTATCTCTCTATCTCTCCCCCACCCAAGTCTCATTTTCACACTACAAACAGCTTACAATGGCCTGTCTCCTTTATCATCGATACTTTTTTGCATATCTTTCATTCATTGTTCTTTATCTCTCCACATCACCGTCTATATCTCTCGTTTCCCTGATCCCTGACCAGTCTGAAGAAGGGTCTCGACCCGAAACGTCGCCTATCTCCTTCGCTCCTTAGGTGCTGCTGCACCCGCTGAGTTTCTCCAGCTTTTTGTGTAACCAACATACGTGGCATGGTTAGCGCCTTTGGAGGTGACTCTAGGGCGGAGCGGTGGCGCAGCGGTAGAGTTGCTGCCTCGCAGCGCCGGAGATCCAGGCTTGATCCCATCCAAGGGGTGCTGTCTGTACGGAGTTTGTGCGCCCTCCCCGTGACCTTGTGGCTTTTCTCCGAGATCTTCGGTTTCCCCCCTCACTCCAAGGACGTACCGGTCTGCATTGGCTTGGTAAATGTAAAATCTGTCCCTTGTGTGTGTAGGATAGTGTTAGTGTGCGGGGATCGCCGGTCGGTGCGGACTCGGTGGGCCGAAGGGCCTGTTTCGGCGCTGTATCTCTGAACTAAACTCAACACTGACATGGTAGGTATTGCAGATGGTGAATATGGGTGTGAAAAATTGCAGCAGGATCTTGATCAGTTGGGCAGGTGAGCTGAAACATAGAAACATAGAAAAATAGGTGCAGGAGTAGGCCATTCGGCCCTTCGAGCCTGCACCGCCATTCAATGTGATCATGGCTGATCATCCAACTCAGTATCCCGTACCTGCCTTCTCTCCATACCCCCTGATCCCTTTAGCCACAAGGGCCACATCTAACTTCCTCTTAAATATAGTCAATGAACTGGCCTCAACTACCTTCTGTGGCAGAGAATTCCAGAGACTCACCACTCTCTGTGTAAAGAATGTTTTCCTCATCTCGGTCCTAAAGGAATTCCCCCTTATCCTTAGACTGTGACCCCTTGTCCTGGACTCCCCCAACATCGGGAACAATCTTCCAGCATCTAGCTTGTCCAACCCCTTAAGAATATTGTAAGTTTCTATAAGATCCCCCCTCAATCTTCTAAATTCCAGCGAGTACAAGCCGAGTCTATCCAGTCTTTCCTCATATGAAAGTCCTGAAGAATAGTTGGTGGAATTTATTGCAGAGAGGTGCAAGGTGTTGCATTTTGGGCAGTCTAGCAATGTCAGGAGCTACACAGTAAATGGCAGGGCTCAGGGTAGTGTTGTGGAGCAGAGGGATCTAGGAGTACAGGTGCATGATTCCTTGACAGGGGCATCACAGGTGGATCACAGCAGGGGAAGAAAAATACTTTTAGCACGTTGGCCTTCATGAGTTGCCAGAGGAGGTAGTTGAGGCAGGGACTATCTCAACGTTTAAGAGACATTTGGACAGGTACAAGTATAGAACAGGTTTAGAGGGATATGGGCCAAATGCAGGCAGGTGGGACTGGTGTAGATAGGGCATATTGGGCGGTGTGGGCAAGTTGGGCCAAAGGGCCTGTTTGCACTCTGTATCACTCTGTGAGTCTATGATATGCTGAATGCACATTCTTCAAGCCATGTCAGTGCTGCAAAATGTGTTCCACATAATAGATTGTCTGAAGATGGGTCTTGACCCGAAATGTCACCCATTCCTTCTGTCCAGAGATGCTGCCTGACCCGCTGAGTTACTCCAGCACTCTGTGAAACGTCACCTATCCATGTTCTCCACAGATGCTGCCTGACCCGCTGAGTTACTCCAGCACTCTGTGAAACGTCACCTATCCATGTTCTCCACAGATGCTGCCTGACCCGCTGAGTTACTCCAGCACTCTGTGAAACGTCACCTATCCATGTTCTCCACAGATGCTGCCTGACCCGCTGAGTTACTCCAGCACTCTGTGAAACGTCACCTATCCATGTTCTCCACAGATGCTGCCTGACCCGCTGTGTTACTCCAGCACTCTGTGAAACGTCACCTATCCATGTTCTCCACAGATGCTGCCTGACCCACTGAGTTACTCCAGCACTCTGTGAAACGTCACCTATCCGTGTTCTCCACGGATGCTGCCTGGCCCGCTGAGTTACACTGGCATATTAAAATGGATGGTCTTGTTCACTTCCAGCTCTTGCAACATTCCTGGTCCATGTCGGCCCTTACACTGGATCCGAGTAAGTTACTGGAAGAGTTCCCTCGATGGCTGGAGAAATTATCTGCACACCACCAGGGCAGTATCATCATCATCATCGACTCCATCGACCAGATCGAGGTAGGAGCACGACAAGGAACTATCATATGTTGTGAGAGTGGAGCGACTGGGCTTGTGTGGAGTTTGGAAGGATGAGAGGGGATCTTATTGAAACATATAAGATTATTAAGTGTTTGGATGCGCTAGAGGCAGGAAACATGGCTCAGCGGTGGAGTTGCTGCCTCACAGCGCCAGAGACCCAGGTTCTGGACGGAGTCGAGGGAGGAGGTATATATTAATGATTTAGAGGAAGGGATTAAAAGTAACATTAGCAAATTTGTAGATGACTCAAAGCTGGGTGGCAGTGTGAACTGTGAGGAGGGTGCTGTGAGAATGCAGGGTGACTTGGACAGGTTGGGGGAGTGGGCAAATGCAAGGCAGATGCAGTTTAATAGTAAGATTAAACGAGAACTTACCAGTTTGAAGTTTGATCTTTATTTTATGAGGAGTTACGATGAGGGATTACGTGAAGACCCCGCCAGCACGCATGCGCGACATTCTTCAAAGCAGTGGTGTGAAATCACAGACAGTCACAATGACTAATATAGTAAGATAAGAGAGAACTTTCATACCAGGTGATCTTTATAGTAGAGGGTTGGGAGCGGAGGGCACGTAATCCCTCATCGTAACTCCTCATAAAATAAAGATCAAACTTCAAACTGGTAAGTTCTCGTTTAATCTTACTATTTTACTTCGGAGTCACGTGAGTGACTACGTGAAGATTTCAAAGCTCTGTGATTTCATGCCCTGGAAGCTCCATGCTCACACACCGCTATGCTGGGATAAGAGGATGAACGTAATTCAGACATAACACTGGCTGAAAAACAAAGAAGGTATTTAATCATACCTAAAATGATATGCCCCACATTGGGTAAATTATGTAACAGAAACTTAACATATTCCCCTGCAAACGTCTCAGGAGCGGCCACGGGTTTATAAAATAAGTGCTGAAAAGTCCGTTCACTGCTCCAACCCGCTGTAGCAAGGATGTGGTCCATAGGAACTCCCATCATCCTAGCCGCTGACGTGGATGCAGCCTTAGCTTTATAAGACTGGACCCGTTGTGCTGTTACAAGTGCCATAAACATAACCATATTATATATAGTTATCCAGAGAGAGCCCCGATATTGGTGTCCATCCTCGAAGCATAGTAAATTCTATGCCTAAGTCCCATGTATGGGTGTATCTGGCCTAGGGGAAAAAGAATTAATACCCCTCATCAGATTGATACCAGAGGGTGTGATCCTATACGCTGGTGATCACCCCCTCGGTCCAGGTTGGTAGGTAGGGCACTCCTGCAAATTTAATGGCACTGTAGCTCAAACCTTCATGGAATGAAGGGTGGCCAGAACTCCTGCAATCCAGTGATGGTGGCCGAGTCATATGAAGTGTTTGTTCTGAAGAAGAAAACACTCCCATCTGCTGACATATGTCAGTGCTGTCCCTGGTGGATTCCCTGCACGACGAAGTGATGACATTGATCGTCCTGTCGGAGTATCCGAAGTCCAGAAATGGCCTGTTCAGAAACAGCATCAATAGGTTAATGCGATCATGGCACGGATGACTTACCCGTCACAGGGTGTGCCAACAGGCCCGGCCGTTTGAGGATCCGAAAGCGGTGTTCTGCGGCCATCTTTGTACTGCTGGGGACCATGGTTGGGTAGGCCAGTCGGGAAACCCGAAATACCCGTTGCAGAGTCTATTAAATTTTTGTAAGACCCGACTGATGAGGCAGAAGGGGGGAAATGCATAGCAAACAATCCCCCCAATGCAGCGAGAAACATCCATCGCTGCTGGCCCCGGTCCCGATCCAACATCCATTCAATGTTGTCGTTGAATTGCGTGACCTGGCGTTCGCCACCGTATTTAGTTTACCTGAAAGGTAAGTGGCTGAGATCCAAATCTCTCTATCCAGACACCAGTGCCAGTTGTAAAAAGGCAATTCATCACATGATATCGATTTTATTCCACACAAAAGATTAATATAGGCCACCACTGTGGTATTATAATTTGTAACCATACATGCAACTGGTGCATATCTAAGCAGTAGGCCCCCGGGTTCCACGAATGCTTCCAGTATTTCTAGATAATTAATCCCTAGTGCTCCCAACAGGGTTAAATCTTGTGCATTCCATCTGCCACCACAAACAGTGGTGGTATTAGCTGCTCCCCACCTTTAACACTGGCATCAGTCTGTAATGTAACCGAGGGATTTATGATAGTGATGGATTTGGAACAGAATTGAGCATTTCCCATCCACCAATTTAATTCAACTCTTGCCTTTTCTAATAACTTCATAGGCCTGTCGAAATGGTATGACTTTTGAGAGCTATAATTGTAGCTCTTTGTAGGTTTTGATAATGTAGTGGTCCGAATTGCGCTGCGGGAAAAGCAGCCACTATCTTCCCAATTACCATGCCGTATGGATGGATCCCTGATGCCAGTAAGGCTTCTGCAAGCTTCTATCAAGTCCACCACCTTGTTCGGTGGTAAGGTGGTAGACATTTGCACCGAGTCAATGGTGAACCCCAAGTAATCCATGGTAGTAGAGGGTTCCAACTTTGATTTACCTGGATGTATGATGAACCCCAGCTTTTGAAAGAGATGTTTTTTTGGCTAGAACTGCCAATGTAGCCGTTTCCAAATTCTCCCCGACAATGAGGATATCATCAAGATAGGCCATAACAGTATGATTTTGTTTCCTGAAATAGGCCAAAGCTGGTTCCAATAATTTGGTGAACAGCCTGGGTGCTGATGATAACCCATTGGGTAAGGCTATATATTGCCATAATTGTCCCATCCAGATAAATTTAAGGTATTTTCTATGATCCTTGTGTATTAGCATCTTTGAGGTCAATGCATGCCATGTAGTACCCATAGCTATTAGCTATCTGCTGTGTCGAAAGTGTCCATTTTGAAATGAACATACTGAACAGAAATATTCAGTTCGGTCAGGTCTATGATTATGCGGCATCCGCCATCTTTTTATTTTTGGTAAATATATTAGATACGAACTCCTGTGATTCTCTCAATTACCCCTTTGCTAATTAGTCTTAATAGTTCAGCATGGCCCGCCGTTCTTTCTTTGTGAAAGTATAAACTTTCGGCTAGGCGTATGCTGGACCGGGGTAGGGAGTTCGTAAATGAATTCAATTTTATAGCCCTGAATACTTCCGAGTATGTAAGGATCAGAGGTAAAAGTGCGCCATACTTTATAAACAAGTGCAACCGGCCTCCCCCACAAGATGAATTTTAGACATATGATGTTCCTGGGGGAGGCAGACCCACCTACCTCCAAGGTATTGCCGGTGTTGCGGTCTAATACCACCGTTATTTCTTCTGTTGAGTTGCTGCGTTGTAGGGGTGACGCATTTTCCAAGAAAGCCGGGCTGGGCCATGGCCTAAAAAGGCTGTTGTGCAGGTGGGCCGGCCTTCGAGCTTTCACCACCGGACGATCTGAAGTGATATCTCTGTCCGGTGGGTGTGTAGGGGTGCTGTTGCTGTTGGTAGCTCTTTGTCCAGGTCTTTCACCTATTTGGGGAGCTCCGCACAGCAGATTTGGTGGTTGAGCGTACCTGGTTTGCATAACCCCGCAATTTGGGGTTGAGTTGCTCTTCCTGTAGTTATTATCTCAAACTGTGTTACACAGTAAGGCCAGAGCATCCTGTTTCTACCGGTAGTTCTATACCCACCGCAGTACTGGCACTGCCGAAATTCCGGCGGTCAAAAGCTTCAGGATCCTCTGAAGTTGGCTCCTGCCCTCTAATCGTAGGGCTCATGATCCCCCAAATAGGGTATTCCCCGCGGGAACAATCAGCGAGTTACAATTATCAGGAGCAAGATACTTATCAGCTGTAGCATTGAAGGCTTGCTCCTGAAGCTGGTTTGTAGTCATATAATTGAACTAGCTGCCAGCTTGGGGTGGATAGGTAACCTTTTTTAGAAGGAACTGCATGTTACTTACCATATCCAGAACTCTTCACTGCACCCCTGACACTGTTGGTTTGTTGAGCCAATTCCCCCTCTTCAGGGTCAGCCCAGTTCTGACCCCCAATGCTCCCCTGCGAAGAGGGTGAGACATTTAGGCAGTCCATAATAGGATCCTGCCGTGGGCCTGCGAAGAGGCCCACTGTGACCCTGCCCCTGCAAAAGCAGGTCACGCTGGAGCAATTGCTCCACCATCCGCTCCATGCGGGTAAGACGACCTCCGTCGCTAACAGCGAACGGGGTGTCCTCGGGACTGGACCCAGCTGAGTCGGCAGTCCCGATCGGCTTCCGGGTGGATTTACCGCCTGTCCGTGGCGAACCAGCAGCCCTCCCGGGCGGAAGTCGGGAGCTGCAGGTCGCACCTGCAGCTCGGAGAAAAAACGGGTGGATTTACCGCCTGTGCGTGGCGAACCAGCAGCCCTCCCGGGCGGAATTCGGGAGCTGCAGGTAGCACCTGCAGCTCGGAGAAAAAACGGCACGCTGCTGGCTGCGCTCTACAGCAGCAGCTCTAGCCGCTTACTCTCGCCGCGCTCACCACTCCGGTGAGTCTTACCGTTCATAAATTACGCTGGAGGAGCCCCGCTCCTCCCGACTGTCGCTTCCGCATGCGAACGACGATATGTCGCGCATGCGTGCTGGCGGGGTCTTCACGTAGTCACTCACGTGACTCCGAAGTAAAATATGGATAAATGTGAGGTTATCCACTTTGGTAGCAAAAACAGGAAGGCAGATTATTATCTAAATGGTGTCAATTTGGGAAAAGGTGAAGTACAACGGGATTTGGGGGTCCTTGTTCATCAGTCAATGAAAGTAAGCATGCAGGTACAGCAGGCAGTGAAGAAAGCGAATGGCATGTTGGCCTTTATAACAAGAGGAGTTTAGAAGATTGAGGGGGGATCTTATAGAAACTTAAGGGGTTGGACAAGCTAGATGCTGGAAGATTGTTCCCGATGTTGGGGGAGTCCAGAACAAGGGGTCACAGTCTAAGGATAAGGGGGCATTCCTTTAGGACTGAGATGAGGAAAACATTCTTTACACAGAGAGTGGTGAGTCTATGGAATTCTCTGTCACAGAAGGTAGTTGAGGCCAGTTCATTGGCTATATATAAGAGGGCGTTGGATCTGGCCCTTGTGGCTAAAGGGATCAGGGGGTATGGAGAGAAGGCAGGTACGGGATACTGAGTTGGATGATCAGCCATGATCACATTGAATGGCGGTGCAGGCTCGAAGGGCCGAATGGCCTACTCCTGCACCTATTTTTCTATGTTTCTATGTTTCTAGTTGAGTGCAGGAGCAAAGAGGTCCTTCTGCAGTTGTACACGGCCCTAGTGAGACCACACCTGGAGTACTGTGTGCAGTTTTGGTCTCCAAATTTGAGGAAGGACATTCTTGTTGAGGGAGTTTGCTATTAGGTTCACCAGGTTAATTCCCGGGATGGCGGGACTGTCATATGCTGAGAGAATGGAGCGGCTGGGCTTGTACACTCTGGAGTTTAGAAGGATGAGAGGTAAACCATTTAGAATGGAGATGAGAAAACACTTTTTCACACAGAGAGTTGTGAGTTTGTGGAATTCTCTGCCTCAGAGGGCAGTGGAGCGGTTTGGGTGTGAAGGGACGAGTTAAGCAGGGAGTTGCGATGAGAACGTTTTGGCCTACTGCCATTCAACAGAACTGGGGACGAGAGATATTGGAGGAAATGCAGGCGCCGGAATCTCCAGCAAAAGACAAAGTGCTGGATGGACATGGTGGGCAGGCAGCACTCATGGAGGGAATGGACAGGCAACGTTTTGGGTTGGGAGTAGACAGAAGAGGGCTGGGTCATAAATGACAGGAGTAGAAGAAGGTAATTATTTGGCAGAGACACTCAAGATAACAATTCAAGACAAGATGAATATATGGAATGTTCTAGAAGGAACTGCAGATGCTGGAAAATCGAAGGTAGACAAAAGTGCTGGAGAAACTCAGCGGGTGAGGCAGCATCTATGGAGCGAAGGAAATAGGCAACGTTACGGGTCGAGACCCGTCGTCAGACTGATGTGAGGGTGGGCGGGGAAGAAAAAATGGAGAGGCGGAGACAGTGGGCTGAGGGAGAGCTGGGAAGGGGAGGAGAAAGCAGGGACTACCTGAAATTGGAGAAGTCATATAGAACATATAGTCATTCATACCATAGAAACATAGAAATTAGGTGCAGGAGTAGGCCATTCGGCCCTTCGAGCCTGCACCGCCATTCAATATGATCATGGCTGATCATCCAACTCAGTATCCCGTACCTGCCTTCTCTCCATACCCTCTGATCCCTTTAGCCACAAGGGCCACATCTAACTCCCTCTTAAATATAGCCAATGAACTGGCCTCAACTACCCTCTATGGGAGAGAGTTCCAGAGACCCACCACTCTCTGTGTGAAAAACCGCTGGGGTATAAACTGCCCAAGCAAAATATGAGGTGCTGCTCCTCCAATTTACGGTGGTCCTCACTCTGGCCATGGAGGAGGCCCAGGACAGAAAGGCTGGATTCGGAATGGGAGGGGGAGTTGAAGTGCTGAGCCATCGAGACATCAGGTTTGTTAATGCAAACCAAGCGGAGATGTTGGGCGAAGTGATCGCCAAGCCTACGCTTGGTCTCACCGAATGTAGAGCAGCTGACACCTAGAGCAGCGGATGCAACAGGTGAGGTTGGAGGAGGTGCAGGTGGACCTCTGCCGCACCTGGAAAGACTGCTTGGGTCCTTGGATGGAGTTAAGGGAGGAGGTAAAGCGACAAGTGTGGCATTTCTTGCGGTTGCAAGGGAAAGTGCCCGGAGAGGGGGTGGTTTGGGTGGGAAGGGACCAATTGACCAGGGAATATAAGGAAAGCATTTTATCGGGATGGATCACAACATGGTACGGAACAGCTCCATCCAAGTGGCGGCACGGTGGCGCAGTGGTAGAGGTGCTTCCTCACAGCGCCAGAGACCCAGGTTCCATCCTGACTACGAGCGCTGTCTGTATGGAGTTTGTACGTTCTCCCCGTGACCTGAGTGGGTTTCCTCTGGGTGCTCCGGTTTCCTCCCACACTCCAAAGACGTGCGGGTTTGTAGGTTAATTGGCTTGTGTAAAACTGTAAATTGTCTCCAATGTGTGTGGGATAGTGCGCGTGTACAGGGTGATCGCTGGTCAGCACGGACTCAGTGGGCCGAAGGGCCTGTTTCCACTCTGTATCTAAAGTCTAAAGCTTGTAAGGGTCGCTGGAGACAAGCCGATCTTCCTGAATTTCCTGAGGATGTAGAAGTGTTGGTTTGCTTTCAAGGTCTGCTCCACTTTCCAAATTAAGCTGTGCTTGTTTTCGAAACATAGCACTAGGTGCAGGAGTAGAGGCCATTCGGCCCTTCGAGCCAGCACCGCCATTCAATATGATCACGGCTGATCATCCACAATCAGTACCCCGTTCCGGCTTTCTCCCCATATCCCTTGATACCTTTAGCCCCAAGAGCCAAATCTAAAGGCCCTGTCCCACTTACATGTCCTTGGCATGCAAATTACGCGACCTCGTGGTCGCGTTGAGGCGCACGGGCATCTTGTGGCCGGGCGGGGCCGGTCCCACTGAGAATCGCGGAAGGTATGAAGTTGTGCGCGGTATCGCGCGGCGCTCTGGGATTTTGTACCGAACCAAATTCTTCGCACGCCAACGGCCTGTCGCGGAACTGATGGCCAAAGTGGGACAGGCCCAAGACCCTGGCGCGAGGCAACGTCTCACCTGTAACAGCAGCAGAAGCAGGCATACGATCGCCGAGCTCGGCCTGGGGCTCACAGCCATTGAGGATCCGGACACGCCCCCACTTCTACTCCCAGAGCGGGGCCAAGAAAATTGAAGACAGACACAAAATGCTGGAGTAACTCAGCGGGACCGGCAGCCTCTCTGGAGAGAAGCAATGGATGATGTTTCGGATGAAAACCCTTCCTTCAGACTGAAGAAGAATCTCGACCCGAAACGCTACCCATTGCTTCTCTCCAGAGATGTTGTCGGTCCCGCTGAGTTACTCCGGCATTTTGTGTCCGGCTTCAAATGACGCCACGCGCTCATGACGGCCGTGTGGTCGCATGAAGTCGCAGCTCAATGCGACCTTCGCTGGACCGTCGCGCCTCAACGCGACCTCGAGGTGGCGTAATTAGCGTGCCAAGGACACGTAAGTGGGACAGGGGCTTGACTCTTGAAAACATCCAGTGAATTGGCCTCCACTGCCTTCTGTGGCAGAGAACGCCACAGATTCACAACTCTCTGGGTGAAAACGTTTTTTCCTCATCTCAGTCCTAAATGGTCTACTCCTTAGTGTTAAACTTTTAGTAACACTTAGTTTTGGCAATGTAATTTATGAATTAATTTAATGGTGTGGGTGTTTTTATTAAGGAAGATGATATCTCAACAGTGAAATAAATGAATTGCTTCACACATTCGTCAGAACCCTCTGGCACAGGAGGAGGTCTTGCGCGTAGCATTGAGAGCATCCTGTTCAGGGCCATTTCACAATTAACCATCCACTGGGTTTCAGAGTTGTGAAATTGGCTCATTTATTGCCCATCAAACCTTCTGTGGAATGTCTATTCTCATAATTAACACCATACGAAAACCCTGTTAATAAAGTGATAAATGTTTAAGACTGCATGCAATAAACGTGTCCTGGCTTCCTCACTCCTGCATCTGTTTCCAGAGTCCATACTCATATACTTCATCAGCCATGTATGTAAGAAAGAACTGCGGATGCTGGAGAAATCGAAGGTAGACAAAAATGCTGGAGAAAAGAGCGGGTGAGGCGGCATCTATGGAGCGAAGGAATGGGTGACGCTTCGGGCCATAGAAACATAGACATAGAAATTAGGTGCAGGAGTAGGCCATTCGGCCCTTCGCGCCTGCACCACCATTCAATATGATCATGGCTGATCATCCAACTCAGTATCCCGTACCTGCCTTCTCTCCATACCCTCTGATCCCCTTACCCACAAGGGCCACATCTAACTCCCTCTTAAATATAGCCAATGAACTGGCCTCAACTACCCTCTGTGGCAGAGAGTTCCAGAGACCCACCACTCGAGACCCGTCTTCAGACATGTCTCAGTCTGAAACATTAGAAACATAGAAAATAGGTGCAGGAGGAGGCCATTCGACCCTTCGAGCCTGCACCGCCATTCATTATGATCATGGCTGATCGTCCCCCGATCAATAACCCGCGCCTGCCTTCTTGGTTCTTGATTCTTGGTTACTTGGTCCTCCAAAATATTCCAACTGGAATTTAAACTGGAGGTGGTGAAGGGAGGGGTTTAGCCAGAGAGGGTTATTGGGAAGAAAGTGCCACTTTAAATTTAGTTGCATCTGGCTGGGCAACCGTGGCTTGGTGGAGATTATTCCATGCTTTAATAGTGCGTGGGATATTCTCCCCATATCCCTTGAATCCACTAGCCCCTAGAGCTCTATCCAACTCTCTCTTAAATCCATCCTGTGATTTGGCCTCCACTGCCCTCTGTGGCAGGGAATTCCACAAATTCACAACTCTCTGGATGAAAAAGTTTTTTTCTCACCTCAGTCTTAAATGGCCTCCCCTTTATTCTAATACTTGCCCCTGGTTCTGGACTCGCCCAACATTGGGAACATTTTTCCTGCATCTAGCTTGTCCAGTCAAGCCCAGTCTTTTCAATCTTTCCTCACATGACAGTCCCGCCATCCCAGGGATCAATCTTGCGAACCTACGCTGCACTGCCTCAATCACAAGGATGCCCTTCCTCAAATTAGGAGACCAAAACTGTACAAGAAGGTTCTCTCGACCCGAAATGTCACCCACACCTTCGCTCCTCATTAGCCAAGTATGTTTTGCAACATACGAGGAATTTCATTTGCCAAGTCAGTCATACTAATAAAACGCGACAGAACACACAAAACACAGTTTAACATAAACATCCACCACAGTGACTCCTCCACATTCCTCACTGTGATGGAAGGGGAAAAAAAAAGTTCCCCTTTTTCCCTTCATCACCCGCTCTAACTTGCTTCACGTCTCAATCCCTGCACTATTCGTTCCTCAGTCCAATGTATAGCTGCTAAACCCTCTGCATCATAGCGCCTATCCCGGTTTTCATCATAAGATCATGTAATAGGAACAGAATTAGGCCATTCGGCCCATCAAATCTACTCCGCCATTTAATCATGGCTGATCAGTCAACTCAGTATCCCCTACCTGCCTTCTCTCCATACCCCCTGATCCCTTTAGCCACAAGGGCCACATCTAACTTCCTCTTAAATGAACTGGCCTCAACTACCTTCTATGGCAGAAAATTCTAGAGACCCACCACTCTCTGTGTGAAAAAAGTCCTTCTCATCTCTGTCTTAAAGGATTTCCCCCTTATCCTTAAGCTGTGACCCCTTGTCCTGGATCTTCCCAACATCGGGAACAATCTTCCTGCATCTAGCCTGTCCAACCCCTTAAGAAATTTTGTATGTTTCTATCAGATCCCCCCTCAATCTCCTAAATTCCAGCGAGTACAAGCCGAGTCTATCCAATCTTTCCTCATATGAAAGTCCTGACAACCCAGGAATCAGTCTGGTGAACCTTCTCTGTACTCCCTCTATGGCAAGAATGTCTTTCCTCAGATTTGGAGACCAAAACTGTACGCAATACTCCAGGTGTGGTCTCACCAAGACCCTGTACAACTGCAGTAGAACCTCCCTGCTCCTATACTCAAATCCTTTGATTGCCTTCGATTAACTACAATAGCATTACAACCTACCATGACTAAACCAACGAGTAAAAAAATATAGATTTTTTCCATGGCAACTTTTTTTTCCTCGCGGGCATTTTTCAGATTGCTAAAAAAAAACGGCGCGACCTAACTGAGGCCTCGAGTACGCAGGGACCACTCTCGAGCATGAAGGAGAGTTACAAAGACCTCCTACGACCTCGTGTCTCCCATGCTGCGAGTTGGGGAGGTCCAGGACAAGGGGTCACAGCTTAAGGATAAGGGGGAATTCCTTTAGGACCGAGATGAGAAGGACTTTTTTCACACAGAGAGTGGTGGGTCTCTGGAACTCTCTGCCACAGAGGGTAGTTGAGGCCAGTTCATTGGCTATATTTAAGAGGGAGTTAGATGTGGCCCTTGTGGGTAAGGGGATCAGGGGGTATGGAGAGAAGGCAGGTACGGGATACTGAGTTGGATGATCAGCCATGATCATATTGAATGGCGGTGCAGGCTCGAAGGGCCGAATGGCCTACTCCTGCACCTAATTTCTATGTTTCTATGAGTTGAGGGCAAACTCTTCTAAACTCGCCAATTAGGTCCCCGCAGTGGGACAGCCCCTTAACACTATCCTACGCACGCACTAGGGACAATTGACACATACACCAAGCCAATTACCCTACAAACCTGTACGAGTGGGAGGAAACCGGAGATCCCGGAGAAAACCCACGCAGGTCACGGGGAGAACGTACGAACTCCGTACAGACAGCACCCGTAGTCGGGATCGAACCCGGGTCTCCGGCGCTGCATTCGCTGTAAGGCAGCAAGTCTACCGCTGCAACCGTGACCGTCCCGTACAGAGATTGTGAGTCTATCCAATCTATTCCTCTGGTGATTTTGTACACATGTGTGTGTGTGTGTGTGCGTGTGCGTGCATGCGTGCGTGCGCGCGTGTGCGTGCGTGTGCGTGCGTATGTGTGCGTGTGTGTGTGTGTGTGTGGTGAAGCAGTGCCTCGGTTGTACACAGCGTGTTTCCATTTGTTTTCAGCAAGCTGAGCGTCACATGAAGTGGTTAATCGATCCACTCCCTGTAAACGTCAGGGTGATCGTCTCCGTCAACGTGGAGACCTGCCCACAAGCATGGAGGTCGGTAACCAAATGCTTTTTTAACGGTTGACAAAAATGCTGGGGAAACTCAGCGGGTGGGGCAGCATCTATGGAGCGAAGGAATAGTTTCTAATTCACAGTCTAATTTCATGTTTATAAGTGATAGTAGCAACGTTAGCCTGTCAATAATAGTGGCTGCTCTTTCCACTTGGATTATTTCACTATGAAATGTTTTGCCTCATAAGAGAAAGGACCAGAATTATGCCATTCGGCCCATCATGTCGACTCCGCCATTCTATCATGACTGATCTATCTCTCCCCCCTAACCCCATTCTCCTGCCTTCTCTCCGTAACCCCTGACACCCGCACTAATCAAGAACCTGTCAATCTCCGCTTTAAAAACTTGGCCTCCACAGCCGTCTCAGGCGAAGAAAATCTTGCTCTACACGGGTCCAATCGAACTCGAGTACAAGAGGATAGAGAACATGGATAGGTGACGTTTCACAGAGTGCTGGAGTAACTCAGCGGGTCAGGCAGCATCTGTGGAGAACATGGATAGGTGACGTTTCGCAGAGTGCTGGAGTAACTCAGCGGGTCAGGCAGCATCTGTGGAGAACATGGATAGGTGACGTTTCAAAGAGTGCTGGAGTAACTCAGCGGGTCAGGCAGCATCTGTGGAGAACATGGATAGGTGACGTTTCACAGAGTGCTGGAGTAACTCAGCTGGTCAGGCAGCATCTGTGGAGAACATGGATAGGTGACGTTTCACAGAGTGCTGGAGTAACTCAGCGGGTCAGGCAGCATCTGTGGAGAACATGGATAGGTGACGTTTCACAGAGTGCTGGAGTAACTCAGCGGGTCAGGCAGCATCTGTGGAGAACATGGATAGGTGACGTTTCACAGAGTGCTGGAGTAACTCAGCGGGTCAGGCAGCATCTGTGGAGAACATGGATAGGTGACGTTTCACAGAGTGCTGGAGTAACTCAGCTGGTCAGGCAGCATCTGTGGAGAACATGGATAGGTGACGTTTCACAGAGTGCTGGAGTAACTCAGCGGGTCAGGCAGCATCTGTGGAGAACATGGATAGGTGACGTTTCACAGAGTGCTGGAGTAACTCAGCGGGTCAGGCAGCATCTGTGGAGAACATGGATAGGTGACGTTTCACAGAGTGCTGGAGTAACTCAGCGGGTCAGGCAGCATCTGTGGAGAACATGGATAGGTGACGTTTCACAGAGTGCTGGAGTAACTCAGCGGGTCAGGCAGCATCTGTGGAGAACATGGATAGGTGACGTTTCACAGAGTGCTGGAGTAACTCAGTGGGTCAGCTAGTCCTGGACTCTCCCACTCCTCTCCACGTCCCCAGCTTTTCACTATTCTGTAAATTTCAATGATGTCGCCTCTCGTCCTTGTAAACTCCAGCAAATATAGGCCCATTGCCGTCAAACAATACTGACACTCGTACCAATCAAGAATGTATCTATCTCTGCCTTAGAAATCTCCAAGACAGACGTGAAGCTCACCGTTTGACCTGTTTTTACAAAATGTTAAATGGTCAGCTAGACATAGATCACAAGACCTACACCAACCCCAAACCAATTAGGAGCAGACGAGGGCATTCGATCCAATTTGTGGTCCCAGCCTCAAAGACAGATGTGTACAGCAATTCGTTCTTCACACGCACTATTAAAGCACGGAATAATCTCCACCAAGCCACGGTTGCCCAGCCAGATGCAACTAAATTTAAAGTGGCACTTTCTTCCCAATAACCCTCTCTGGCTAAACCCCTCCCTTCACCACCTCCAGTTTAAATTCCAGTTGGAATATTTTGGAGGACCAAGTAACCAAGAACCAAGAACCAAGAACTATTGACTTGGCCTACACAGCCGTCTGAGGCAAAATATTCCACTTGTCAGTGCCCTTTGCGTACCGACTATTTGCATACCTTGGGTATGGAAGCAAAGAATTTCACTGCGACTTGTCACCTGTGACAATAAAGCATTCATTCATTCATCATTCATTCAATAGTGTGGTTAAGGTGATATTTGGATTATAGGATATAGGATTATAGAGATCCAGAAACTCTTGATGAATGTTTGAATAAACACCCTAATACAGAAACATTCATATCTTATATCTATAATATCCTTTTAGACAGTGAGGCACCTATGACGGAAATATATAGGCAATCATGGGAAAATGAACTAGGCCAACCAGTAATGCAAGATATTTGGGACGAAAGCTTACAACATATACATCGCTGTTCATCAAACGCCAGACACTCCTTAATACAATTTAAAGTATTACATAGATTACATTATTCAAAAACGAAATTAAATAGAATCTTCACAAATATATCTCCTATCTGTGAAAAATGTCAGCACTTAGAGGCTAACTTAACGCATGCATTTGTAAATTGTATAAAAATTAATAATTTTTGGACGGAAATTTTAACGATAATTTTGCAAGTTGTCAACACCCCATTGGACCCCGACTCAAAACGAATAATATTAGGAATATTAGAACAAAGTCCAACACTTACGACAAGCCAAAGAAACTTTACCGACTACAGTATAATAATTGGGGAAAAAATTAATATTAAAATTTTGGAAAGGTAGGCTAGTACAGAGGAGATTTACTAGAATGTTGCCTGGGTTCCAGCAACTAAGTTACAGAGAAAGGTTGAACAAGTTAGGTCTTTATTCTTTGGAGCGCAGAAGGTTAAGGAGGGGACTTGATTGAGGTCTTTAAAATGATGAAAGGGATAGACAGAGTTGACGTAGATAAGCTTTTCCCATTGAGGGTAGGGAAGATTCAAACAAGAGGGCATGACATGAGAATTAAGGGACAGACGTTTAGGGGTAACATGAGGGGGAACTTCTTTACTCAGAGAGTGGTGGCTGCGTGGAATGATCTTCCTGCAGAAGTGGTGGAGGCAGGATCGATTTTAACATTTAAAAGTAAAGTGGATAGGTGTATGGACGGGAAGGGAATGGAGGGGTATGGTCTGAGTGCAGGTAGATGGGACTAGGGGAAAATAAATGGTCGACACTGGAAGGGCCGAGAGGGCCTGTTTCCGTGCTGTAATTGTTATATGGTTATATGGAAAGGTCCTAAAACCCCTACAATCAAAATGTGGATTATGGAAATGTCGGAGACCCTACATTTGGAAAGAACCAGACTTGTCTTATTGGACAAACAATCAGAAATGGTCTCCATTTATCGATTATGTGAAGGTGCAAACTGGTTCGGCACGAGAACCTTTCTGAAACCCGAATTAAGGATTAGATGAAGAGTTCCTTTTTATAATTTACGAACATATCTCCAATGATGTATAATTAGTTCATTATTCCATTCCTTTTTATTATACCTTTTTGTTTTTTCTCTCTCTCTCTATTATTTTCTATCTATATAAATTATATATAGTAGAACTATTAAATAATTGATAATATTGCCGTTATCAATAATGTATGACTGCCACAAATAAAATGTTTTTATTATGTACTTCTAATTAAAAAAAAGTTTTAAAAAAAAAGGTGATATTTGGTGCTGCTTTGATTAGTGTCAGTGTATGTTACAACCAGGTTGTGGCCCACCCTTCACCTTGACCCGCTGAGCCCGAAGGACGTCATAGCGCTGATCACAGCAGAGTGCCACCAGGCGGACGTCAAGCTCACCCGAGAGCAGGTTGGTACTCGACCATCTGTACGTGACGGTTTTACCCAATGTAAACAGCAAGGACATTCTTGCGATTGAGGGGAGCGCAGCGTAGGTTCACCAGGTTAATTCCCGGGATGGCGGGACTGACGCACAGTTACGATGAAAGAACGGATCGACTGGGCTTGTATTCGCTGGAATTTAGAAGGGTGAGAGGGCGATATAATAGAAACGAGGAAGGACATCCTTGTGATTGAGGCAGTGCAACGTAGGCTCACGAGATTGATCCCTGGGATGGCGGGACCGTCATATGAGGAAAGATCGAAAAGGCTAGGCTTGTATTCACTGGAGTTTAGAAGGATAGAAACATAGAAACATAGAAATTAGGTGCAGGAGTAGGCCATTCGGCCCTTCGAGCCTGCACCGCCATTCAATGTGATCATGGCTGATCATCCAACTCAGTATCCCGTACCTGCCTTCTCTCCATACCCTCTGATCCCCTTAGCCACAAGGGCCACATCTAACTCCCTCTTAAATATAGCCAATGAACTGGCCTCAACTACCCTCTGTGGCAGAGAGTTCCAGAGACCCACCACTCTCTGTGTGAAAAAAGTCCTTCTCATCTCGGTCCTAAAGGATTTCCCCCTTATCCTTAAGCTGTGACCCCTTGTCCTGGACCTCCCCAACATCGGGAACAATCTTCCTGCATCTAGCCTGTCCAACCCCTTAAGAATTGAGGGGATGAGGGGATATCTTACAGAAACATATAAAATTATAAAAGGACTGGACAAGCTAGATGCAGGAAAAATGTTCCCAATGTTGGACGAGTCCAGAACCAGGGGTCACAGTCTTAGAATAAAGGGGAGGCTATTTAAGTAAGTAAGTAAGCACATTTATTGGCCAAGTATTCACATACAAGGAACTTGCCTTGGTGCTCCGCCCACAAGTAACAACATGACATACAGTGGCAGTTACGAATAACTCAGAAAACACTAAACATTAATAATAATAAAACATTAATGATAAAACACCATTGACCAAGCATGTGAACCAACAAAATACCAGATCAAAGGGAGGCTACAGATTTCTGGTTGTTGAGTAGAGCAACTACTCGTGGATAAAAACTGTTTCGATGGCTGACTGGCATCTTTTACATTCCGCAGTCGCCTTCCATGGGAAGTGATTCAAAGAGTTTGTGGCCAGGGTGAGAGGGGTCAGAGATGATCTTCCCCGCTCGCTTCCTGGCCCTTGCAGTGTACAGTTCATCAATGGAGGGAAGGTTGCAGCCAATAACCTTCTCTGCCGACTACGGGCGCTGTCTGTACGGAGTTTACAAGTTCTCTCCATGACATGCGTGGGTTTTCTCCGGCTGCCCCGGTTTCCTCCCGCACTCCAAAGACGTGCGGGTTTGTAGGTTAATTGACTTGTTTAATCGGCTTGATAAAAATGTTAAAATAAAATTGTCCAAGTTGGCGATATGCAGAGTACTGCCCTGCCGACTACAAAATTCAGAAGGTTCAGAAGGTAAAGTCTGGAGTAATCACGGCTATGATCCCTAGTGTACGGGGCGACCGCTGGTCGGTGGGGACTCGGTGCGCCGAAGGGCCTGTTTCCACGTTGAATCTCTAAAGCCTAAACGTACCGTGGGATAGATGGCTGGAGTGGCCTCGGTGGGCTGAAGGGCCCATTTCCACGTGCGGCACGGTGGCGCAGCGGTTGAGTTGCTGCCTTATGCCCCTGTCCCACTTAGGAAACCTGAACGGAAACCTCTGGAGACTTTGCGCCCCACCCAAGGTTTCTGTGCGGTTCCTGGAGGTTCCCGGAGGTTTTTGTCAGTCTCCCTAATGGTCGAAAGTGGTTTCCGTTTTAAAAATCGGTAATTTTTTAGTGGAAGCCGGTTTTGCGATGCTAGTTGAAGGTGGTTGCCGGAGGACAAAAACCTCCGGGAACCTCCGCACGGAAACCTTGGGTGGGGCGCAAAGTCTCCAGAGGTTTCCGTCCAGGTTTCCTAAGTGGGACAGGGGCATAACAGTGCTCACAGCGCCAGAGTCCCGGGTTCGATCCCGACTACGGGTGCCGTCGGTACGGAGTTTGTACGCTCTCCCCGTGACCCCGCGTATGTGTTGTCTCCGAGATCTTCTAGGGGGTGGCGAGATTGTTATGGAAATGGTCTTTGCTGTTTGTGTGCCTGTAGGTGAAGCGGCTGGAGAAGCATTGCAGATCTGCAACAACCTGCAACGCACTCTACGTTACTCTCCTGGCCAAGATGCTCACATGGTGAGTGCCACGCACACACACGCACACACACACAATGTGCTGCCTCTGGAGAGACTCCCTGTACAGGAGGGTCACGACAATGATCCCAGCAATGAGTGGCTTCACATATGATGAGCGTTTGACGGCACTGGGCCTGTACTCGCTGGAGTTTAGAAGGATGGGGGGGGGGGGGACCTCATTGAAACTTCACCGAATAGTGAAAGGCCTGGATAGAGTGGATGTGGAGAGGATGTTTCCACTAGTGGGAGAGTCTAGGACCAGAGGGCACAGCCTGAGAATGAAAGGAATTTCCTTCAGGAAGGAAATGAGGAGGAATGTCTTTAGTCAGAGGGTGGTGAATCTGTGAAATCCATTGCCACAGACGGCTGTGGAGGCCACAAGTCAGTGGATATATTTAAGGCAGAGATAGATAGATTCTTGATTAGTGCGGGTGTCAGGGATTATGGGGAGAAGGCAGGAGAATGGGGTTAGGAGGGAGAGATAGATCAACCATGATTGAATGGTGGAGTAGACTCGATGGGCCGAATGGCCTAATTCTGCTCCTGTCACTGATGTACATGAACTTATGTTTAATTTGATGAAAAGTTACCACCAGCTCAGTATATTAAAATGCCTGAATGCTAAAGGGCTTGTCCTACAAGCATGCAACTCTATGCGATTAGCGCGACCTAACGTGGTCGCTTGAGCCATCCGGTCCCACTTCGATCGCCGGAGCCGTGCAGAATTGTGCGGAGTTCGTCCCGACATCGCGCGGCGCTCCGAAAAACTATGTTCAAAAATTCCACGCGGCAACGGCTTGTCGGCTCGCAGTCGCCTCGACGCATTACACACCGCCTCGACGTCGTGCCTCCGTGAACCTATCTGTAGGTGCCTCCGTGACCCTCTATGTTTGTGGCTCCGTGGCCCTCTGTGTGTGTGTGCCTCTGTGCCCCTCTCTGTGTGCCCCTCTCTGTCCTGGCGAACTTACCTTTAAGACTTCGCTCCAAGTTCGCCTCACTTTGCGCCGCATTGCGCCACTCACCCGACCTCCGCGCAGCCCTTGCTGCCGGTTTGGTCGCGCTTGCCGCATGCAGGCGCATGCTGGTGGGAACGGCCCTGTACAGGGGATCACCCGACCTCCGCGCGGCCCCCGCTTCTAGTTTGATCACGTTCATCGCATAGAGTTGCATGCTGGTAGGACAGGCCCTTAATGTGATGATCCCTGTCTCTGTCTAGTGTCAAAGGCCTTGGAGATGTCGACGTTGTGGTCCAGCAGTGTTTTGAATGTCAGGACACCGTCTCCTTATACAGGCTGGTGCTCCAGTCTGTACAGCAGGCCCTGCACACTGACGGGGCCAAACTACTAATGCAGGAGGTGAGGCCACGTGTTGCTGTTAACTCCGAGACAGATCAGTGTGTGTGATCTTTACCTTTAGAGCGACAGCGTGGAAGCCGGCCCACCGCGCCCGCGCTGACCAGCGATCACCCCGTACACTAGCACTATCTTACACACACGAGGGGGAATTTACTGAGCCAATTAACCTGCACGTCCTTGGAGTGTGGGAGCAAACCGGAGCACCCGGAGAAAACCCTCGAGGGTCATGGGGGAGAACGTGCAAACTCCGTACAGACAGCATCTGTAGTCGGGATGGAACCCGGGTCTCTGGCGCCGTGAAGCAGCAGCTCTACCTGCTGAGGCCACCGTGCCGGCATAATCTCCTTAGTTCTATGGTAACAAAGAATGGATAGCGTTTCACATTGTCCCAATTCATGGGGACCAAAGGTAGACAGAAATGTGGGAGAAACTCAGCAGGTGTGGCAGCATCTATGGAGCGAAGGAAATAGGCGACGTTTCGGGCCGAAACCCTTCTTCAGACCCATAGGGACCAAAGTTTGCTGGATATCTCTAATCAATACCCCAAATGCAGCTTAACCAAAGCCCACCTCTCCCCTCTTTCAGCTTTCTTCACCCTTCCTCACCCTTCCATTCAGTCAGATGAAGGGTCCCAACCTGAAACGTCAGCAGAGATGCTGCCTGATCCACTGAGTTACTCCAGCACTCTTGCGTCTTTTGTAAATGAGCACCTTAACTTTACAGTTGAGAGACACAGTGCAGAATCAGCCCCTTCAGCCCACCGGGTCTGCACCAACCATCGATCACCCCGCACCCTATCACTATCCCACACACTGGGGACAACTCACAGAAGCCAATTAACCCACGATCCTGCACGTCTTTGGAGTGCGGGAGGAAACCGGAGCACCCGGAGAAAACCCACGCAGGTCAACGTGCAAACTCCGGACAGACAGCACCCCGTAGTCAGGATGGAACCCAGGTCTCTGGCGCCATGAGGCGGCAACTCTACCGCTGCGCCACCACGCCGGCCCCTCTGCAGGTCCTCGTTGCTACCAAGTCGTACAAAACTGCGTCATGACTTCCTGATTTCCATAATAGTCTGAAGAAGGGTCTCGAGCCTCAGCTACCTCCTCTGGCAGCTTGTTCCATACACCCACCGCCCTCTGTGTGAAAAAGTTAGCCCTCAGATTCCTATTAAATCTTTTCCCCATCGCCTTGAACCCATGTCATCCGGCCCTCGATTCCCCTACTCTAGGCAAGAGGCTGTGTGCATCTGGGCATGAAGAGTTTAGTGGGCTATCGGCTATATGCAAGCAAGTGGGGGTGGGGGGGTGGAGCCCAGTACAAAAGAGCCATTCTCAGTTTACAGATACAGGATAAAGGGTGTAACAATAGACAATAGGTGCAGGAGTAGGCCATTCGGCCCTTCGAGCCAGCGTGATCAATGTGAACATGGCTGATCATCCCCAATCAGTACCCCGTTCCTGCCTTCACCCCATATCCCCTGCCTCTGCCATCTTTAAGAACCCTATCTAGCTCTCTCTTGAAAGCATCCAGAGAACCGGCCTCCACCACCCTCTGAGGCAGAGAATTCCACAGACTCACCACTCTCTGTGAGAAAAAGTGTTTCCTCGTCTCCGCTCTAAATGGCTTGCCCCTTATTCTTAAACTGTGTGGCCCCTGGTTCTGGACTCCCCCAACATCGGGAACATGTTTCCTGCCTCTAGCGTGTCCAAACCTTTAACAATCTTATATGTTTCAATGAGATATCCTCTCATCCTTCTAAACCGAGGTTGTACCTTCCCTAGGCTTAAGGTCTATCTTTGGAAGGTGTGTGCTTTTCAATGGTGAGTAGGTAGCAGTGACCTGTGTTTCCTGTTTGCAGATTCTGTGCCTGATCTACGTGAGCCACAATGGTGTGAGTGAAGGTGAGCTGCTGCAGATATACCCTGAGCTTCAGTGGCCCACCTTGTCCTCGCTGGTCCGTAGCTTGCAGAGCACGTGCGTTCTGGCACAGAGCTGTGGCCTGCTCAACTTCCAGCACCTGCAGGTGAGAACACCTGCGTTTAACTTATGCCAATGTCTTCCAGGAATGCTGCCTGACTCGCTGTCTCTCCGGCACTTTGCAGTCGCAGAAACATAGACAATAGGTGCAGGCGTAGGCCATCCGGCCCTTCAAGCCAACATCGCGTTCCCGAGCTCTCCCCATATCACCTGACTCCACTTTCATTAACATAGAAACAGAGAAACATAGAAATTAGGAGCAGGCGTAGGCCATTCGGCCCTTCGAGCCTGCACCGCCATTCAATATGATCATGGCTGATCATCCAACTCAGTATCCCGTACCTGCCTTCTCTCCATACCCTCTAATCCCCTTAGCCACAAGGGCCACATCTAACTCCCTCTTAAATATAGCCAATGAACTGGCCTCAACTACCCTCTGTGGCAGAGAGTTCCAGAGACCCACCATTCTCTTTGTGAAAAAAGTCCTTCTCATCTTAGTCCTAAAGGATTTCCCCCTTATCCTTAAGCTGTGACCTCTTGTCCTGGACCTCCCCAACATCGGGAACAATCTTTCTGCATCTAGCCTGTCCAACCCCTTAAGAATTTTGTAAGTTTCTATAAGATCCCCTCTCAATCTCCCAAATTCTAGAGAGTATAAACCGAGTCTATGCAGTCTTTGTTCTTAAGACAGTCCTGACATCCCAGGAATCAGTCTGGTGAACCTTCTCTGCACTCCCTCTATGGCAAAGAGCCATTAAGAGCCCTATCTAACTCTCTTTTTAATGCATCTAGTGAATTGGCCTCCACTGCCTTCTGTGGCAGAGAATTCCAACATTTTTCCTGCATCTTGCTTGTCCAATCCTCTAAGAGATTTGTCTGTTTCTATAAGATCCCCTCTCATCTTTCTAAATTCCAATGAATACAAACCCAGCCGCTCCATTCTCTCAGCATATGACAGTCCCGCCATCCCGGGAATTAACCTTGTAAACCTACGCTGCACTCCCTCAATAGCAAGAATGTCCTTCCTCAAATTAGGGGACCAAAACTGCACACAATACTCCAGGCAAGGTTCCAGCATTCTGCAGTTCCCCGTGTGCGCGTGTGCTCTGTCTACATATCTGTCCTGCTGCATGGAGTGTGTTTCAAACTTTCAAACCTTTTTTGAAGAGGTCACTAGGGAAATTGATGAGGGTAAAGCAGAGGATGTTGTCTATATGGATTTCAGTAAGGCCTTTGACAAGGTTCCTCATGGAAGGTTGGTTAAGAAGGTTCAATCTTTGTGTGTTAATGGCGGAATAGCAAGATGGATTCAACAGTGGCTGAATGGGAGATGCCAGAGAGTAATGGTGGATGGCTGTTTGTTAGGTTGGAAGCCGGTGACCAGTGGGGTGCCTCAGGGATCTGTGTTGGGTCCACTGTTGTTTGTCATGTACATCAATGATCTAGATGATGGGGTGGAAAATTGGATAAGTAAGCAGATGATACTAAGATAGGTGGTGCTGTGGATAATGAAGTAGATTTTCAAAGTCAACAGAGAGATTTGGGCCAATTGGAAGAGTGGGCTGAAAGATGGCAGATGGAGTTTAATGCTGATAAGTGTGAGGTGCTACATCTTGGCAGGACAAATCAAAATAGGACGTACATGGTGAATGGTAGGGAATTGAGGAATGCTGTGGAACAGAGGGATCTAGGAATAACTGTGCATAGTTCCCTGAAGGTGGAATCGCATGTAGATAGGGTGGTAAAGAAAGCTTTTGGTGTGCTGGCCTTTATAAATCAGAGCATTGAATATAGGAGTAGGGAAGTAATGTTAAAATTGTACAACGCATTGGTGAGACCAATTCTGGAGTATGGTGTACAATTTTGGTCGCCTAATTATAGGAAGGATGTCAACAAAATAGAGAGAGTACAGAGGAGATTTACTAGAATGTTGCCTGGGTTCCAGCAACTAAGTTACAGAGAAAGGTTGAACAAGTTAGGTCTTTATTCTTTGGAGCTCAGAAGGTTGAGGGGGGACTTGATTGAGGTATTTAAAATGATGAAAGGGATAGACAGAGTTGACGTGGATAAGCTTTTCCCATTGAGGGTAGGGAACATTCAAACAAGAGGGCATGACATGAGAATTAAGGGACAGAAGTTTAGGGGTAACATGAGGGGGAACCTCTTTACTCAGAGAGTGGTGGCTGTGTGGAATGAGCTTCCAGCAGAAGTGGTGGAGGCAGGATCGATTTTAACATTTAAAAGTAAAGTGGATAGGTATATGGACGGGAAGGGAATGGAGGGGTATGGTCTGAGTGCAGGTAGATGGGACTAAGGGAAAATAAATGGTCGGCACGGACTGGAAGGGCCGAGAAGGCCTGTTTCCGTGCTGTAATTGTTATATGGTTATATGGTTATATGGAACAATTTCATTGTTCTGTTTCCGATCCTATGACAATGAAACACTCTTCAGCAGTGCTGTACTATGATCTACCTTATTGATGACCCTCAGATGAATTTCACACTTCTATAGTTTTGCCCGATGGGAGAGGGGCGAAGAGGGAGTGGCCGGGGTGCGACTGGTCCTTGATGATGCTGCCGGCCTTGCCGAGGCAGCGTGAGGTGCAGATTTAGTCAATAGAAGGGCTCCATTTATACTTCACGATAAACATAGAAACATAGAAAATAGGAGCAGGAGTAGGCCATTCGGCCCTTCGAGCCAGCACCGCCATTCAATATGATCATGGCTGATCATCCATAAACAGTACCCCGTTCCTGTTTTTTCCCCACATCCCTTGATTCCGTTAGCCCTAAGAGCTAAATCTAACTCTCGCTTGAAAACATCCAGTGAATCGGCCTCCACCGCCCTCTGTGGCAGAGAATTCCACAGATTCACAACTCTCTGGGTAAAAGGTTTTTCCTCATCTCAGTCTTAATTGGCCTACCCCTTATTCTTAAACTGTGACCCCTGGTTCTGGACTCCCCCAACATCAGGAACATTTTTCCTGCATCTAGCCAGTCCAATTCTCTAAGAATTTTATATGTTTATATAAGATCCCCTCTCATTTTTCTGAATTCCAGTGAATACAAGCCCAGTCGACCCATTCTTTCATCATATGACAGTCCCGCCATCCCGGGAATTAACCTTGTAAACCTACTCTGCACTCCCTCATTCCCTACTCTACCACCTTCCCTCCATTGATGAACTGTACACTGCGAGGGCCAGGAAGCGAGCGGGCAAGATCATCTCTGACCCCTCTCACCCTGGCCACAAACTCTTTGAATCACTTCCCTCTGGAAGGCGACTCCGGGCTGTCAAAGCTGCCACAGCCAGATATAAAAACAGCTTTTATCCACGAGTAGTTGCTCTACTCAACAGCCGAAAATCTGTAGCCTCCCTTTGATCTGGTATTTTGTTGGTTCACACGCTTGATCAATGGTGTTTTATCATTAATGTTTTATTATTATTAATGTTTAGTGTTCTCTGAGTCATTCGTGACTGTCACTGTATGTCATGTTGTTACTTGTGGGCGGAGCACCAAGGCAAATTCCTTGTATGTGAATACTTGGCCAATGAACGTACTTACTTACTTACCTACTTGTATCCGCCACTGTTGTATCTGCCTCTGTCGTATCTCCTCTATCGTATATTAAATGCCACGATCATGTCTCTTCATCGTGGTTGAGAATTCACAATCTTCTTGTTTCGACGCAGGCTTTGGACGCAGTGCGACTGCAATATATGGAGAAAAAAGGACAGGATTCTGTTACAGTTTACAGAGAAAAACTAGTACAGTATTTTTCGCATCAAATGAGGTATCTATGGTCCTGTTTTCTTTGTTAAACGTATTCTGCTAACTGAGATAATTCATTGAAATTTGGTTCTTATCCATATAAGTTCGACTCATTCTCCTAAACTCTGCACTTTCTCCCAAATAACTGCCCATCGAAAAAAAAACCCTCACCTGGGACTAGCTATTACCTGCCATGCTTCATTCTGCCCCTCCCCTTTTCCTGCTTTCTTCTCCCTCCCCCCCCCCAGTCTGAAGAACCGTCCAAACCTGAAACGTCACCTATCCATGTTCTCCACAGATGCTGTCTGACCCGCTGAGTTACTCCAGCACTCTGTGAAACGTCACCTATCCATGTTCTCCACAGATGCTGCCTGACCCGCTGAGTTACTCCAGCACTCTGTGAAACGTCACCTATCCATGTTCTCCACAGATGCTGCCTGACCCGCTGAGTTACTCCAGCACTCTGTGAATCGTCACCTATCCATGTTCTCCACAGATGCTGCCTGACCCGCTGAGTTACTCCAGCACTCTGTGAATCGTCACCTATCCATGTTCCCCACAGATGCTGCCTGACCCGCTGAGTTACTCCAGCACTCTGTGAAACGTCACCTATCCATGTTCCCCACAGATGCTGCCTGACCCGCTGAGTTACTCCAGCACTCTGTGAAACGTCACCTATCCATGTTCCCCACAGATGCTGCCTGACCCGCTGAGTTACTCCAGCACTCTGTGAAACGTCACCTATCCATGTTCCCCACAGATGCTGCCTGACCCGCTGAGTTACTCCAGCACTCTGTGAACCGTCACCTATCCATGTTCTCCACAGATGCTGCCTGACCCGCTGAGTTACTCCAGCACTCTGTGAAACGTCACCTATCCATGTTCTCCACAGATGCTGCCTGACCCGCTGAGTTACTCCAGCACTCTGTGAACCGTCACCTATCCATGTTCTCCACAGATGCTGCCTGACCCGCTGAGTTACTCCAGCACTCTGTGAAACGTCACCTATCCATGTTCTCCACAGATGCTGCCTGTCCCGCTGAGTTATTCCAGCACTCTGTGAAACGTCACCAATCCATGTTCCCCACAGATGCTGCCTGACCCACTCTAGTTGGTGATACGATGGTTTAGTTGTCTTTTAAATTTTGCTACATTACCTGTCGCAACCTCCCCTGGCAATTTGTTCCATTAGTCATAAAGTGAAACAGTGTGGAAACAGGCCCTTCAGCCCAACTTGCCCATACCGACCAACATGCCCCATCTAAACTAGTCCCACATGCCTGCCTTTGGCCCCTATCCCTCCAAACCTGTCAATAGACAATAGACAATAGGTGCAGGAGTAGGCCATTCAGCCCTTTGAGCCAGCACCACCATTCAATCTGATCATAGAAACATAGAAATTAGTTGCTGGAGTAGGCCATTCGGCCCTTCGAGCCTGCACCGCCATTCAATATGATCATGGCTGATCATCCAACTCAGTATCCCGTACCTGCCTTCTCTCCATACCCTCTGATCCCCTTAGCCACAAGGGCCACATCTAACTCCCTCTTAAATATAGCCAATGAACTGGCCTCAACCACCCTCTGTGGCAGAGAGTTCCAGAGACCCACCACTCTCTGTGTGAAAAAAGTCCTTCTCATCTCGGTCCTAAAGGATTTCCCCCTTATCCTTAAGCTGTGACCCCTTGTCCTGGACCCCCCCAACATCGGGAACAATCTTCCTGCATCTAGCCTGTCCAACCCCTTACGAATTTTGTAAGTTTCTATAAGGTCCCCTCTCAATCTCCTAAATTCTAGAGAGTCTGATCATGGCTGATCATCCCCTATCAGTACCCTGTTCCTGCCTTCTCGCCATATCCCCGGACTCCGCTATCTTTAAGAGCCCTATCTAGCCCTCTCTTGAAAACATCCGGAGAACTGGCCTCCACCGCCCTCTGAGGCAGAGAATTCCACAGGCCTCTCCTGTCCATGCATCTTTCCAAATATTTCTTAAACGCTGTGATAGCTCCCGCCTATCCTACATTGGTCGTTGTTTTGTTTGCCTGCCATTTGTCTGGTTTCATCAGGTGGGTTTTATTCCCGTTGGTGAGTGACTAACGATGTGTTTCTGCAGTCAGGGCAGAGTGACGTGGCGGGGAGTGGATGAGCTGCCCTGGCTCTTCCTGCAGCAGGGGGACAAGACCAAGCTGCACGGCTGCCTGCTCAACCTCTTTGTGTCTCAGAACCTGTACAAGAGGTAGGCCGCTGGACTGCTCCACCACCAACCAAGTTACAAGTGGCCGAGGGGAGGGGCGCCTTTCCTAAAGACATGGGTGCCATCTGTCCAAAGTCCAAAGATCCTATCGCGAGCAAGATAGTCCACTCGACGAAAAAGATGTAGTACGGTCATGGGCAGATTCATGGGTAATTTTCGGCCCCATTTCCGTAACTGGCTTCCATCTCCGCACCAAAGATCCCGTCACAGTGGAGCAAAGATACTAGCGCGGAGACGGAAGCCGGTTACGGAAACATCCTCGTAAAAATAAAAGTTATTTGGGAAAAATCTTCCCCTCATTTTCAGAATTATAATTTATTAACACAAACGGTTCCCCCGCAACGTTGATTACACTGCGGGTCGGGTCGGGTCGGGTTACTGCAATGGATGACAAAAAGGCCCATGTTCCGCTCCGTTTGTACTACACGTCAGCCCGTTGCATTTAGAAGGAGTGGCCTATCTTACACCGCTATAGGATCTTTGAACGAGTCTACGTCACAAGATTAGAAGTTGCTCAGCCAGGAGCTGAACACACTTCTCCGCATCTGCACCCAATGGTGTCTGTCTTGTCTCTTCTTGTGTGTGGTGGTGGAAAGATGGGTGGAAACAGGGCCGACACGTGAACGCTCAATCTTTCACCCCGTCTCAATACCGAACGGCTCAGACGCATAGACTGATACAGCGTGGAAGCAGGCCCTTCCGCCCAACTTGCCCACACCCACCAACAAGTCCCATCTACACTAGTCCCATCTGCCCGCGTTTCATAACTTCATAAGTGATTGGAGCACAATTAGGCCATTCGGCCCATCTAGTCTACTCCGCCATTCAATCATGGCTGATCTATCTCTCCCTCCTAACCCCATTCTCCTGCCTTCTCAAGAGAGAGCTAGATAGGGCTCTTAGAGATAGTGGAGTCGGGATATGGGGAGAAGGTAGGAATGGGGTTCTGATTGGGGATGATCAGCCATGATCACATTGAATGGCGGTGCTGGCTCAAAGGGCCGAATGGCCTACTCCTGCACCTATTGCACCTGAAGATCAAGGTCAGATTATTGTCACATGTACCAATTACATTTGAGTG
The DNA here is from genome assembly GCA_963514005.1 of Raja brachyura. The sequence continues at coordinate 151,437,678 of OY740782.1, read as the reverse complement.
AGCATACAGCATACTAAGTAAAAAGCAACAAGACACACGACCACAGAACAGTTAACATAAACATCCACCACAGTGGATTCCACATTCCTCACGGTGATGGAAGGCAAGAAAGTCCAATCATCTTCCCCTTGGTCGGGGCAGTCAAACCATCCGCGGTCGGGGCGATCAAAGCCCCCGCAGCCGACAGTCGAAGCCCCCGTCGGGGCGATCGAAACTCCCGCGTCGGGGCGGCTGAAACTCTCCGCGGCGTAGAACCCCCGAGTCGGCCTCTTCTCACCAGAGACCGAGGAACGTCACGATGTTAAAGTCCACCGGCCCCCGCAGTCCCCGGCAAAGGGAAGGGAATGTTCAAGTCCCACAGACTTGGAGCGACGGTTGGTCTCTCCAGGAAAGGCTGCCGGCTCCACGGTGTTAGGCCGCAGTGCGGACGGACAGTGCGGAAACAAATCGCATCTCCCTCGAGGCTAGAGATTAAAAAAGGTTCCCCCCCCCCCCCCACCTCCCACATAAAACAAACCAAGGAAGACTAAAACATACTTTTTAACATGTACTTAAAATAACAAAAAAGAAGAAAAGACAGACAGACTGTTGACGAGGCAGCCACTGCTTTCCAGCTTAGACCTTGGTTGGCATAGGCGGGTTGGGCTGAAGGGCCTGTATCGTATGTGCGTGTGTGTGTGCACAGTGGACTTTTTCCCCCTTATTTATTATATTGTTTACAGTGTACTATGTTCCCATATTGTGTTGTGCTGCCTCTGCACATACGAATGCCATTGTTCTATCTGGGACAGATGACAATAAAACACTCTTCACTCTTGACTATCTCTCACGTGTAAAGACGGGGTGGCACGATGGCGCAGCGGGCGAGTTGCTGCCTTACAACTCAGAGTTGATGCCTGCAGTGCCAGAGACCCCGGGTTCGATCCCGACTACGGGTGCTGTCTGTGCGGAGTTTGTACGTTCTCCCCGTGACCTGCGTGGGTTTTCTCCGAGATAACCATATAACCATATAACAATTACAGCACGGAAACAGGCCTTCTCGGCCCTTCCAGTCCGTGCCGACCATTTTTTTTCCCTAGTCCCATCTACCTGCACTTAGACCATACCCCTCCATTCCCTTCCCGTCCATATACCTATCCACTTTACTTTTAAATGTTAAAATCGATCCTGCCTCCACCACTTCTGCAGGAAGATCATTCCACACAGCCACCACTCTCTGAGTAAAGAAGTTCCCCCTCATGTTACCCCTAAACCTCTGTCCCTTAATTCTCATGTCATGACCTCTCGTTTGAATCTTCCCTACCCTCAATGGGAAAAGCTTATCCACGTCAACTCTGTCTATCCCTTTCATCATTTTAAAGACCTCAATCAAGTCCCCCCTTAACCTTCTGCGCTCCAAAGAATAAAGACCTAACTTGTTCAACCTTTCTCTGTAACTTAGTTGCTGGAACCCAGGCAACGTTCTCTCTCTCGGTTTCCTCCCACACTCCAAAGACGTGCAGGTTTGTAGGTTAATTGGCTTGGGTTTGTATACTTGGTATAAGTGTAAATTGTAAATTGTCCCCAGTGTGTGTGTGCGTAGGCTTGTGTTAATGTGCGGGGATCGCTGGTCGGCGCGGACTCGGTGCGCTGAAGGGCCTGTATCCGCGCTGGATCTCCACGCTCAAGTCAAGTTTATTCGTCACATACACATACGGGATGTGCAGTGAAATGAAAAGTGACAATGCTCGCGGACTCCGTGCAAAAACACACACAAACAAACAAACTACAAACAGAATGGAACAGAATCAAATATTTTTACATGTTACATAGAAACATAGAAAAATAGGTGCAGGAGTAGGCCATTCGGCCCTTCGAGCCTGCACCACCATTCAATGTGATCATGGCTGATCATCCAACTCAGTATCCCGTACCTGCCTTCTCTCTATACCCCCTGATCCCCTTAGCCACAAGGACCACATCTAACTCCCTCTTAAATATAGCCAATGAACTGGCCTCAACTACCTTCTGTGGCAGAGAATTCCAGAGACCCACCACGCTCCGTGTAAAGAATGTTTTCCACATCTCGGTCCTAAAGGAATTCCCCCTTATCCTTAAACTGTGACCCCTTGTTCTGGACTCCCCCAACATCGGGAACAATCTTCCAGCATCTAGCCTGTCCAACCCCTTAAGAATTTTGTAAGTTTCTATAAGATCCCCCCTCAATCTTCTAAATTCCAGCGAGTTTATTGTGGGATGAAAGAAAAAGGAAACAAAAACAGCAATTATTCTGTTAGTTCACTAAACCAAACACTGTGCGTGTGTGTGCGTTCTTTTACAGAGGCCATTTTGCAGAGCTGCTATCCTATTGGCAATACGTGGGGATGGATAAGAATTCCATGGCTGCTGCTTACTTTGAGTCTTTGAAGCAGTACGAGAGGAGCTGCGAAGGGGAGGACATGATCGTGCGCTTGGCAGATCTCTACGAGACGCTGGGCCGCTTTTTGAAGGACTTGGGCCTGCTGAGCCAGGTGGGTGTGCTCGACGGTGACAGCGGGGGGGAAAAGCTCACGGACTCATAGACAATAGGTGCAGGAGCAGGCCATTCAGCCCTTCCAGCCAGCACCGCCATTCAATGTGATCATGGCTGATCATCCCCAATCGGTACCCCGTTCCAACTTTCTCCCCATATCCCTTGATTCCATTAGTCTGATGAGCTAAATCTAACTCTCTCTTGAAAACATCCAGTGAATCGACCTCCACTGCCTTCTGTGGCAGAGAATTCCACAGATTCACAACTCTCTGGGCGAAAACGTTTTTCCTCATCTCAGCCCTAAATGGCCGACCCCTTATTCTTAAACTGTGTGACCCCTGGTTCTGGACTCCCCCAACATCAGGAACATTTTTCCTGCATCTACCCTGTCCAATCCTCTAAGAATTTTATATGTTTATATAAGATCCCCTCTCATTTTTCTGAATTCCAGCAAATACAAGCCCAGTCGACCCATTCTTTCATCATATGACAGTCCCGCCATCCCGGGAATTAACCTTGTAAACCTACACTTCACTCCCTCAATAGCAAGAATTGAGGGATAGTTCCTCAAATTAGGAGACCAAAATTGCACACAATACTCCAGGTGTGGTCTCACCAGGGCCCTGTACAACTGCAGAAGTATCTGCCTCTGTTATATCTGCCTCTGTTGTATCTGCCATGATTGTATCTCAGAGGACTGTGGAATTGTAGAGAATTGCAGAGACTTGTGGACGCAGCCCAGACCATCACACAAACCAACCTCCCTTCCATTGAGTCTGAAGAAGTGTCTCAAGCCGAAACGTCACCCATTCCTTCTCTCCAGAGATGCTGCCTGTCCCGCTGAGTTACTGCAGCATTTTGCGTCTATCTCCCTTCCATCGACTCCATCTACACCTCACGCTGCCTCGGCAAGGCCAGCAGCATCATCAAGGACCAGTCGCACCCCGGCCACTCCCTCTTCTCCCCTCTCCCATCGGGCAAGAGGTACAGAAGTGTGAAAACGAACGCACACCTCCAGATTCAGGGACAGTTTCTTCCCAGCTGTTATCAGGCAACTGAACCATCCTTCCACAACCAGAGAGCGGTTCTGAACTACTATCTACCTCATTGGTGACCCTCGGACTATCCTTGATTGGACTTTGATGGCGTTACCTTGCACTAAACGTTATTCCCTTTATCCTGTATCTGCACACTGTGGACGGCTCGATTATAATCATGTATTGTCTTTCCGCTGACTAGTTAGCACGCTGACTGGTTAGGATCGAGATTGGAGCATCCGGGCTTGTACACCCTGGAGTTTAGAAGGATGAAAGGGAATCTCATTGAAACATATAAGATTGTTAAGGGTTTGGACACTCTAGAGGCAGGAAACATGTTCCTGATGTTGGGGGAGTCCAGAACTCGGGGCCACTGTTTAAGAATAAGAAGTAAACCATTTTGAACCGAGACGAGGAAACACTTTTTCTCACAGAGAGTGGAATTCTCTGCCTCAGAGGGCGGTGGAGGCGGGTTCTCTGGATGCTTTCAAGAGGGAGCTAAAGTTGTAAGACAACTTGTTCTGTTTCATCTTCTATTTGTGCACGCCAGGTTGATTGCATTAGCTGAAACAGGGTGGACCACGTGGAGGTTGCAATCTCCCACCCCTTTAGAAGGATGAGAGGGGATCTCATTGAAACATATAAGATTATTAAGGGTTTGGACACGCTGGAGCCAGGAAACGTGTTCCCGATGTTGGGGGAGTCCAGAACCAGGGGCCACAGTTTAAGAATAAGGGGTCGGCCATTTAGAACGGAGACGAGGAAACGCTTTTTCTCACAGACAGTGGTGAGTCTGTGGAATTCTCTGCCTCAGAGGGCGGTGGAGGCCGGTTCTCTGGATACTTTCAAGAGAGAGCTAGATAGGGCTCTTAAAAATAGCGGAGTCAGGGGATAAGGGGAGAAGGCAGGAACGGGGTACTGATTGGGGATGATCAGCCATGATCACATTGAATGGCGGTGCTGGCTCGAAGGGCCGAATGGCCTCCTCCTGCGCCTATTGTCCATTGTCTATTGTCTATTGCAACAGTATTGAAGACTGCAACAACCCGGTTTAGGAATAGCTACTTCCCCACAGCCATCAGGGTATTAAACCTGAACATTACGAACATTAATATCCCTCCATCTGTTATTTGCACTTTATTAATTTATTAAGTCATGGGTGTATTTACGTATAGAATTGTAGTCAATGCCTTCTATGTTCTGTTGTGCTATGCAAAGAAAGATTTTCATTGTCCTGTCAGGGACACATGACAATAAACTCTTTTGACTTTGACTTTTGAGAAGCTTTTCACTGTATCTCGGTACACGTGACAGTAAACTGAAGCGCAGGGTTTGTGACTGTGCCCGCAGGCGGTGGCCCCACTGCAGCGTTCTCTGGAGATCCGGGAGAGCGCGCTGGACCCGGACCACCCCAACGTGGCGCAGTCCCTGCACCAGCTCGCCAGCGTGTACGTGCAGTGGAAGAAGTTCGGCAACGCCGAGCAGCTGTACAAGCAGGCGCTGGAGATCAGCGAGAACGCCCACGGCCCCGTACACCCACGGGTGGCCCAGCAGCTCGACGCCCTGGCCATGCTGTACCAGAAGCAGAACAAGTAAGTCACCCACAGGCCCTTCAGCCCAACCTGACCATGCTGACCAAGCAGCGCGAGGCCCTGGCCATGCTGTACCAGAAGCAGAACAAGTAAGTCACCCACAGGCCCTTCAGCCCAACCTGACCATGCTGACCAAGCAGCGCGAGGCCCTGGCCATGCTGTACCAGAAGCAGAACAAGTAAGTCACCCACAGGCCCTTCAGCCCAACCTGACCATGCTGACCAAGCAGCGCGACGCCCTGGCCATGCTGTACCAGAACCAGTCCCACCGTCACCCCGTCCATGCTAATCAAGCAGCTCCATCAATAGACAATACATAATAGACAATAGGTGCAGGAGTAGGCCATTCGGCCCTTCGAGCCAGCACCACCATTCAATGTGACCATGGCTGATCATCCCCAATCAGTACCCCGTTCCTGCCTTGTCCCCATATCCCCTGACTCCTCTATATTTAAGAGCCTTATCTAGCTCTCTCTTGAAAGTATCCAGAGAACCGGCCTCCACCGCCCTCTGAGGCAGAGAATTCCACAGACTCACCACTCTCCGTGAGAAAAAGTGTTTGCTCGTCTCCGTTCTAAATGGCTCACCCCTCAGGAGGACGAGGGGTGATCTTCTAGAGGTGTATAAGGTCATGAGAGGGATAGATCGGGTAGACGCACAGAGCTTCTTGCCCAGAGTAGGGGGATCGAGGACAAGAGGGCATAGGTTTAAGGTGAAGGGGAAAAGATTTAATAGGAACTTTTCACACAAGGGGTGGCGGGTGTATGGAACGAGCTGCCAGAGGAGGTATTTGAGGTTGGGATTATCCCAACGTTTAAGAAATAGCTAGACAGGTACATGGATGGGACAGGTTTTGGAGGGTTATGGACCAAACGCAGGCAGGTGGGACTAGTGTAGATGGGACATTGTTGGCCGCAGTGGGCAAGATGGGTTGAAGGGCCTGTTTCCACACTGTGTCGCTCTCTGACTGAGATCTTAATGTCGGTTCTCTGCTGAGCTTGTATAACCATATAACATATAACCATATAACAATTACAGCACGGAAACAGGCCTTCTCGGCCCTTCCAGTCCGTGCCGACCATTTATTTTCCCCTACTCCCATCTACCTGCACTCAGACCATACCCCTCCATTCCCTTCCCGTCCATATACCTATCTACTTTTAAATGTTAAAATCGATCCTGCCTCCACCACTTCTGCTGGAAGCTCATTCCACACAGCCCCCACTCTCTGAGTAAAGAAGTTCCCCCTCATGTTACCCCTAAACCTCTGTCCCTTAATTCTCATGTCATGCCCTCTTGTTTGAATCTTCCCTACCCTCAATGGGAAAAGCTTATCCACGTCAACTCTGTCTATCCCTTTCATCATTTTAAAGACCTCAATCAAGTCCCCCCTTAACCTTCTGCGCTCCAAAGAATAAAGACCTAACTTGTTCAACCTTTCTCTGTAACCTAGTTGCTGGAACCCAGGCAACATTCTAGTAAATCTCCTCTGTACTCTCTCTATTTTGTTGACATCCTTCCTATAATTAGGCGACCAAAATTGTACACCATACTCCAGAATTGGTCTCACCAAAGCCTTGTACAATTTTAACATTACTTCCCTACTCCTATACTCAATGCTCTGATTTAGAAAGGCCAGCACACCAAAAGCTTTCTTTACCACCCTATCTACATGCGATTCCACCTTCGGGAACTATGCACAGTTATTCCTAGATCCCTCTGTTCCACAGCATTCCTCAATTCCCTACTTGTGTTTTGTTTTTTGAGGTACGAGCAAGTGGAATCATTGAGGAAGCGATCGATGAAGATCAGGCAGAAGATGTCCAAGCAAAAAGGGAGCATGGTGAGTGGTGTAGACGTGTCTGGTATAATTGCACCGCGAGGATTCTCTCTCACTCTGCCCCAAGTATGTCAGCCACATGCACCATCCCCAATACATGGTGGACACTAAATGCTGGAGTAACTCAGCGGGTCAGGCAGCATCTGTGGAGAACATGGATAGGTGACGTTTCACAGAGTGCTGGAGTAACATAGAACATAGAACATAGAAAAATAGGTGCAGGAGTAGGCCATTCGCCCCTTCGAGCCTGCACCGCCATTTAATATGATCATGGCTGATCATCCAACTCAGTATCCCGTACCTGCCTTCTCTCCATACCCCCTGATCCCTTTAGCCACAAGGGCCACATCCAACTCCCTCTTGAATATAGCCAATGAACTGGCCTCAACGACCTTCTGTGGCAGAGAATTCCAGAGACTCACCACTCTCTGTGTAAATAATGTTTTCCTCATCTCGGTCCTAAAGGAATTCCCCCTTATCCTTAGACTGTGACCCCTTGTTCTGGACTCCCCCAACATCGGGAACAATCTTCCTGCATCTAGCTTGTCCAACCCCTTAAGAATTTTGTAAGTTTCTATAAGATCCCCCCTCAATCTTCTAAATTCCAGCGAGTACAAGCCGGGTCAGGCAGCATCTGTGGAGAACATGGATAGGTGACGTTTCACAGAGTGCTGGAGTAACTCAGCGGGTCAGGCAGCATCTGTGGAGAACATGGATAGGTGACGTTTCACAGAGTGCTGGAGTAACTCAGCGGGTCAGGCAGCATCTGTGGGGAACATGGATAGGTGACGTTTCACAGAGTGCTGGAGTAACTCAGCGGGTCAGGCAGCATCTGTGGGGAACATGGATAGGTGACGTTTCACAGAGTGCTGGAGTAACTCAGCGGGTCAGGCAGCATCTGTGGGGAACATGGATAGGTGACGTTTCACAGAGTGCTGGAGTAACTCAGCGGGTCAGGCAGCATCTGTGGGTAACGTCGCTGTGTGTGTATTCGTCACCGACGGTGCTGCTTTCTGTCTACAGCACGGCTTTGCCGTCCTGCGTCGCAGGGTGCTGCAGCTGGAGGAGCTGAGCCTGCGCGCCGAGTCTGCAGACACCGCCCACACTCTCAACGAGCTGGGAGTGCTGTACTACCTGCAGAACAACCTGGAGTGAGTACACCCTGGTTTAGTTTAAAGAGGCCCCTTCAGCCCCACTGAGTCCTCACCCACTAATGATCCCCTCGCCCCCTACACTAGCGCTATCCTGCACACTTGGGGGGACAATTCACAATTGTCATACGCTGAGAGAATGGAGCAGCTGGGCTCGCACACTCTGTAGTTTAGAAGGATCTTGCGTGTGGCACACACAGCCTAAAGTTGTAAGACAACTTGTTCTGTTTCATCTTCTATTTGTGCACGCCAGGTTGATTGCATTAGCTGAAACAGGGTGGACCACGTGGAGGTTGCAATCTCCCACCCCTTTAGAAGGATGAGAGGGGATCTCATTGAAACATATAAGATTGTTAAGGGCTTGGACACGCTAGAGGCAGGAAACATGTTCCCGACGTTGGGGGAGTCCAGAACCAGGGGCCACACACACAGTTTAAGAATAAGGGGTAAGCCATTTAGAACGGAGACGAGGAAACACATTTTCTCACAGACAGTTGTGAGTCTGTGCAATTCTCTGCCTCAGAGGGGGGTGGAGGCAGGTTCTCTGGGTACTTTCAAGAGAGAGCTAGATAGGGCTCTTAAAGAAAGCAGAGTCAGGGGAAATGGGGAGAAGGCAGGAACGGGGTACTGATTGGGGATGATCAGGCATGGTAACATTGAATGGCGGTGCTGGCTCGAAGGGCCCCTCTCATCCTTCTAAACTCCAGAGTGTACAAGCCCAGCCGCTCCATTCTCTCAGCACATGACAGTCCCGCCATCCCGGGAATTAACCTGGTGAACCTTATAGCAAACACCCTCAACAAGGATGTCCTTCCTCAAATTTGGACACCAAAACTGCACACAATACTCCAGGTGTGGTCTCACTAGGGCCCTGTACAACTGCAGATGCACCTCTTTGCTCCTATACTCAACTCCTCTTGTCATGAAGGCGTTCTTCATTGCATGCTCTACTCAATAACTAAAAATCTGTAGCCTCCTTTTGCTCTGGTATTTTATTTAATTCACATGGTTAATCAATAATGTTTTATTATTAATGTTTAATGTTTTATGCGTCATTACTAACTGTCACTGTATGTCGTGTTGTCACTTGCGGGCGGAGCACCAAGGCAAATTCCTTGTATGTGAATACTTGGCCAATAAACTTATTCATTCATCCATTACCTGCATAGACAATAGACAACAGGTATTGCGTACAGTTTTGGTCTCCAAATCTGAGGAAAGACATCCTTGCCATAGAGGGGGTACAGAGAAGATTCACCAGACTGATTCCTGGGATGTCAGGACTTTCATATGAGGAAAGACTGGATAGACTCGGCTTGTACTCGCTGGAATTTAGAAGATTGAGGGGGGATCTTATAGAAACTTACAAAATTCTTAAGGGGTTGGACAAGCTAGATGCTGGAAGATTGTTCCCGATGTTGGGGGAGTCCAGAACAAGGGGTCACAGTCTGAGGATAAGGGGGAATTCCTTTAGGACCGAGATGAGGAAAACATTCTTTACACAGAGAGTGGTGAGTCTCTGGAATTCTCTGCCACAGAAGGTAGTTGAGGCCAGTTCATTGGCTATATTTAAGAGGGCGTTAGATGTGGCACTTGTGGCTAAAGGGATCAGGGGGTGTGGAGAGAAGGCAGGTACGGGATACTGAGTTGGATGATCAGCCATGATCACATTGAATGGCGGTGCAGGCTCGAAGGGCCGAATGGCCTACTCCTGCACCTATTTTTCTATGTTTCTATTCCTGCTGCAGTTGTACAGAGCCCAAGTGAGACCACACCTGGAATATTGTGTGCCGTGTTGGTCCCCTAATTTGAGGGAGGACATTCTTGCTATTGAGGGAGTGCAGCTTAGGTTTACAAGGTTAATTCCCGGGATGGCGGGAAAATAGAGCTCTTGAAAATAGCGGAGTCAGGGGATATGGGGAGAAGGCAGGAACGGGGTACTGATTGGGGATGATCAGCCATGATCACATTGAATGGCGGTGCTGGCTCGAAGGGCCGAATGGCCTGCTCCTGCACCTGTTATCTATTGTCTATTGTATTGATCTGAATGTTGTTGCCGCTGTGACCGCAGCACCGCTGAGATGTTCCTGAGACGGTCGCTGGAGATGAGGGAGCGCACCGTCGGGCGCGAGCACCCAGACTGCGCGCAGTCCCTCAACAACCTGGCGGCCCTGCACAACGAGCGGGGGGAGCAGGAGAAGGCGGAGGAGCTGTACGAGCGGGCGCTGGAGATCCGCTGCCGAGCCCTGGCGCCCGACCACCCCTCCGTGGCCTACACCGTCAAACACCTGGCCCTGCTCTACAAGAAGCGAGTGAGTGGAGCCGCCGCCGTCAGCGAACGCACTGTCCCGTCCCTGCCTCCAAACCGGCGCCACATACACACCGGTATTCAGCTCAGTACACCACACTTAAAAAACAATTTTGCAAATACTTTTATTCAGAAAACAAAAAGAGACAAGTATTAACACAATGAAAGGCAGTTTACAAACAAGGGGTCAACGGAATCATGGGCGGAAATCCCGGGGGGGACGGGGGGGACCCGTACCCCCCATGCTTTGAGAGGTGGGGGACAATCCCCCCCCCCCCCCCCATGTTTTGTAATCCAGTTTTTAAAATTTGGTGGAAAAAAACCTATTAAAAATATTCGCCGTCCGCGAGACAGTGGGGGTGGGACTGATGATCGAGGGCGCAGATTGGACGAGAGAGACTTCGGTCAGCAGGCAGTGAGGGGGGGGGACATGATGATTCAGCGAGATGATTGGAGGAGGTGTCGGGCAGAGGCGGAAGTAGGGGGGTGGGACTGAGAATAGAGCGCGGTGATTGGAGGAGGGAGAAGTCCTAGTGGAGCTAAGATCATAGAGCGGAGCATGAAACGGCCCGTTCGCGGGGCTTTTCATCGTCCGGCGCAGCTTAACACCGGCCGCGGGATCTTCCATTGCCCTGCGGTCAAATTGCTGCGTTGAGACGATCGAGGCTCCCGATGTTGAATCCCTCGCTGGGCGATGGGAGATCCCGCGGCTGGTTTTAAGCCACGCCGGGTGATGAAAGGCCCTGCGAACGGGCCGATTCAAGCCCCACGATTTGGTGCGGACGAAGCTGCTGTTGCTGGACTTTGATGATGTTGGCTGCCTTTTTGAGGCAGCGACTGCGATAGATCCGTTCGACCTTCGACTTTTTGTAGTCTGTCACCAACCAGGTCAGCTCCCGATGTTACCGTCCACAGGGCCCACGGCCGGAGCCTCTTGCACGCGTGCGCTCGCGCGGCCACCAACAAATTGTGTCCCCCCCATGGTTTGATAGCGATTTCCGCCCCTGATCAGATGAATATATTGGCAACTTTATTAACGATGTACTCAACCTGTCGTGGTGACCAGCGTTCACGGACACGCGGGCATGGACGTAGGCCGGAAAAAGGGCAGGCAGCCGACTCTGGTGTGACCATCGACCGCCCGCTGCCTGGACCCGTGAATGGCCATCCTGGCCGTGCCCAGGAGCAAACAGACAGGGAGATCCTCTCCCCTCTCTCTCCCTCCCGACCTTCCCCCCTGTTCCCAATGTTGGGGGAGTCCAGAACCCGGTTAAGAATAAGGGGTAAGCCATTTAGAACGGAGACGAGGAAACACTTTTTCTCACAGAGACGGGTGAGTCTGTGGAATTCTCTGCCTCGGAGGGCGGTGGAGGCCGGTTCTCTGCATGCTTTCAAGAGAGAGCTAGATAGGGCTCTTGAAGATAGCGGAGTCAGGGGATATGGGGGAGAAGGCAGGAACGGGGTACTGATTGGGGATGATCAGCCATGATCACATTGAATGGCTGTGCTGGCTCGAAGGGCCGAATGGCCTACTCCTGAACCTATTGTCCATTGTCTAAAAGCAAAATGGTGGACATCTGGGGTAAAGACGAAAACAGTGGGAATACGATAAACGTTGGTCAAATGGGGGGGGGGGGGGGGGGAGAGTGAGGATGATCGGAATCACCGACTCTTCCTCTCTCCATTGAGTTTATCTGTTTATTGCCAACTGTAATAGACTGTAATAGATGGCCTTTTGTGTGTGGAGAGCCAGCAACAGCACCCGGACCGTGCCAGACCTCCACTGACACAGACAGGTGCCTTTTCTCAGTTGAAACATCCAACAAAGCCTTTAAGGTGAGGGGGGGTGGGGTGGCAAAGATTTAATAGGAACATGAGGGGTAACCTTTTCCACACAGAGGGTGGTGGGTGTACGGAACGAGCTGCCAGAGGAGGTAATCGAGGCAGGGACTATCGCAATGTTTAAGAAACATGTTTACGAAAGAACTGCAGATGCTGGAGAAATCCAAGGTAGACAAAAAATGGTGGAGAAACTGAGCGGGTGAGGCAGCATCTATGGAGAGAAGGAATATTCCATAGATGCTGCCTCACCTGCTGAGTTTTTCTTACATTTTTGTCTACCTGAGACAGGTACATGGTTTATAGACAATAGACCATAGATGGAGTGTGGAGAAGAAGCTGTTGGTGGTTCAGTTCTCCTAAACTTCTACAGGTGCGCAGTAGAGAGCATTCTGACTGGTCGCATCGCGGCCTGGTTCGGCAAGTTGAGCGTCCAGGAGCGGAAAAGACTACAAAAAGTTGTTACCACTGCCCAGTCCGTCACCGGCTCTGACCTCCCCACCGTCGAAGGGATCTATCGCAGTCGCTGCCCCAAAAAGGCAGCCAGCATCATCAAAGACCCTCACCATCCTGGCCACACACTCATCTCACCGCTGCCATCGGGAAGAAGGTACAGGAGCCTGAAGACTGTAACGTCCAGGTTCAGGAACACAGCCATCAGGCTACTAAACACAACCATGAATAAGCTATGAGCTCTGAACTGCAAAAGACTATATTGTTGCGGCACCAAACGTGGTGAATAAACAGTCGGCTGCAGACATCAGGTCTCCCGAGGCTGCGTGCGTCGGGAGAAATCCAAAATCCCAATTTGGACAGTCGGGGTCACCACTGCAGCGGCACCAAACGTGGTGAATAGACAGTTGCTTTATTCATGTGTCACATGTAAGTTTGGTCCACTACCATCAATGTCATTGCTGCTGAGTGTTGTCTCGAGCTCAGCTACCTGTTGACGCGGCTGATCTCAAGGTGGGATAAGCTTATGTAGCAGGACACTCCCCTTAGCTCCTTCTGAACTGCTGACGAGGGATCAACCATTGTGTATCAGCTGACGCCACAATATTATTATTTCTTATTTGCGCTATATTTGCTATTTATTTAACTTTTTTTTTTCTTTCTTCACTTTATATACAATGTTTACATATTCACTTATTCTGTTGTGCTGCAGCAAGTACGAATTGCGTTATCCCGTCCGGGACATATGACAATATAACACTCTCGACTGTCTTGACCGATCTCAATCTCCGACGTACATATTTGGAGAGCTGGCGCATTTCCCCCTCTTCCACTGGTGGGAGAGACTAGGACAATAGGGTCACAGCCTCAGAATTAAAGGGCGCTCTGTTAGAAAGGAGGTGATGAGAAACTTCTTTCATCAGAGGGTGGTTGGAACTCATTGCCACAGAGGGCTTGGAGGCCAAGTCAGTACAATACAATGCAAATGTATTCGCCACATGCACCAACTAAGTTATTATCTAAATGGTGGCCGATTAGGAAAAGGGGAGATGCAGCGCGACCTGGGTGTCATGGTACACCAGTCATTGAAAGTAGGCATGCAGGTGCAGCAGGCAGTGAAGAAAGCGAATGGTATGTTGGCTTTCATAGCAAAAGGATTTGAGTATAGGAGCAGGGAGGTTCTACTTCAGTTGTATAGGGGCTTGGTGAGACCACACCTGGAGTATTGCGTACAGTTCTGGTCTCCTAATCTGAGGAAGGACACTATTGCCATAGAGGGAGTGCAGAGAAGGTTCACCAGACTGATTCCTGGGATGTCAGGACTGTCTTATGAAGAAAGACTGGATAGACTCGGTTTATACTCTCTAGAATTTAGGAGATTGAGAGGGGATCTTGTAGAAACTTACAAGATTCTTAAGGGGTTGGACAGGCTAGATGCAGGAAGATTGTTCCCGATGTTGGGGAGGTCCAGGACAAGGGGTCACAGCTTAAGGATAAGGGGGAAATCCTTTAGGACCGAGATGAGGAACTCTCTGCCACAGAGGTGTTGTTGAGGCCAGTTCTTTGGCTATATTTAAGAGGGAGTTCGATGTGGCCCTAGTGGCTAAGGGGATCAGAGGGTATGGAGAGAAGGCAGGTACGGGATACTGAGTTGGATGATCAGCCATGATCATATTGAATGGCGGTGCAGGCTCGAAGGGCTGAATGGCCTACTCCTGCACCTATTGTCTATGTTTCTATGTTTCTAAGTTTGCCATGCAGCGATGCAGTTGAAAAAAAAACACACAATACAATTTAATATCATTTCAGTGAATATTTTCAATGTCAATAGACAATAGGTGCAGGAGGAGGCCATTCGGCCCTTCGAGCCAGCACCACCATTCACTGTGATCATGGCTGATCATCCACAATCAGTACCCCGTTCCTGCCTTCTCCCCATATCCACTGACTCCGCTATCTTTAAGAGCCCTATCTAGCTCTCTCTTGAAAGCATCCAGAGAACCGGCCTCTACCGCCCTCTGAGGCAGAGAATTCCACAGACTCACCACTCTCGATTGAATGGTGGCGGGGTAGACTCGATGGGCCGAATGGCCTGATTCTGCTCCTGTAACATGTGAACCTGTTGAAAGTTCACTGATGTAACCCTCCTCCCTGTTGCCACGGTGGCTGGGCCCGTGTTACTCCTGCCTTGTGACTAATCCTTGTGGTTATTTTTTTGCACTGCCAGGGGAAGCTGGAGCAGGCCGCTGCTCTGTGTCAGTTGGCGGTGGAGATACGACAGAAGTCCTTCGGGCCAAAGCACCCGAGCGTGGCGACCGCCCTGGTCAACCTGGCCGTGCTGTACTGCCAGCTGGTACGTCCCAAACGCACTCCTCCAAAAACAACCGCTCACCGTTCCCAGTGAGTTAGACAGCGTGTATCAGCTACAGGAGGGAGGTTGGACACACCAGGATTGGCAATGTTACAAGATTTTGAGATTTTAAAAATCAAGTCTGCAATTTATCCCATCAGATAAAGCATAAAAAGAAGTTTAATTTGACACCTAATTCACTTTCATATCTTCAGTATTAAGAAAGTTATGGCCATTTTCATACTCGGAAATTAGCATCTTGTTCCCCATTGCCTTTCAATTGACTTAACTCAAAAGCTGTGATCTAGAACCGTTAAAAGCCCATAACTTTCTTAAAAATTAAGAGAACTCAATGAAATTTTCAGTTATTATAGATTGAAGCATTCTGAAACAAATATGAAACAATCTTACTTGGATGACCTGAAATTAAAGCATATAATTAGTTAGTTATCTAATTGTAGCTAATTACAAAATTCAATGAGTAGATCTAAACATCTATCCATTTCTTAAGAAAAGATAAACTTTTTTTAAATTGCCTAAGTGTCCAAATAACATTGACACAATAATCCACAATATAACATAATTTTTAAATCTCATTTTCATGAATTTCTGGGCCAAATGGAATGAATTTAGTGTTTAATGCCTGTAAATTAATGGCCATTTAAATCAACTAGCGAGTGGGTTTTAGTGGAATGCGGTGGATTGGAACGTTGCGGTTTGCTGTGAAGTTGGTATGAAAAATACTGTTGGTTCATACATTTTTTTTGGACCCCATTTCGCAACATGAAAATATTATTAAAGCCTCCCGAAAAACCAACTTTTAATATAAAAATAAACTGTGTACTTTTTTTTCTCCCCTACACAAAATCCTTCCCGTTGTCGGCGCTCACGGCTTTTGAAGGTGATTTTTAAATTACTCTAGATAGTAAACAATCTAGCGTAATTTAAAAATACCTGCATTAATGAAATGTCGGAGCGATTTTTCTTCCGCAACGAAATCGCCCGACAGTGATCGATTTGCCCAGTCTGAAGAAAAACGGCACTTTAAGCCCGCCCCCCCCCCCTCTGAAAGGCGCCAAAGTTGCGCACACGGGGAGCGGCAGAACTGCAGCGCTGCTCAAGGTAAGTTTTGCAACATACCTACTAGGATTGGTTTCTCCGGAACGTCGGGGTATGTGGAGAGACTCGATAGAAATGCGGCATCGAGGCGCAGTGGTCTGAGTTGCTGCCTCACAGCGCCAGAGACCCGCATTCTATCCTGGCCACGGGAGCCGTCCATACGGAGTTTGTACCTTCTCCCTGCCGGTTTTCCCCGGGTGCTCCGGTGTCCTCCCACACTCCAAAGACGTGCAGGTCTGTAGGTCAATTGGCTTCAGTAGAAATTGGAAAATTGTCCCTCGTGTGTGTGTGTGTGTGTGGGATAGTGTTAGTGTACGGGGTGATCGCTGGTTGGCACAGACTCAGTGAGAATGCTGCATCTCCTGGAGAACATGGATAGGTGACGTTTCACAGAGTGCTGGAGTAACTCAGCGGGTCAGGCAGCATCTGTGGAGAACATGGATAGGTGACGTTTCACAGAGTGCTGGAGTAACTCAGCGGGTCAGGCAGCATCTGTGGAGAACATGGATAGGTGACGTTTCACAGAGTGCTGGAGTAACTCAGCGGGTCAGGCAGCATCTCCTGGAGAACATGGATAGGTGACGTTTCACAGAGTGCTGGAGTAACTCAGCGGGTCAGGCAGCATCTGTGGAGAACATGGATAGGTGACGTTTCACACAGTGCTGGAGTAACTCAGCGGGTCAGGCAGCATCTCCTGGAGAACATGGATAGGTGACGTTTCACAGAGTGCTGGAGTAACTCAGCGGGTCAGGCAGCATCTGTGGAGAACATGGATAGGTGACGTTTCACACAGTGCTGGAGTAACTCAGCGGGTCAGGCAGCATCTCCTGGAGAACATGGATAGGTGACGTTTCACAGAGTGCTGGAGTAACTCAGCGGGTCAGGCAGCATCTGTGGAGAACATGGATAGGTGACGTTTCACAGAGTGCTGGAGTAACTCAGCGGGTCAGGCAGCATCTGTGGAGAACATGGATAGGTGACGTTTCACAGGGTGCTGGAGTAACTCAGCGTGTCAGGCAGCATCTGTGGGGAACATGGATAGGTGACGTTTCACAGAGTGCTGGAGTAACTCAGCGGGTCAGGCAGCATCTGTGGAGAACATGGATAGGTGACGTTTCACAGAGTGCTGGAGTAACTCAGCGGGTCAGGCAGCGTCTGTGGAGAACACGGATAGGTGACGTTTCACAGGGTGCTGGAGTAACTCAGCGGGTCAGGCAGCGTCTGTGGAGAACACGGATAGGTGACGTTTTGGGTCGGGACCCTTCTTCAGACTGAGTGTTTGAGTGGGAGCGCGTACTGAAAGGAAACATAGAAATTAGGTGCAGGAGTAGGCCATTCGGCCCTTCGAGCCTGCACCGCGGTTGACAAAAGGAGTTGACAAAGTGTTTTTATTTCTGGTTTGCATGTATTGAGGAAATGGAAATTACTTTTCCAATAATAAAGTGGATGAGGCAGGGACAATCGCTGCGTTCACGAGGCATTTGGACAGGTACATGGATAGGACGGGTTTACAGGGATATGGACCAAACACACGGGCAGGTGGGGCTGGTAGAGTAGATGGGGCATGTTGGTCGGTGTGGGCAAGTTGGGCCAAAGGGCCCGTTTCAACGCTGTGTGGCTCGGCAGTAAAGATATCGCTGTCTTTAACCTTCTGGCAATAATCATCACAGCCCCACCTTCTATCTCCCGCAGAAGAAGCACACAAAAGCGCTGCCCCTCTACGAGCGTGCGCTGAAGATCTACGAGGACAGCCTGGGCCGCTGCCACCCGCGCGTGGGAGAGACACTGAAGAACCTCGCCCTGCTCAGGTAAGGTGCGCCGGTGTGATCCACACCCCCCCAGTGACAGACAGTAGACAACAGGTGCAGGAGTAGGCCACTCGGCCCTTCGAGCCAGCACCGCCATTCAATGTGATCATGGCTGATCATCCCCAATCAGTACCCCGTTCCTGCCTTCTCCCCATATCCCCTGACTCCGCTATCTTTAAGAGCCCTATCTAGCTCTCCCTTGAAAGCATCCAGAGAACCGGCCTCCACCGCCCTCTGAGGCAGAGAATTCCACAGACTCACTACTCTCTGTGAGAAAAAGTGTTTCCTCGTCTCCGTTCTAAATGGCTTACAGGTTCACAGCTCTCTGGGTGAAAAGGTTTTTCCTCATCTCAGCCCTAAATGGCCGACCCCTTATTCTTAAACTGGGTGGCCCCTTGTTCTGGACTCCCCAAACATCGGGAACATGTTTCCTGCCTCTAGAGTGTCCAAACCCTTAACAATCTTATATGTTTCATTGAGATATCCTCTCATCCTTCTAAACTCCAGAGTGAACAAGCCCAGCCTCTCCATTCTCTCAGCATATGACAGTCCCGCCATCCCGGGAATTAACCTTGTAAACCTACGCTACATTCCCTCAATAGCAAGAATGTCCTTTCTCAAATTAGGGGGCCAAACCTACACTCCCCCAGTGATCTGCTCAGAGAGTCACACAAGCAGGTCCTTCGGCCCAACTCAATGCCAACCAAAGATAGACACAAAGTGCTGGAGTAACTCAGTGGGTCAGGCACCATCTCTGGAGAGAAGGAATGGGCGACGTTTCCGGTCGAGACCCCCCTTAAGACTTCAAATTCAGACAGAATTCGAAAGACATTTGTGTCGGAAGGAACTGCAGACGCTGGTTATACACCGTAGACACAAAATGCTGGAGTAACCCTGCAGGGCAGGCAGCATCCGTGGGGAGAAGGAATGGGTGACGTTTCAGGTCGAGACCTTTCTTCAGAGTTGTCGACCAACATGTCCCAGCTGCACCTGGGAACATATCGTTCTAAACCTGTCCTGTCCCTGTACCGGTCTAAATGTCTCTTAAATGTTGCGTAGTACCTCCCTCAACTAACTCCTCTGGCAGCTCGTTCCATACACCCACCATCCTTTGTGTGAAAGGGTTACTGCTCGGGTTCCTATGAAATTTCCCCCTCCACCTTAAACATATGCCCTCTGCTTCTTGATTCCCCTACTCTGGGCAAGAGACTCTGCGCATCTACCCGATCTATTCCTCGTACCTGCCTCCACCACCACCCCTGGCAGCGTGTTCCAGGCACCCACCACCCTCTGTGTAAATATCAAAGACTAGAGGGCGCAGCTTTAAGGTGAGAGGGGCAAAGTTTGAAGGAGATGTGCGGGGCAGGTTTTTGTTACACAGAGGGTGGTGGGTGCCTGGAAGGTGCTCCTCAGGTTGACCAGTGTGTGTCATGGAGGGGGTGAGCTAGTATTGTCCAGGATGCTCCGCAGTTTGAGGAGCATCCTCCCCTCCCAGACCAACCTCTCGTGAATCCAACTAATGCAATGTCTGAAGACCTGTTCCTGGGATGTTCCCATGACTGTGGGAGGATTGGGATAGGATGGCTCATGAGGTTATCCACAAACCTTTTCCCCCCAGGCTGGAAATGTCCACCACTAGAGCTTTCCACCGCAGCTTTAAGGTGAGAGGGGCAAAGTCTAAAGGAGATGTGCGGGGCAGGTTTTTTTTACACAGAGGGTGGTGGGTGCCTGGAACGCGCTGCCAGGGGTGGGGGTGGAGGCAGGTACGACCGTGGTGTTTAAGAGGCTATTGGATCGGACCAGGGATATGCAGGGAAGGGAGGGGCACGGATCACGTGCCGGCAGAGGGGAGTTGGTCTTGGCATCGTGTCCAGCACGGACATTGTGGGCCGAAGGGTCCGTTCTAACACTGACATTTCTGTCCTGTGCCTCCTCCATTGTCAGAATGAGGCCCAGCGCAAACTGGAGGAACAGCACCTGATATTCTGCTTGGGCCAGTGAGTGAAGCACCCTGCCTGAGCTCACCTGTTGTGGCACTGATTGGTCTAGGTCTTTTCTGGCCTCCACTTCTTCACCCCCACATCCGGAGAATGGTCCTGACCCAAAACCTCACCTATCCATGTTCTCCACAGATGCTGCCTGACCCGCTGAGTTACTCCAGCACTCTGTGAAACGTCACCTATCCATGTTCTCCACAGATGCTGCCTGACCCGCTGAGTTACTCCAGCACTCTGTGAAACGTCACCTATCCATGTTCTCCACAGATGCTGCCTGACCCGCTGAGTTACTCCAGCACTCTGTGTATCTCTAAACCAGGGGTCAGCAACCTGCGGCCCCCGGGCCAGATGCGGCCCGAAACACGAATTCATCCGGCCCGCAGGCGGATTTGTTTCCCCGTAATCATCCGGCCCGCCGAGTGGGGCCGAGCTCTGTCTGTACCGCATCCTGTGCAAAGCCGCCGGCACGGCGTCGCACCTTCTGTGGACACGTTACAGAAAGAACTGCAGGAGCTGTAAAAATCGAAGGTAGACAAAAAATGCTGTAGAAACTCAGGGGGTGGAGACATGCGAGGGTTGCGTGAGGCTGCCCCACCCGCTGAGTTTCTCCAGCATTTTTGTCCCCCTTCTGTGAGCACGTGAATTTGATGCCTGCCATCCGGGGCGGGATCCGTGTGTACACGTGATAGATGTGGCCCGTCATCCGCTCACACACGTGCGTCCCGACCCCTGAGCAGAACAAGGTTGCCCACACCTACTCTAAAGTATTAACGTCTTGTTGATTGACCACAGCTACGAGGAGGCCAATTTTGAGAAGGCGGCTGAATTGTACAAGAGGGCGATGGACATCAAGGAGGCAGAGGTGTCGGTGACTGGCGGCAAAGCTCTCTCGCGCCACTCGTCCAGCGGGGACGCGCTGAGTTTGAAGAACACGGCGGCCGTCAATCCCTGTCTGGAGCTGGCCTTCAGGTGACCGCGCCCCACACAGCCATGCTTGGAGGCTGCCGACCCTGCTATAGACAATAGACAATAGACAATAGGTGCAGGAGTAGGCCATTAGGCCCTTCGAGCCAGCACCGCCATTCAATGTGATCATGGCTGATCATCCCCAATCAGTACCCCGTTCCTGCCTTCTCCCCATATCCCCTGACTCCGCTATCTTTAAGAGCCCTATCTAGCTCTCTCTTGAAAGCATCCAGAGAACCGGCCTCCACCGCCCTCTGAGGCAGGGAATTCCACAGACTCACAACTCCCTGTGTGAAAAAGTGTTTCCTCATCTCCGTTCTAAATGGCTCACCCCTTATTCTTAAACTGTGTGGCCCCTGGTTCTGGACTCCCCCAACATCGGGAACACGTTTCCTGCCTCTAGCGTGTCCAAACGACTTAATAATCTCATATGTTTCTGGAGCGATGGTCGGGGGGGGGAAGGGTGCCGACACATAACTCCGTCAACCCATCCCCCTCGACGGATGCTGCCGGACACACATTGTTTCCCCACTCGGTATTTTCAAAGCTGCTTCGACGAGCGCCAGAACCTGAACGGATCTCTTCTCCCCCCCCCCCCCCCCGCCCCTAACACCACATCAGTCCGAAGAAAGCTCTCGACCCGAAACGTCGCCTGTTTCCTTCGCTCCAATAGATGCTGCCTCCCCCGCTGAGTTTCTCCAGCATTTCTGTCTCCCGTCGAATTTTCCAGCATCTGCAGTTCCTTTCTTAAACGGGATGGATTCATTGGAAAGGTTCCAGTGAAGATTTCCGGTAATTTTCGTACTGTTCAGCATATAGTTTTTCACTATTTATACACAATAAACTAAGCTGTCAAGAAATGTTTTTGGGGTGAGGGTGGGGGGCGGGGATGAACAGTGCTCAAACACTAATGTATCTGGCGGGGGTCGGGACAGAAAGGGTCTCTCAGTTGGACGAGCTGGTTTGGAATGAGTCGCTTGCACTTGCAAATGAGCAGTTCCTTCCTGCGTCAGACTTCTACTCCAATTCAATTCAATTGCCCTTTATTGTCATTCAAACATGCAGGACGAACATGGTCAATGGTAGGGAATTGAGGAATGCTGTGGAACAGAGGGATCTAGGAATAACTGCATAGTTCCCTGAAGATGGAATCGCATGTAGATAGGGTGGTAAAGAAAGCTTTTGGTGTGCTGGCCTTTATAAATCAGAGCATTGAATATAGGGAGTAGGGAAGTAATGTTAAAATTGTACAAGGCATTGGTGAGACCAATTCTGGAGTATGGTGTACAATTTTGGTCGCCTAATTATAGGAAGGATGTCAACAAAATAGAGAGAGTACAGAGGAGATTTACTAGAATGTTGCCTGGGTTCCAGCAACTAAGTTACAGAGAAAGGTTGAACAAGTTAGGTCTTTATTCTTTGGAGCGCAGAAGGTTAAGGGGGGACTTGATTGAGGTCTTTAAAATGACGAAAGGGATAGACAGAGTTGACGTGGATAAGCTTTTCCCATTGAGGGTAGGGAAGATTCAAACAAGAGGGCATGACATGAGAATTAAGGGACAGAAGTTTAGGGGTAACATGAGGGGGAACTTCTTTACTCAGAGAGTGGTGGCTGTGTGGAATGATCTTCCTGCAGAAGTGGTGGAGGCAGGATCGATTTTAACATTTAAAAGTAAAGTGGATAGGTATATGGACGGGAAGGGAATGGAGGGGTATGGTCTGAGTGCAGGTAGATGGGACTAGGGGAAAATAAATGGTCGGCACGGAATGGACGGGCCGAGAAGGCCTGTTTCCGTGCTGTAATTGTTATATGGTTTTGAACAAAATGTCATTCCTGCAGTCATAACAGCAAAGAAATAAACCAAAGCCAACAATGAACACAGTCCCACACAAACATCCATCACAGAGAATCCCCTCACTGTGATGGAAGGGAGAAAGTCTTGTTTCTTCCCTGTCCTTTGTTCTTCTCCTGCGGTCAGGCAGCCAAGCTGCAAGGTCGAGGTGACCCGATGTTCACGCCCCCCGGTGGGCGATGGTAAGTCCTGCGGCCGTTTAAGCCGCGCCGGGCGATGTTAGGCCCCGCTCCGAGTCCTTTAAACCCAGCGGGAGAAGTTGCCGTTGCGGGAGCTCCGGAAAGCCGTCTCACACCAGGGACCCGCCAGCTCCCGATGTCACCGTCCACCGGCTCCCAAGCTCCGAAGCCGGCGTGTTTACACATAGCTGCTGAACTTAAACCTGTACTGCCTTATTACATTGAGTACAAAGGTGTTCTCATGTGTAGAGCTACGATCGCCACCTACAACCAACTGTACGATACCATAGACCTTTATTCATCCCAGGAGGGAAATTGATCTGCCAACAGTCACAAAGACACAAGAAGATCCGTGAGACATGAAGCTAAAGTGCCGAGTGGAAAGGATTGGGGATGTGCAAAGATTGGGGGAGGGGGGTGAGGGGAGGCGGGAGTCAGTCTCAGTCTACCCCACGACAGAAGGGGGGAGGGGAGGAGTTGTACAGTGTGATAGCCACAGGGAAGAGGGATCTCCTATGGCGTTCTGTGCTGCATCTTGGTGGGACCAGTCTGTTGCTGAAGGTGCTCCTCAGGTTGACCAATGTGTGTCACATAGAAACATAGAAATTAGGTGCAGGAGTAGGCCATTCGGCCCTTCGAGCCTGCACCGCCATTCAATATGATCATGGCTGATCATCCAACTCAGTATCCCGTACCTGCCTTCTCTCCATACCCTCTGATCCCCTTAGCCACAAGGGCCACATCTAACTCCCTCTTAAATATAGCCAATGAACTGGCCTCAACTACCCTCTGTGGCAGAGAGTTCCAGAGACCCACCACTCTCTGTGTGAAAAATGTCCTCATCTCGGTCCTAAAGGATTTCCCCCTTATCCTTAAACTGTGACCCCTTGTCCTGGACCTCCCCAACATCGGGAACAACCTTCCTGCATCTAGCCTGTCCAACCCCTTAAGAATTTTGTAATTCACGTATTGTCCAGGATGCTCCGCAGTTTGAGGAGCATCCTCCCCTCCCAGACCAACCTCCCGTGAATCCAACAAATGCAATGTCTGAAGACCTGTTCCTGGGATGTTCCCGTGACTGTGGGAGGATTGGGATAGGATGGCTCATGAGGTTATCCACAAACCTTTTCCCCCCGGGGTGTAAATGTCCCCCACTAGAGGGCGCAGCTTTAAGGTGAGAGGGGCAAAGTCTAAAGGAGATGTGCGGGGCAGGTTTTTTTTACACAGAGGGTGGTGGGTGCCTGGAACGCGCTGCCAGGGGTGGGGGTGGAGGCAGGTACGATCGTGGTGTTTAAGAGGCTTTTGGATCGGACCATGGATATGCGGGGAATGGAGGGACATGGATCACGTGCCGGCAGAGGGGAGTTGGTCCTGGCATCGTGTCCAGCACGGACATTGTGGGCCGAAGGGCCTGTTCCTGTGCTGTTTTCTATGACTGCCTTAGGAAAGAGTTCTTTATTATTGGTAATCAATGTAATGTATCAACTGGAAGACAAAGTCCTGTTACTTTGAGCAGTATAATCTGTATGCCAGGACATTAAATATATCTTTGTGACCTCTCTGGTGTTATCTGTACCACCCTCTTTCCTCATCTGCCTCACCTCCAGGTTCAGCTTTTCCAATGTAGCGGCACGGTGGCGCAGCGGGTAGAGCTGCTGCCTGACGGCGCCAGAGACCCAGGTTCCATCCTGACTACGGGGGTGCCGACTGTACGGAGTTTGCACGTTCTCCCCGTGACCTGCGTGGGGCTTCATCCGGGTGCTCCGGTTTCCTCCCACACTCCAAAGACGTGCAGTTTTGTCATGAGTTCATAAGTGAAAGGAGTAGAATTAGGCCATTCGGCCCATCAAGTCCACTCCGCCATTCAATCATGGCTGATCTATCTCTCCCTCCTAACCCCATTCTCCTGCCTTCTCCCCGTAACCCCTGACACCCATACTAATCAAGAATCTATCTATCTCTGCTGTAAAAATATCCACTGACTTGGCCTCCACAGCCGTCTGTGGCAAAGTGGTTCTACTACAGCCCAAGTTTATAGGTTAATTGGCTTGGGTAAAATTGTAAATTGTCCCTAGTGTGCGAGGTGATCGCTGGTCGGTGCGGACTCGGTGGACTTCTCTGCTAATCCTGCCATGCTGTGTATTGGCTGCTGTGGCTGTTCCTCAGGCAATCGAACTTGAAACACTGCTCTCTCTCCACTCTCCCGCCAACGTTCCAACCTCCGTCCTCTCCGTGGGAGGAGACCCGGAACACCCGGAGAGAACCTGGAGTGGTGGAGTTCCAAGATGGCGGTGGATGGAGGAGAGGGTGGATGCTGGGTCCCGCGTCCCGGGGTTCAGCAGCCGGCTGTGAGCAGGGTCGCTGGCTTTCTCACTCCCAAATAAGGGACAAAAGGTCAAAATACGGGACAAATTCCCCCACGGCAGTTCATTGACCGACTGGGCCGTGTCTGGGTGAATGATGAGTTGGGCCCGGGTGCTGGACTGCACACAAATCCCAGCCGGAGGGGCCAGCCGAGGTGTTTTGGCCCAGGCCGTGCGATGTCCGGCGCCCCGTCCAATTCATGAACCGATGATCGGCCGTGAGAAGGAGGGGTGGTGTTGGCGGTAAGCGAAGGTCCGAAGGTCGGACAGCTGGCCGGGCTGCCGACCGACCGACGGGACCATGGGCGAGGAGGCGCTGTTGCTGCTGCACTCCATGGGCTGCACAACATCGGGACGGGTGAGGTGGAGTAGTAGCAGTAGACCTGAGTAGTCAAATACGCGACAGGGGATGTCCCGTATGGGGCAAACCAATTTAGCCCAATATACGGGATGTCCCGGCTAATATGGAACAGTCGGTAACCTTAACTGTGGGGGCCGCTGGCTGTCCACAGGTCAAGTTGTGGGTGGAGGGGAGAGCACTGCTGGAGGCCCTGCAGCAGCCTGGGGCCCCATCAGACCGGGAGCTGCTCCAAGAGGCCCTGCAGCAGCCTGGGGCCCCATTAGACTGGGAGCTGCTCCAAGAGGCCCTGCAGCAGCCTGGGGCCCCATTAGACCAGGAGCTGCTCCAAGAGGCCCTGCAGCAGCCTGGGGCTCCATTAGACCGGGAGCTGCTCCAAGAGGCCCTGCAGCAGCCTGGGGCTCCATTAGACCGGGAGCTGCTCCAAGAGGCCCTGCAGCAGCCTGGGGCTCCATTATACCCAGAGCTGCTCCAAGAGGCCTTGCAGCAGCCTGGGGCTCCATTAAGGGCCTGTCCTACTAGCATCCAACTCCATGCGATGAACGCGATCAAACTAGAAGCGGGGGCCGCGCGGAGGTCGGGTGATCCCCTGTACAGAGCCGTTCCCACCAGCATGCGCCTGCATGTAGCACGCGCGACCAAACCGTGCGGAGGTCGGGTGAGTGGCGGAACGCGGCGCAAAGTGAGGCGAACTTGGAGCGAAGTCTAAGGTAAGTTCGCCAGGACAGAGAGGGGCACACAGAGAGGGGCACAGAGGCACACACAGAGAGGGCCACGGAGCCACACACAGAGAGGATCCCGGAGGCACCTACAGATAGGTTCACGGAGGCACGACGTTGAGACGGTGTGTAATACGTCGAGGCGACTGCGAGCCGACAAGCCGTTGCCGTGCGGAATTTTTGAACATAGTCAGTTTTTCGGAGCCCCGCGCGATGTCAGGACGAACTCCGCACAATTCCACACGGCTCCGGCGATCGAAGTGGGACCGGCCCCGCGACGCCGGACGGCTTAAGCGACCACGTTAGGTCGTGCTCATCGCATAGAGTTGCATGCTTGTAGGACAGGCCCTTTAGACCGGGAGCTGCTCCAAGAGGCCTTGCAGCAGCCTGGGGCTTCATTATACAGGGGGCTGCTCCAAGAGGCCCTGCAGCAGCCTGGGGCTCCATTAGGTCAGGCCCTGCTGCAGCCTGAGGCTGAGCTTGTGGATGGGACGCGGATGCGGAGGCACGGAGTAGTGGAGACTTGGACAACATGGCCTGGCCAGGCCGACCCCTGCAACTCTCACCCAGTGGCGTCTCCATGACAACGGGCCTTCTGGCCAAGTTAAGACTCTAAAGCTTTAAGAACTTTGCAAACGAGATAGGGCCAGAAACGTGGTGAAACATGTACTGCCTCAGTGTGATCTACTCAGTCACACAGTGTGGAAACAGGCCCTTCAGCACAACTTATCCATGTCAACCAAAATGTCCCACCTGCCCACCTTTGCCCCATATCCTTCCAAACCTGTCCTATCCCGGTACCTGTCCAGATATATTTTAAACGCTGTGATAGTCCCAGCCTCAGCCAGCTCCTCTGGCAGCTCGTTCCATACACCAGCCACCCTTTGTGTTAAAAAGCTAACCATATAACAATTACAGCACGGAAACAGGCCCTCTCGGCCCTTCCAGTCCGTGCCGACCATTTATTTTCCCCTAGTCCCATCTACCTGCACTCAGACCATACCCCTCCATTCCCTTCCCGTCCATATACCTATCCACTTTACTTTTAAATGTTAAAATCGATCCTGCCTCCACCACTGGAAGCTCATTCCACACAGCCGCCACTCTCTGAGTAAAGAAGTTCCCCCTCATGTTACCCCTAAGCTTCTGTCCCTTAATTCTCATGTCATGCCCTCTTGTTTGAATCTTCCCTACCCTCAATGGGAAAAGCTTATCCACGTCAACTCTGTCTATCCCTTTCATCATTTTAAAGACCTCAATCAAGTCCCCCTTAACCTTCTGCGCTCCAAAGAATAAAGACCTAACTTGTTCAACCTTTCTCTGTAACTTAGTTGCTGGAACCCAGGCAACATTCTAGTAAATCTCCTCTGTACTCTCTCTGAGGGAGTAACCAAAGTTGCCCCTTTGGTTCCTATTAAATCTTTTCCCCTCTCACCTTAAACCTATGTCCTCTGGTCCTCAATTCCCCTACTCTGGCCAAGAGACTGTGCATTTATTCTGTGTATACTATCCTCTTTATCCCCACACTACAATCATTACGTGCTTGTACTTATGATTGTGTTTAGAATCATAGAGTGATACAGCGTGGAAACAGGCCCTTCGGCCCAACTTGCCCACACTGACCAACATTGTCCCAGCTACACTAGTCTCACCTGCCTGCGTTTGGTCCATATCCAAACCTGTCCTATCCATGTACCTGTCTAATTGCTACTGAAACGTTGAGATAGTCACAGCCTCAACGACCTCCTCTGGCAGCCCGTTCCATAGTATGTATAGAATGATTTTTCTGTATGCAAAATAATTTCACTGTACCTAGATGAATGTCAATGAAGCACCACTGAACTATTTATTTTGTAAAGGTTAAATTCAATAATACGACGCAAGGTTTCTCAGGAACATAATTACTGCGTGATACCCGAACTCTCTGGATTAAATAGGAACCCGAGGGGCAACTTTTTCCACACAGTGGGTGGATGGGAAAAGCTGCTGGAGGAGGTAGATGAGGCGGGGACTATCATTATGTTTGAGAAACATTATTTAGACAGGTACATGGATCGGACAGGTTTGGAGGGATATGGACCAAGCGCAAGCAGGGGGGACTAGTGTAGCCGGGACATGTTGGCCGGTACGGGCAAGTTGGGCCGAAGGGCCTGTTTCCATGCTGTATCTCGCAGTGACTCCCTCCTCCGGCAGCTCATTCTATATTATGTTTGCAGATTTCACTGTATTGTATGCAAAATACATTCACCGTACCTGATGAATGTCAATAATGTACCACTAAACTATTCTTTTTATAAAGGTTGATTTTAATTTAATCTAATTTACAGTGCCCTCCATAATGTTTGGGACAAAGACCCATCATTTATTTATTTGCCTCTGTACTCCACAATTTGAGATTATACAGGGGGAGCCGGGGAGATGGCTGCCCTGCCGGCAGTCTGTTCGTTTTTTCTTTCTTTTTGTTATTTTTGAGTGCATTAAAAGTCTGTTTTAATGTTCTTCGGTTTGTTTTATGTGGGGGGAGGGGGGAGGGGATCGGGGGAAACATTTTTTTCAAGTCATGACCTTCCCGGAGATGTGATCAATTTTCGGGTCACGTTCTCTGGGCTCTGCGGCCGACCATCGCTGGAGCTGGAGGCCTCCTCGGACTGTCGTGAGCGCCACTGCGGGGTGCGGACTTAACATCGGAGCGGATCCCTTGCCCGGGATCGCTCCCACCGCGGCCTGCGGATGTACCACCAAGGGCTGGCAGTCTCGGGAGAGGCAGAGTCGGGAGCTCCAATGCCACAGAAGATTCGACCAGCCCCGACGCGAGGTTCGATCGCCCGGCGCGGGGGAGCTGACATCCCCCCCGATGCGGGAGCTGATCGCCTCGACACGGAGGGTCCGAACGCCGCCGGCTACGGGAGTCAAGATCGTCCCGTCAACGGGGGCTCGAGGCCCACGACCGAGGAAGAACTAAGGGAAGGACTTGAACTTTATTTCGCCTTCCATCACAGTGAGGAGTGTGTAGGAGTCACTGCGGTGGATGTTCACGTTAAAATGTGTTTTTGAGTGATCTGTTGCTTTTAATTGTATGACCGGCCTGGCCAGTGAAATTCCTCGTATGGTGCAAAACATACTTGGCGAATAAAGTGCGATTCTGATTCTGGGTTTGTACGTTCTCTCCCCGTGACCGGTGTCTCCGAGATCTTCGGTTTCCTCCCACACTCCAAAAGACGTGCAGGTTTGTAGGTTAATGGGCTTGGGAAACAGATAAAATTGTCCCTAGTCCCTCCGACGGTCTCATCGCACGTCCCGGCACAGACCTATTTGCACGTTAGACTGTTTTACTGTTCTTGTTTATAAATCATGTTTCTCGGGGTATCTACATTTTATTAGTTGCTTAAGTTATGACATCGAATGGAAGCTGCAAAGCCAAATCTCGTTGCACCTATGTGCAATAACAATAAAATATATTATTAGTATTATTAATATTATTATTATTAGTGTGTGCTGGGCAGCGGTGGACCGACGGGGCCTGTTTCCGTGCTCTATCTCCAAACTAAACATTCATACAAAGTTTCTCAGGAACATAATGATGGGGTGAGAAGAGAAGTGGCTGGATTGAAGATAGCACAGTTTAATTGCGCAGAGCGGTGGCGTTCACAATCACAGCGGCCGCTCGGGGAATGCAAAGAAGAGATGTTCATGCAACTCTGACAGTAGAGGGGATGGAGAGAGCAGGGTTTGGATGCCACTGCCCAGCGTGGCTGGCTGGCTGTCTGTCCATGCCAGAGCCCAGAGGCACCAACCCCAGGGTCTGGGATCGCTACATCTAACCCAGGGTGGCGGCGGTCGATGGTCATAGACTCTTCATGGCGGCCATCAGCTCCTCCAGGCTCTGCCCCGTGTCTCCGACAACTTCGGCATTGTCCGGTGGGGTCTGCTGAGGACACACACAGGACGGGCAGTTAGTGGCAGGCACGCCTTACAGTCAATAGACAATAGGTGCAGAAGGAG
Source organism: Raja brachyura (assembly GCA_963514005.1). Next base: position 151,407,233 of record OY740782.1, on the reverse strand, counting down.
GCCATTCGGCCCTTCGAGCCAGCCCCACCATTCAATGTGATCATGGCTGATCATCCCCAATCAGTACCCTGTTCCTGCCTTCACCCCATATCCCCCGACTCCGCTGTCTTTAAGAGCCCTATCTAGCTCTCTCTTGAAAGCATCCAGAGATGTGTAATATGTCAATATATATTAGGCACCTCGGTGTCATATTCCTGTACTTACTTATAATTTAAAAAATAAAAATAAAAATCCAGAGAACCGGCCTCCACCGCCCTCCGAGGCAGAGAATTCCACTGACTCACAACTCTCTGTGAGAAAAAAGTGTTTCCTCGTCCCCGTTCTAAATGGCTTATCCCTTATTTTTAAACTATGGATCCTGGTTCCGGACTTCCCCCCAACATCGGGAACATGATTCCTACCTCTAGCGTGTCCAGACCCTTAATAATCTTATATGTTTCAATAAGATCTCCTCTCATCCTTCTAAACTCCAGAGTGTACAAGCCCAGCTGCTCCATTCTCTCAGCATATGACCGTCCCGCCATCCGGGGAATTAACCTTGTAAACCTACGCTGCATTCCCTCAATAGCAAGAATGTCCATCCTCAAGTTTGGAGACCAAAACTGCACACAATACTCCAGGTGTGGTCTCACTAGGGCCTTGTACAACTGCAGAAGGACCTCTTTGCTCCTGTACTCAACTACTCTTGCTACGAAGGCCAACATGCCATTTACCAAAACAATCTCCAGACACCATCACCTGTTCCTCCTTCTCCCCAGGAGTTTAGTTTAAAGATACCGCGCGGAAACAGGCCCTTCGGCCCACCAAGTCTACGAACCCTTCCTGCACTGACCTTTCGGTCCTGGGCCTCCTCCATTGTCAGAGTGAGGCCCGGCGCAAATTGGAGGAGCAGCACCTCATATTTCGCTTGGGTAGCTCACACCCCAGTGGTATGAACATTGACTTCTCCAACTTCAGATAGCCCTTGCTTTCCCTCCCTCTCCATCCCCTCCCCCTTCACAGTTCTCCCACCAGTCTGACATTACATAGTACTCCTCAGTCACCTTCCCCTCGCTAACATTGATCCGTTCTATATATTCCTTGAGCTTTGTCCCCTCTGATCTCTCACACCTCCCTCTTCCATATCTGAGTGTCACCCTCTCTCTCTGACTCTGTCTGAAGAACGGCCTCGACACGAAACGCCACCCCCCAAAGAAACATAGAAAATAGGTGCAGGAGTAGGCCATTCGGCCCTTCGAGCCTGCACCGCCATTCAATGTGATCATGGCTGATCATCCAACTCAGTATCCTGTACCTGCCTTCTCTCCATACCCTCTGATCCCTTTAGCCACAAGGGCCACATCTAACGCCCTCTTAAATATAGCCAATGAACTGGCCTCAACTACCTTCTGTGGCAGAGAATTCCACAGATTCACCACTCCCTGTGTGAAAAATGATTTTCTCATCTCGGTCCTAAAAGACTTACCCCTTATCCTTAAACTGTGACCCCTTGTTCTGGACTCCCCCAACATCAGGAACAATCTTCCTGCATCTAGCCTGTCCAACCCCTTAAGAATTTTGTAAGTTTTTATAAGATCCCCCCTCAATCTTCTAAATTCTAGCGAGTACAAGCCAATTCTATCCAGTCTTTCTTCATATGAAAGTCCTGACATCCCAGGAATCAGTCTGGTGAACCTTCTCTGTACTCCCTCCATGGCAAGAATGTCTTTCCTCAGATTAGGAGACCAAAACTGTACGCAATACTCCAGGTGTGGCCTCACCAAGACCCTGTACAACTACAGTAGAACCTCCCTGTTCTTATACTCAAATCCTTTTGCTATGAATGCTAACATACCATTTGCTTTGTTCACTGCAAGCTGCACCTGCATGCCTACTTTCAATGACTGGTGTGCCACACCCCCCCAGGTCTCGTTGCATCTCCTCTTTTCCTAATTGGCCACCATTCAGATAATAGTCTACTTTCCTGTTTTTGCCGCCAAAGTGGATAACCTCACATTTATCCACATTATACTGCATCTGCCATGCATTTGCCCACTCACCCAACCTATCCACGTCACCTTGCAGCCTCCTAGCATCCTCCTCACAGCTAACATTGCCCCCCCAGCTTAGTGTCATCCACAAACTTGGAGATGTTGCATTCAATTCCCTGATCCAGATCATTAATATATATTGTAAATGCTGGGGTCCCAGCACTGAGCCTTGCGGTACCCCACTAGTCACTGCCTGCCATTCTGAAAAGGACCCGTTTACTCCTACTCTTTGCTTCCTGTCTGGCAGCCAGTTCTCTATCCACATCAATACTGAATCCCCAATACCGTGTGCTTTAAGTTTGCATACTAATCTCTTATGTGGGACCTTGTCGAAAGCCTTCTGAAAGTCCAGATATAACACATCCACTGGTTCTCCCGTATCCACTCAACTAGTTACGTCTTCGAAAAATTCTATAAGATTCGTCAGACATGATTTACCTTTCGTAAATCCTTGCTGACTTTGTCCAATGATTTCACCACTTTCCAAATGTGCTGCTATCCAATCTTTAATAACTGACTCTAGCATTTTCCCCACTACCGATGTTAGACTAACTGGTCTGTAATTCCCCGTTTTCTCTCTCCCTCCCTTTTTAAAAAGTGGGGCTACATTAGCTACCCTCCAATCCTCAGGAACTACTCCAGAATCTAAAGAGTTTTGAAAATTTGGGCGGGCGCGACTCACGTTGCAGCGGCCCCTACAGCCTGTCTGTCTTTTTTTTAATTTTTGTCTAGTTAAATGTAGTTGTTCGTGTTTTTTTTGTATTGTTTGTAACTGTGTATATGTGGGGGGTGGGGGGGGGGGAAGAGGGGGAAACTTTTAAATCTCTTCCCTGCACGGGAGACCCGACTTTTTCCCTGTCGGGTCTCCGTTGTCGTTGGGGCCTAGCACCGTGGAGCGGCCTCCGACCGGGACGACCTGGGGGCTCCAGTCACGGAGCTGCGGACTCACCGTCATGGGGCTGGCTGGCCTCGAGCGTGGGGAGCGGTGGTGGCTCGCCGCTGCGGCTCGACCCGAGCTCCAGCTGCAGCTGCAGACCAGTGGACTATCGGGAGCTCGCGGGTCCGGGTGAGAGACCGCTCTCCAGAGCTCCCGCAACACAGCGTATCCAGCCCATGTCGCGGGGTTGGAGCGACCTGGAGCGGGGCCATACATCGCTCGGCGCGGCTTTCATGGCCGCGGGACATTCCAGCGCCCGCCGGGGGCTCCAACGGTGACTGTGACCTTTGGGCCTAGAGCGGGGCCGTACATCGCCCGGCGCGGCTTTCATGGCCGCGGGACATTCCAGCGCCCGCCGGGGGCTCCAACTGTGACCTTTGGGCATAGAGCGGGGCCGTACATCGCCTGGCGCTACCTCAAAGGCCGTGGGATTTAACACCGCCCGCCTGCAGCTTGGACCTCGGGAGAGAGATGGTGCGGGGGAGAGAGAAGACTTTGCCTTCCATCACAGTGAGGAGGAGATTCACTGTGATGGATGTTTGTGTGAATTGAATTGTCTGTGTTTTTTATTTTTTTTTAATTTTTTATGAATTGTGTATGGCATGTAGAAACGGAGTTTCGTTCGAGCCTCTGAGGTTCGAATGACAAATAATAAAATCAAAATCAAATCAAATCAAAATCAAAAATTATCACTAATGCATCCACTATTTCTGGGGCTACTTCCTTAAGTACTCTGAGATGCAGCCTATCTAGCCCTGGGGATTAATCGGCTTTTAATCCATTCAATTTACCCAACACCACTTCCCGGCTAACCTGGATTTCACTCAGTTCCTCAATTTCATTTGACCCCCGGTCCCCCACATATCTATAAAATCTTTTGCAGTCAGTTTTTATGTTCCCTGCCAGTTTTCTTTCATAATCTATTTTCCCTTTCCTAATTAAGCCCTTTGTCCTCCTCTGCTGGACTCTGAATTTCTCCCAGTCCTCTGGTAAGTTGCTTTTTCTGGCTAATTTGTATACTTCATCTTTTGGTTTGATACTATCCCTGATTTCCATTGTTATCTATGGATGCACTACCTTCCCTGATTTATTCTTTTGCCAAACTGGGATGAACAATTGTTGTAGTTCATCCATGCAGTCTTTAAATGCCTTCCATTGCATATCCACCGTCAACCCTTTAAGAATCACTTGCCAGTCTATCTTGGCCAATTCACGTCTCATACCCTCAAAGTTACCTTTCTTTAAGTTCAGAACCCATGTTTCTGAATTAACCATGTCACTCTCCATCCTAATGAAGAACTCATCCATATTATGGTCACTCTTGCCCAAGGGGCCACGCACAACAAGACTGCTAACTAACCCTTCCTCATTACTCAATACCCAGTCTAGAAAAGCCTGCTGTCTCGTTGGTTCCTCTATATGTTGGTTTAGATAACTATCCCGCATACATTCCAGGAAATCCTCTTCCTCAGCACCCCTGCCAATTTGATTCAACCAATCTATATGTAGATTGAAGTCACCCATTATAACTGTTTTACCTTTGTTGCACGCATTTCTAATTTCCTGTTTGATGCCATCCCCAACATCACTACTACTGTTAGGTGGCCTGTACACAACTCCCACTAGCGTTTTCTGCCCCTTAGTGTTTCGCAGCTCTACCCATATCGATTCCACATCCTCCAAGCTAATGTCCTTCCTTTTTATTGAACCTCTGTCCGACTTGGAAGGACTGCTTGGGTCCCTGAAAGGAGTGGATGGGGGAGGTGAAGGGACCTTCACCTGGGGGAGGTGAAGGGTGAAGGGAAGAGGTTCACCTGCACCTCCTCCAACCTCATCTACTGCATCCGTTGCTCCAGATGCCAGCTATCTACATCAGTGAGACCAAGCGAAGGCTTGGCGATCTTTTCGCCGAACACCTCTGCTCGGTCCACAATAACCAACCCGACCTCCCGGTGGCTCAGCACTTCAACTCCCCCTCACATTCCGTATCCGACCTCTCGGTCCTGGGCCTCCTCCACGACCAGAGTGAGCAACACCGCAAGTTGGAGGAACAGCACCTCATATTCCGCTTGGGGAGTCTGCATCGTCTGGGCTTAAACATTGAATTTTCTCAATTCTGTTAACCCAGACTGCCTCCTCCCCCTCCCCACCTCTCCCTCAGCCCACGGGCCCTGACATTCCTTCTCCATCTCCCCACCCTCCCACCCAAGTCGCACTAGCTTCTCATTTTCACACTACAAACAGCTTACAATGGCCTGTTTCCTTTATCATCGATACTTTTTTGCATATCTTTTATTCATTGTTCTTTATCTCTCCACATCACCGTCTATATTTCTCGTTTCCCTGATCCCTGACCAGTCTGAAGAAGGGTCTCGACCCGAAACGTCGCCTATCTCCTTCGCCCCTTAGATGCTGCTGCACCCGCTGAGTTTCTCCAGCTTTTTGTGTAACCCTCGATTCTCCAGCATCTGCAGTTCCTTCTTTAACACAGTAATCCAGAGATTATTACCTTTGAGATCCTACTTTTAAGTTTATCTCCTAGCTCCCTAAATTCGCCTTGTAGGACCTCATCCCGTATTTTCCCTATATCGTTGGTGCCAATATGCACCACGACAGCTGGCTGTTCACCCTCCCCCTCCAGAATGTTCTGCAGCCGTTCAGTAACATCCCTGACCCTTGCACCAGGGAGGCAACATACAATCCTGGAGTCTCGTTTGCGGCCGCAGAAATGCCTATCTATTCCCCTTACAATTGAATCCCGTATTACTAAAGCCATTCCACTCTTTTTTCTCCCCTGCTGTGCCGCATCATCCTTCCAGCGGGTTCGATCCTGACGACGGGTGCTGTCTGTACCGAGTCTGAAACCGTGATCTGCGCGGGTTTCCTCCAAAATCTTCGGTTCCCCCCCACACTCCAAAGACATACGGGTTTGTAGGTTAATTGGCTTGGTATATAACTGTAAAATTGTCCCTGGTGTGTGTGGGATAGTGTTAATGTGCAGGGATCGCTGGTCGGTGTGGACTCGGTGGGCTGAAGGGCCTGTTTCTGTGCTGAACTGAACTATCATTCCTGGGATTATTCTCATAAACGCATTTGGTTCATTCTTTTGAAAATAATTCCTGCAGTCACCTACTGAGATTGCAAGGAGAGTTCATACAGTCATAATTGATAATAGTATTAGGCCACTCGGCCCATCAAGTCTACTCCGCCATCCAATCATTGCTGATCTATCTCTCCCTCCTAACCCCATTCTCCTGCCTTCTCCCCGTAACCCCTGACACCCGCACTAATCAAGAATCTTATAGATATCCCCTGACTTGGCCTCCACAGCCGTCTGTGGCAATGAATTCCACAGATTCACCACCCACTGATTATATAAATTCCTCCTCATCTCCTTCCTAAAAGAATGTCCTTTAATTCTGAGGCTGTGCCCTCTAGTCCTCGATCAGGGGTTGGCAACCTACGGCCCCCAGGGCTTCACTATTGGGATCGGGGTTGTCAAGTGAGTGTGAGTATTTGAGCCACCACCTTCAGGACAGAGCCAAGGCAATGGTCCGTAGGTGCGCCATGTTGGAGAGCGCCCGTAACTAGGGGCCGGTGCTCCGGGTGGCGTCCTCGAATGGGCGGGATCCATGTGTACACGTGATAGATGTGGCCCGCCATCCGCTCACAGACATGCGTCCCGGCCCCTATGCAGAACAAGGTTGCCCCACCACTGTCCCAGACTCTCCCACTAGTGGAAACATCTTCTCCACATCCGCTCTATCCAGGCCTTTCACTATTCTGTATGTTTCAATGTGGTCCCCCCCCTTACTCTTCTAAACTCCAGCGAGTACAGGCCCGGTGTTGTCTAGTATTGATAACTGAACGTACTTGATCAGGCACGGTATAAGCCACGGTAATCCCCTGCGGTAGATCCGGGACACTTCCCGAAGCCGCCTTCAATTCCTCTTCAGAGATCTCCGACACCAGCTCAATACCTGGAAAGAAAGACAGGTTGTGCATATGTACAGCAACTTTCACATCTCCTTCATCGCTGGCATCGATGACCCTTGCACTGTCTTTGATCAGACTTTACTGGCTTTATCCTGCACTAAACAATATTCACGTTATTCACTTTATCCTGTATCTGTACACTGTGGACGGCTGGATTGTAATCATGTGTTGTCTTTCCGCTGGCTGGTTAGCAAGCAACAGAAGCTTTTCACTGTACCTCGGTACACGTGACAACAGCTTAGTTAGTTTATTGTCACGTGTACCAAGGTACAATGAAAAGCTTCTGTTGCGTGCTAACCAGCCAGCGGAAAGACAATACATGATTACAATCGAGCCGTCCACAGTGTACAGGTACAGGATAAAGGGAATAACGTTTAGTGCAAGGTAAAGTCCGATCAACGATAGTCCGAGGGTCACCAATGAGGTAGATAGTAGTTCAGGATCGCTCTCTAGTTGTTGGTAGGATGGTTCAATTGCCTGATAACAGCTGGGAAGAAACTGTCCCTGAATCTGGAGGTGTGTGTTTTCATACTTCTGTATCTCTTGCCCGATGGGAGAGGGGAGAAGAGGGAGTGGCCAGAATAGGTATCACCAGACCAGGCGTGAACAAGAGGAAGAGGACTGAACTTTGTTGCCTTCCCACTCAGTGGGAAAGGTTGATTCCGCTGTGGGGGGGATGCTTTTATGTTTTATGTCAAATTCTATCGTGTTGTGTTTCTCTTATTTGTGTGCAGCATGCTAACTCAAATTTCACTGCACCAACTGGTGTATGTGACAGCAAATGTCCTTTTTGTCCTATACATGAGGACTCAGATACAACTTAGACGAGCAGTAGTAGGTGTCCACTGGAGATACACAGCGAGGCTTGTGGGAAACAGATAGTCCACATGTACTCGCACAGGTTGGGCTCGGGACTGTTCCCAAGCCAGCGTCACACATCACAGAAACAGGCCCTTCGGCCCAACCCGTCCATGCCAACTTACAAAATTCTTAAGGGGTTGGACAGGCTAGATGCAGGAAGATTGTTCCCGATGTTGGGGAGGTCCAGGACAAGAGGTCACAGCTTAAGGATAAGGGGGAAATTCCTTTGGACCGAGATGAGAAGGACTTTTTTCACACACAGAGCAGTGGGTCTCTGGAACTCTCTGCCACAGAGGGTAGTTGAGGCCAGTTCATTGGCTATATTTAAGAGGGAGTTAGATGTGGCCCTTGTGGCTAAGGGAATCAGAGGGTATGGAGAGAAGGCAGGTACGGGATACTGAGTTGGATGATCAGCCATGATCATATTGAATGGCGGTGCTGGCTCGAAGGACCGAATGGCCTACTCCTGCACCTAATTTCTGTTTCTATGCTTCTATGTCTAAGATGCCCCATCTACACTAGTCCCACCTGCCCGCATTTGGCCCATATCTCCCCCCCCCCCCCTAACCTGTCCTATCCAGCTGCCTGTCCAAAATGTTTAAAACATTTTTTTTTTAAGTCTTTTAGTTTTACCAATAAAGACCCTTCGGCCCACTGAGTCCATGCCGACCATCGATCACCCGTTCACACTAGATCTATGTTACCCCACAATTTACAGAGGGCTGATTAACCTACAGACCCGCGCGTCTTTGGAATGTGCGAGGAAACCGGAGCACCCGGAGAAAAACCCACGAGGTCACGGGTAGAAACGTGCAAACTCCACGCAGACAGCACCCACGATCACTATGAATCTTTGGCGGTCAGTGTGAGGTTGCAGCTCTACCCACAATACCGCTGTGCCACCCAAATGTTATAGTCCCTGCCTCAACTATCTCTGGCAGCTCGTTCCATGCGCCCACCACCCTCTGTGCGCGAAAGTAACCCCCTCAGATTCCTATTCAATCTTTTCCCCTTCACCTTGAACCTATGTCCTCTGGTCCTCGATTCCCTTACTCTGGGTAAAAGTCTGAAGAAGGGTCTCGACCCGAAACGTCACCCATTTCCTTCGCTCCATCGATGCTGCCTCACCGGCTGAGTTTCTCCAGCATTTTTGTTCACCCTGGGTAAAAGACTCTCTAGTGCATCTATCTACTCGATCTATTCCCATCATGATTTGCACACCTCTATAGGATCACCCCTCAGCCTCCTGCGCAGCCTACAGAGAGGAAGTCCTGAAGTTGACAGCCTGGTGCTCAGAAAACAACCTGGCTCTGAACACCAAAAAAACCAAAGAGCTCATTGTCGACTTCAGGAAGCACAGCACCGACTTAGCCCCCTTATACATCAACGGCGAGTGTGTGGAGAGGGTCCACACCTTCCGGTTTCTCGGCTTCCTCATCTCCGCTGACATCTCCTGGACAGACAACATCACAGCGGTCATCAAGAAGGCTCAGCAGCGGCTGCACTTCCTGAGGGTCCTCAGGAAGCACAACCTGGACTCCAACCTGCTGCTGACCTTCTACCGCTCGTCCATTGAGAGCCTGTTGACATACTGCATTACAGCATGGTACGGCAGCTGCACCATGGCAGACAGGGAGAGGCTTCAGAGGGTAGTCAGGGCAGCACAGAAGATCATTGGCTGCCCTCTCCCCTCTCTGATGGACATTTACACCTCCCGCTGCCTCAGCAGGGCGAAGAACATCATCAAGGACAGCTCCCATCCTGCATTTGGCCTGTTCAACCTGCTACCCTCAGGGAGGCGCTATAGGTACATCAGCACAAGGACAAATAGACTCAAGAACAGTTTCTTCCCAAAATCCATTATCTCCCTGAACTCACACATGCACTGACTTCACAGCCTAACCCCCGGACATTCATCTATCCACCTACTGTAATTTGTACTGTAACTGTAACCCATACTGGATATAGGAATCCTATTGACCATTCTATTTGTCCATTGTCTTTTTATAGATATGTATATAGCGCCGCAGAAACTGTGCACCTTATACCCCCCCCCCCCCCCACTTTTTGTCTTGTTTTTGCACTGAGTAGGAGCAGTTTTTAATCTCACTGTACATGTGTATAGTGACAATAAAAGGCATTCTGATTCTGATTCCAAGGAATAGAGTCCCGGCCTACTCAACCTCAGGCCTGGCAACATCCTTGCAAATCTCTCTGTACTCTCTCCACCTTAATTAAATCCTGCCCATAGCAGGGCGATCAGCATAAACACAGTCCCCTCCCCCCCCTCCCAAATGTTTTCTTTCTTATATAATTTTTATGTGTAATTAAAGTATTATTTAGTTTTTAGTTTAGAAATACAGCGGGGAAACAGGCCCTTCGACCCGCCGGGTCCGCGCCGACCAGCGATCCCTGTAGACTTAAACACCATCCTACACACACACACTAGGGACAATTTATATTTATACCAAGCCAATTAACCGACAAACCTGCACGCCTTTGGAGTGTGGGAGAAAACCGGAGACCACGCAGGTCACGGGGAAAACGTGCAAACTCCGCAAGGTAGTCGGGATGGAGCCCGGGTCTCCGGCGCTGCGTTCGCTGTCAGGCGGCAACTCTACCGCTGCGCCACCATCCTGCCAGTTTCCAAGTGCTGTCTGAGTCTATGTGCTCTGTGATGCCGCTGCTAGCTGGTCTGTCAGTGTGCACCTGTACCTGACTGTACTGTGTAGGTGAGGTTAAACCCCCACTGGGCCTTGCATCAGCCTCAGCACAATCTGCACTCACCCCAGTCATTGTCTTCATGTTTCACCTCGTCCTCCTTCTCCTCCTCATCGTCCACTGTTTCTGTGTTTGGCCGTTCCGCTTCTCTTTTCTGTGAAACATGGGGAAAGAGAAACATAGAAATTAGGTGCAGGAGTAGGCCATTCGGCCCTTCGAGCCTGCACCGCCATTCAATATGATCATGGCTGATCATCCAACTCAGTATCCCGTACCTGCCTTCTCTCCATACCCTCTGATCCCATTAGCCACAAGGGCCACATCTAACTCCCTCTTAAATATAGCCAATGAACTGGCCTCAACTACCCTCTGTGGCAGAGAGTTCCAGAGACCCACCACTCTCTGTGTGAAAAAATTCCTTCTCATCTCGGTCCTAAAGGATTTCCCCCTTATCCTTAAGCTGTGACCCCTTGTCCTGGACCTCCCCAACATCGGGAACAATCTTCCTGCATCTGGCCTGCCCAACCCCTTAAGAATTTTGTAAGTTTCTATAAGATCCCCTCTCAATCTCCTAAATTCTAGAGAGTATAAACCGAGTCTATGCAGTCTTTGTTCATAAGGCAGTCCTGACATCCCAGGAATCAGTCTGGTGAACCTTCTCTGCACTCCCTCTATGACAATAATGTCCTTCCTCAGATTTGGAGACCAGAACTGTACGCAATACTCCAGGTGTGGCCTCACCAAGACCTTATACAACTGAAGTAGAACCTCCCTGCTCCTATACTCAAATCCTTTTGCTATGAAATCCCAGTTAGCATCGGGTCCGTTCCCCTCTGGCACCCGGCCCCAAACGCCGGCCTTGAACGATGCTGTGTTCTTTTACAGCTCCGACAACCTCGCCTTGTACGCCTCTACATGGTCACACCTCGTCCTCCTGCGCTCCAAGGAATAAAGTCCTGGCCTGCCCAAGCGGTCACGGTGGCGCAGCGGTAGAGTTGCTGCCTTTGTACAGCGAATGCAACGCTGTCCGTACAGAGTCTGCACGTTCTCCCCGTGACCTGCGTGGTCTCCGGTTTCCTCCCGCACTCCAAAGACGTACGGGTTTGTAGGTTAATTGGCTTGGTATAAATGTAAAAATTGTCCCTAGTGTGTGTGTGTGTGTGTGTAGGATAGTGTTAGTGAGGGGGATCGCTGGTCGGCGCGGACCTGGTGGGCCGAAGGGCCAGTTTCCGCGCTGTATCTCCAAGCTAAACTAAACCTCCTTGTAGACCTTCCACCTTTAGTTTAGTACGGAGACAGGCCCTTCGGCCCACCGAGTCTCCGCCGACCTTCGACCCTCCGTTCTCACTAGTTCCATGCTATCCCAATTTCCCACCCATTGCCTACAAACTAGGGGTTATTTACAGAAGCCAATTAACCTGCACGTCTTAGTTCCACGTACGTGGGAGGAAAAACAGAGGACCCAGAGGAACGGGCCTTAAAAATACCCACTGACGAGGCCTCCACAGCCACAGATTCACCACCCAATGGCTAAAGAAATTCCTCCTCACCTCCCATCCAAAGGCGTCCCACTGTAAGCAGCCACAACTCCTTTTCGGAGAAACCTATCGTGCTTTCCCAAGGTCCTTGGGTACCAGAGGATGTCACAGGGAATGCAAACCAATGTGATCCCAGGAATCAGTGGCACCCTTGTGGGAATAACGTACGACCTGCGTTTGACGGCACTGGGCCTGTATTCGCTGGAGTTTAGAAGGATGAGGGCGGGGGGGGGGGGGGGGGGGGGGGGGGAGGTGGGGAGGACCTCATTGAAACTAACCGAACAGTGAAAGGCTTGGATATAGAGTGGATGTGGAGAGGGTGTTTCCACTAGGGGGAGAGTCTAGGACTGGAGGTCACAGCCTCAGAATAAAAGGATGTTCGTATAAGAAGAAGAGGAGGAATTTCTTTAGTTGGAGGGCGGTGAATCTGTGGAATTCATTGCCACAGGAGGACACGTCAATGGGTATTTTTAAGGCGGAGATTGACGGATTCTTGACTATCACAATTGACATGAGAATTAAGGGACAGAAGTTTAGGGGTAACATGAGGGGGAACTTCTTTACTCAGAGAGTGGTGGCTGTGTGGAATGAGCTCCCAGCAGAAGTGGTGGAGGCAGGATCGATTTTAACATTTAAAAGTAAAGTGGATAGGTATATGGACGGGAAGGGAATGGAGGGGTATGGTCTGAGTGCAGGTAGATGGGACTAGGGGAAAATAAATGGTCGGCACGGACTGGAAGGGCCGAGAAGGCCTGTTTCCGAGCTGTAATTGTTATATGGTTATATGGTAGACAATACACAATAGGTGAGTGGGCAGATGTGGATAAATGTGAGGGTTACACAAAAAGCTGGAGAAACTCAGCGGGTGCAGCAGCATCTAAGGAGCGAAGGAGATAGGCGACGTTTCGGGTCGAGACCCTTCTTCAGACCCGGATAATGTAAGGTTGTCCACTTTGGTGGCAAGAACAGGAAGGCAGATTATTATCTGAAGGGTGTCAGGTTAGGAGACAGGAAGGTGCAAAGAGTTCAGGGTGTGGTTGTACATCAGTCACTGAAAGTAGGCATGCGGGTACAGCAGGCAGTGAAGAAAGCTTATAGCATGTTGGCTTTGATTGCGAGAGGATTTGGGCTTAGGAGCAAGGAGGTCCTTCTGCAGTTGTAGAGGGCAGTAGGACCTCCAGGGGTTGAGAGGGGGACGATAGATCAGCCATGACCGAATGGCGGAGTAGACCAGATGAGCCAAATGGACCTAATTCTGCTCCTATCACTTATGAACATTGGATAGTGATGGGGTGGTGTGTCTGGCCGCTCGGCCCGTCCCACCTTGTACTGCTCCTGTTGGAGACGGCAGCTCCTGTCGTCACATTGCGGGTTTGGCTTCAGCCTCATGGTGGGGAAGTAGTCCTGCATGGCGTTGTACCCCAGGTAGTAACTCACCGAGCCAAAGCCCAACAGATACCTTGCAGAGCAGAGAGGAAACAAAGTGCCGAGTTACTCACTGTCACACACACACACACACACACAGGGAAACAGGCCCTTCGGCCCACCGAGTCCGTGCTGACTTGCTATCCCCACACACTAAAGGGCCTGTCCCACTTGGGCGGCCTAATCCGCAGGTTCTGGCCAGTTTGCCCTAGACTCATACTCGCAGCATGGTCGACACGAGGTCGTAGGAGGTCTTTGTAACTCTCCTTTCTGCTCGAGAGTGGCCCATGCGTACTCGAGGCCTCAGCTAGGTCGCGGCGTTTTTTTGAACATGTTGAAAAATGCCCGCGAGTAAAAAAAGGTCGCCAGGGGAAAAAAACCCAACTTTTTTTACTCATAGATTTAGTCGTACTAGGTCGGCGTGTTAGTCATAGGTAATCGAGGGTAGTTGAAGGTACTCGTAGATAGTCTTCAACATAGTTGAAGGAGATCTTCAACATGACATTTTTTTCAAACCCTTCTAAACTGGCCAATTAGGTCGCCCAAGTGCAACAGCCCCTTAACACCATCCTGCACCCTTTACACATACACAAAGCCAATTCACCTACAAACCTGTAGCGTGGGAAGAATACCAAAGATCTCGGAGCAAACCCACGCAGGTCACAATAGACAATAGGTGCAGGAGGAGGCCATTCGGCCCTTCGAGCCATTCAATGTGATCATGGCTGATCATCCCCGATCAGTACCCCGTTCCTGCCTTCTCCCCATATCCCCAGACTATTTTTAAGAGCCCTATCTAGCTCTTTCTTGAAAGCATCCAGAGAACCCGCCTCCACCGCCCTCTGAGGCAGAGAATTCCACAGACTCACCACTCTCTGAGAGAAAAAGTGTTTCCTCGTCTCCATTTTAAATGGCTGACTCCTTATTCTTAAACTGTGGCCCCTGGTTCCGGACTCCCCCATCACGGGGAGAACGTACAAACTCCGTACAGGCAGCACCCGCAGTCGGGATTGAGCCCGGGTCTGCGGTGCTGCAAGCGCTGTAATGGGCCTGTCCCACTGTACGAGTTCATTCAAGAGCTCTCCCGAGCTAAAAACCAAAAATCAAACTCGTGGTAAGTACATAGAATGTATGTAGCGGGTACGTCGGAGCTCGGGGACGTCTCTTAGCGGCTTGTAACGCTAACGGCAGGTACTCGGGAAACGCGGGAAGCTCGGGAAGACCCGTGAAGATTTTTCAACATGTTGAAAAATGTCCACGAGAACCCCGAGGACCTACGAGCGGCCATTACCGTAAATCTCTGAATTCGAATCAGGGCCGTTCATAGGTACTCGGGGCTATTTTTTAAACTCGTGGCCATTTTTCAACGTACCGACTAACCTGATGCCCCGAGAACCTACGGCTGGAATTACATAGAAACATAGAAAATAGGTGCAGGAGTAGGCCATTCGGCCCTTCGAGCCTGCACCGCCATTCAATGTGATCATGGCTGATCATCCAACTCAGTATCCCGTACCTGCCTTCTCTCCATACCCCCTGATCCCTTTAGCCACAAGTGCCACATCTAACGCCCTCTTAAATATAGCCAATGAACTGGCCTCAACTACCTTCTGTGGCAGAGAATTCCAGAGACTCACCACTCTCTGTGTAAAGAATGTTTTCCTCATTTCGGTCCTAAAGGAATTCCCCCTTATCCTTAGACTGTGACCCCTTGTTCTGGACTCCCCCAACATCGGGAACAATCTTCCAGCATCTAGCTTGTCCAACCCCTTAAGAATTTTGTAGGTTTCTATAAGATCCCCCCTCAATCTTCTAAATTCCATCGAGTACAAACCGAGTCTATCCAATCTTTCCTCATATGAAAGTCCTGACATCCCAGGAATCAGTCTGGTGAATCTTCTCTGTACCCCCTCTATGGCAAGGATGTCTTTCCTCAGATTTGGAGACCAAAACTGTACGCAGTACTCCAGGTGTGGCCTCACCAAAACCCTGTACAACTGCAGTAGAACCTCCCTGCTCCTATACTCAAATCCTTTCGCTATGAATGCTAACATACCATTTGCTTTCTTCACTGCCTGCTGCACCTGCATGCCTATTTTCAATGACTGGTGTACCATGACACCCAGGTCTCGTTGCATCTCCCCCTTACCTAATCTGCCACCATTCAGATAATAGTCTACCCTCATGTTTTTGCCACCAAAGTGGATAACCTCACATTTATCCACATTGTACTGCATCTGCCATGCATCTGACCATTCACTCAGCCTATCCAAATCACCCTGCAGCCTCCAAGCATCCTCCTCACACCTAACTATACCCCCCAGCTTGGTATCATCTGCAAATTTGGAGATGTTGCATTGAATTCCCTCGTCCAAATCATTAATATATATTGTAAATAGCTGGGGTCCCAGCACTGAGCCTTGCGGCACCCCACTAGTCACTGCCTGCCATTCTGAAAAGGACCCGTTTACTCCTACCCTTTGCCTCCTGTCTGCTAGCCAGTTCTCTATCCACATCAATACTGAACCCCCAATACCGTGTGCTTTAAGTTTGTATGCTAATCTCTCATGCGGGACCTTGTCGAAAGCCTTCTGAAAGTCTAGATATAACACATCCACTGGTTCTCCCTTATCCACTCTACTAGTTACATCCTCGAAAAATTCTATCAGATTTGTCAGACATGATTTACCTTTCGTAAATCCATGCTGACTTTGTCCAATGATTTCACCACTTTCCAAATGCGCTGCTATCCCATCTTTAATAACTGACTCTAGCAGTTTCCCCACTACCGATGTTAGACTAACTGGTCTGTAATTCCCCGCTTTCTCTCTCCCTCCTTTTTTAAAAAGTGGGGTTACATTAGCTACCCTCCAATCCTCAGGAACTACTCCAGAATCTAAGGAATTTTGAAAAATTATCACTAATGCATCCACTATTTCTGTGGCTACCTCCTTGAGTACTCTGGGATGCAGACTATCTGGCCCTGGGGATTTATCGGCCTTCAATCCGTTCAATTTACCCAACACCACCTCCCGGCTAACCTGGATTTCACTCAGTTCCTCCATCTTATTTGACCCCCGTTCCACTGCTATTTCCGGCAGATTATTTATGTCTTCCTTAGTGAAGACAGAACCAAAGTAGTTATTCAATTGGTCTGCCATGTCCTTGTTCCCCATGATCAATTCACCTGTTTCTGACTGCAAGGGACCAACATTTGTTTTAACTAGTCTCTTTCTCTTTACATATCTATAAAAACTTTTGCAGTCAGTTTTTATGTTCCCTGCCAGTTTCCTTTCATAATCTATTTTCCCTTTCCTAATTAAGCCCTTTGTCCTCCTCTGCTGGATTCTGAATTTCTCCCAGTCCTCCGGTAGGCTGCTTTTTCTGGCAAATTTGTATGCCTCATCTTTTGTTTTTATACTATCCCTGATTTCCCTGATTACGAGCCGCTACGGAACATCTACGGACTCTGACGAGCTCGCTACGGACCTACCCCGACATTCCCCGAGTTCGAATTAAGGGGAAAACTCGGGAGAGTTCGTGAGTAACTCGGGAAAGTGGGACAGGGCCTTAAGACCTTTACTGGACTGTCTGCAAAAAAATGAGTTTCACTGTGATCATAATCATACTTTATTAGCAAAGTATGTTTTTCCACATGCAAGGAATTTGTGACAATTAAGTGCCACTGGACCATTGATGTAGTTGGGAGCTAGTATTATAACGACGTTTAAGAGACAATTAGGCAGGTACATGGATAGCAGGCACAAAGTGCTGGAGTAACTCAGCGGGACAGGCAGCATCTCTGGAGAGAAGGAATGGGTGACGTTTCAGGTCGAGACCCTTCTTCAGACTGATGTTTCGGGATCGAGACCCTTCTTCATTCATACTCATGGATAGGGCTGGTTTGGAAGGGTATGGGCCAAACGCAGGCAGGTTGGACTAGTGTAGATTGGACGTGTTGGTCAGCGTGGGCAAGTCGGGCCAAAGGGCATGTTTCCAAGCGGTGTGAACCCGTGACTCTTAACAACACCAGACTTGGTTTGAAGTGTCGCTGGTTTAAAGCTGGGAATGTTTGAAATGAGAGAAGTCAATAGACAATAGGTGCAGGAGTAGGCCATTCGGCCCTTTGAGCCAGCACCACCATTCAATGTGATCATGGCTGATCATCCTAAAAAATCAGTTCCCCGTTCCTGCCTTCTCCCCATATCCCGATTCCGCTATCTTTAAGAGCCCTATCTAGCTCTCTCTTGCAAAGGCAGGAGAATGGGGTACTGAATTGATTCCACCAGCCCCCAGAGCTCTATCTAACTCTCTCTTAAATCCATCCAGTGATGTGGCCTCCACTGCCCTCTGTGGCAGGGAATTCCACAAATTCAAAACTCTCTGGGTGAAAGCATCTTGAAAGTCAGTGTTCATATCGCTGGGGGGGGTAAGCTGCCCACAAGCGTAACATGAGGTGCTGTTCCTGCAATTTGTGCTGGGCCTCACTCTGACAGCGGAGAAGGCCCAGAAGGAACGGAAAGGTCAGTGCGCTGGGTTTGCACTTACTTGAGGACGTTCTGTACCAGGAGGCCGGACACGATGGCCATGGTCGTGGGCAGACTGGCAGCACACACCCCTTCTCGCTTCAGTGTCCTCTCATCAATGTTGGCCGCCACCACCAGGGGAGGTGCACACTGCAACGGCAACAAAGGCCATTGAACAAACCTTGCAACAGTCTTCACATCAAACATAAACACAGGGTGCTGGAGTAACTCAGCGGGTCAGGCAGCATCTGTGGAGGACATGGATAGGTGACGTTTCACAGAGTGCTGGAGTAACTCAGCGGGTCAGGCAGCATCTGTGGAGAACATGGATAGGTGACGTTTCACAGAGTGCTGGAGTAACTCAGCGGGTCAGACAGCATCTGTGGAGGACATGGATAGGTGACGTTTCACAGAGTGCTGGAGTAACTCAGCGGGTCAGGCAGCATCTGTGGGGAACATGGATAGGTGACGTTTCACAGAGTGCTGGAGTAACTCAGCGGGTCAGGCAGCATCTGTGGAGAACATGGATAGGTGACGTTTCACAGAGTGCTGGAGTAACTCAGCGGGTCAGGCAGCATCTGTGGAGAACATGGATAGGTGACGTTTCACAGAGTGCTGGAGTAACTCAGCGGGTCAGGCAGCATCGCTGAAGAGAAGGAATGGATGAAGTTTCAGATCGACAACCTTCCTCAGACCAGAAGTGTCACCCGTTCCTTCTCTCCAGAGATGCTGCCTGTCCCGCTGAGTTACTCCAGTTTTTTGTGTCTATCTTCGGTTAAAACCAGTATCTGCTGTTCCTTCCTATAACCATATAACAATTACAGCACGGAAACAGGCCTTCTCGACCCTTCCAGTCCGTACCGACCATTTATTTTCCCCTAGTCCCATCTACCTGCACTCAGACCATCCTTTCCATTAATTTGCCCACCACTGACGTCAAACTAACAGGTCTATAATTGCTAGGTTTATTCTTTGAACCCTTTTTAAATAAATATTCACAATCTTTAACCAGACTGTATCTTGACGATACGTTATTCCCTTTATCCAGCATCTGCACACCTCCAGATTCATGGACAGATTGTGCCCAGTTGTTATCAGACAACCACCAATTAGAGAGCGGTCCTGACCTCCTATCTACCTCATTGGTGACCCTCGGACTATCTTTGATCGGACTGAATTTGCATTAAACGTTATTCCCTTTACCCTGTACCTGTACACTGTGGACGGCTCGATTGTAATCATGTATTGTCTTTCCGCTGACTGGTTAGCACGCAACAAAAGCTTTTCACTGTACCTCGGTACACGGGACAGTAAACTGAGCTAAAGGCAGGCGTGACACAACATTGCAGCAGCTTCTCGCCGGTTCGCGTTACACGTGACAATCACTCGGGTCCACGTTTTCTATTGCCAAGGATCGCGGTACGAGGATGTTGCCGGGACTCGAGGGTGCGAGCTACAGGGAGAGGTTGAGTAGGCTGGGTCTCTATTCCATGGAGCGCAGGAGGATGAGGGGCGATCTTATAGAGGTGTACAAAATCATGAGATTAATAGATTGGGTAGATGCACAGAGTCTCTTGCCAGGAGTTGGGGAATCGAGGACCAGAGGACATAGGTTTAAGGTGAAGGAGAAAAGATTTAATAGGAAACTGAGGGGTAACCTTTTCACATAAACATAGACAATAGGTGCAGGAGGAGGCCATTCGGCCCTTCGTGCCAGCACCGCCATTCATTGTGTTCGTGGCTGATTGTCCCCAATCAATAACCCGTGCCTGCCTTCTCCCCATACCCCTTGACTCCACTAGCCCCTAAAGTTCTATCTAACTCTCTCTTAAACCCATCCAGTGATTTGGCCTCCACTGCCCTCTGTGGCAGGGAATTCCACAAATTCATAACTCTCTGGGTGAAAAAGTTTTTTCTCGCCTCAGTCTTAAATGACCTCCCCTTTATTCTAAGACTGTGTGGCCCCTGGTTCTGGACTCGCCCAACATTGGGAACATTTTTCCTGCATCTAGCTTGTCCAGTCCTTTTATAATTATATATGTTTCTATAAGACCCCCCCTTTCCTTGATCATCGTGTGCTTTGATCTGTTGTTTTCACACCTTACCCTTCCATATCTCTAGTGTCCCCCTGACTCTCAGTCTGAAGAAGGGTCTCGACCCGAAACGTCACCCATTCCTCTTCTCCAGAGATGCTGCCTGACCCGCTGAGATCCCCCAGCTTTTTGCGTCTGTCTTCGGATTAAACTAGCATCTGCAGTTCCTTCTTACACATGAGGTAGTGTGATAGGAGCAGAATTAGGCCATTCGGCCCATCAAGTCTACGCCGCCATTCAATCAGGGCTGGGTCGACAAAAGTGCTGGAGAAACTCAGCGTGAAGGAAATAGGCAACATTTCGGGCCAAAGTGCCGGAGAAAGTAAAGGATGGTGGGTGTATGGAACGAGCTGCCAGAGGAGGTTGTTGAGGCAGGGACTATCCTAACGTTTAAGAAACATTTTGACAGGTACACAGACAGGCCAGCTTTGGAGGTATATGGACCAAATGTGAGCAGGTTGGACTAGTGTCGCTGGGGCATGTTGGCTGGTGTGGGCTAGTTGGGCAGAAGGACCTGCTTCCACCCTGAATCACTCTATGACGTGGACTGAGGTACAGGGTTTAGATTATTAGTTTTGAGATACAGCATGGAAACAGGCCCTTCGGCCCACCAAGCCCGCGCAGACCAGCGATCCCCCTACACTAGCACTATCCAATATATTAGGAACGATTTACATTTATACCAAGCCAATTCATCTACATACCTGCACATCTTTGGGATATGGGAGGAAACAGGAGCACCCGGAGAAAACCAATGGAGGTTACGGGGAGAACGTATAAACTCCGTACAGACAGCACCCGTAGTCAGGATGGAACCCGGGTCCCTGGCGCTGTGAGGCAGCGACTCTACCGCTGCGCCACTATGCCGCCCTTCATTTTTTTAAAAATTCAGTCCGACGGCCACATTGAATGAAAATCAGGTGAGAGTGATAGGAGCAGAATTAGGCCATTCAGCCCATCAAGTCTACTCCGCCAATCAATCATGGCTGATCTATCTCTCCCTCCTAACCCAATTCTCCTGCCTTCTCCTCATAACCCCTGACACACGCACTACTCAAGAATCTATCTATCTCTACCTTAAAGATATCCACTGACTTGGTCTCCACAGCCCTCTGTGTCATATGCTGAGAGAATGGTGCGGCTGGAGTTTAGAAGGATGAGAGTGGATCTTATTGAAACACATAAGATTGTTAAGGGTTTGGACACGCTAGAGGCAGGAAACATGTTCCCGGTGTTGGGGGAGTCCAGAACCAGCGGTCACAGTTTAAGAATAAGGAGTAAGCCATTTAAAACGGAGATGAGGAAACACTTTTTCTCACAGAGAGTGGTGAGTCTGTGGAATTCTCTGCCTCAGAGGGCGGTGGAGGCCGTTTCTCTGGATACTTTCAAGAGAGAGCTAGATAGGGCTCTTAAAGGTAACGGAGTCAGGGGATATGGGGAGAAGGCAGGAACAGGGAACTGATTGGGGATGATCAGCCATGATCATATTGAATGGCGGTGCTGGTTTGAAGGGCTGAATGGCCTACTCCTGCACCTATTGTGTATGTTTCGAAGTACACGTGAGTATTACGGATCCATCAATCCAGTTTAGCCTGTGGAAGAGTGATGATGAAATGAAGGAAAGTGCAGGCACGTACCGCAAAGCAGGCGGTTTCTCCGGGAACAACGAGCTGGATATGTCCCGAGACGGCGTTCTCGCTCACTCCAGACTCCATCCACACCTGGGGAAGCTCATTGCAGGCCTGGAGAATGGAGAGAACTTCAAACACAACCTTTACCACGATGTCGCCAGGACCAGAGGGTCTGAGATACGGGGAGAGAGGTTGGGGGCAGGCTGGGAGTCTATTCCCTGGAGCACAGGAGGATCCTTCAAGGTCGAGTCGCAGGTAGATAAGGTGGTCAACAAGGCTTTTGGCACTTTGTCCTTCATCAGTCAGAGCATTGAGTATAGATGTTGGGAGGTCATGTTGCAGTTGTATAAAAAGTTGGTGAGGCCGCATTTAGAATATTGTGTTCAGTTCTGGGCACCATGTTATAGGAAAGATGTTGTCAAGCTTGAAGGGGTTCAGAAAATATTTACGATGATGTAGCCAGGACTAGAGGGTGCGAGCTACAGGGAGAGGTTGAGCAGGCTGGGTCTCTATTCCATGGAGCGCAGGAGGATGAGGGGAGATCTTATAGAGGTGTACAAAATCATGAGAGGAATAGATCAGGTAGAGTCTCTTGCCCAGAGTAGGGGAATCGAGGACCAGAAGACATAGGTTCTAAGTGAAGGGGAAAAGATTTAATAGGAATCTGAGGGGTAATTTTTTCACAGAAAGGGTGGTGGGTGTATGGAACGAGCTGCCAGAGGAGGTAGTTCAGGCAGGGATCATCCCAACGTTTAAGGAACAGGTGGATAGAACCGGTTTGGAGGGATATGGACCAAATGCTGGCAGGTGGGACTAGTGTAGATGGGCATGTTGGTCTGTGGGCCAGGTGGGACTAGTGTAGATGGGGCATGTTGGTCTGTGTGGGCGAGGGCAGGTGGGACTAGTGTAGATGGGGCATGTTGGTCTGTGTGGGCGAGGGCAGGTGGGACTAGTGTAGATGGGGCATGTTGGTCGGTGTGGGCAAGGTGGGACTAGTGTAGATGGGGCATGTTGGTCTGTGTGGGCGAGGGCAGGTGGGACTAGTGTAGATGGGGCATGTTGGTCGGTGTGGGCAAGGTGGGACTAGTGTAGATGGGGCATGTTGGTCTGTGTGGACAAGGTGGGACTAGTGTAGATGGGGCATATTGGTCGGTGTGGGCAAGGTGGGACTAGAGTAGATGGGGCATGTTGGTCGGTGTGGGCAAGTGGGACTAGTGTAGATGGGGCATGTTGGCCGGTGTGGACAAGGTGGGACTAGAGTAGATGGAGCATGTTGGTCGGTGTGGGCAAGGTGGGACTAGTGTAGATGGAGCATGTTGGTCGATGTTGGCTAGGTGGGACTAGTGTAGATGGAGCATGTTGGTCGATGTTGGCTAGGTGGGACTAGTGTAGATGGGGCATGTTGGTCGATGTTGGCTAGGTGGGACTAGTGTAGATGGGGCATGTTGGTCGATGTTGGCTAGGTGGGACTAGTGTAGATGGAGCATGTTGGTCGATGTTGGCTAGGTGGGACTAGTGTAGATGGGGCATGTTGGTCGATGTTGGCTAGGTGGGACTAGTGTAGATGGGGCATGTTGGTCGATGTTGGCTAGGTGGGACTAGTGTAGATGGGGCATGTTGGCCGGTGTGGGCGAGGGCAGGTGGGACTAGTGTAGATGGGGCATGTTGGCCGGTGTGGGCAGGTGGGACTAGTGTAGATGGGGCATGTTGGTCTGTGTGGGCAGGTGGGGCTAGTGTAGATGGGGCATGTTGATCGGTGTGGGCAGTTGGGACTAGTGTAGATGGGGCATGTTGGTCAGTGTGGGCAGGTGGGACTAGTGTAGATGGGGCATATTGGTCTGTGTGGGCAGGTGGGATTAGTGTAGATGGGGTGTGTTGGTCTGTGGGCAGGTGAGACTAGTGTAGATGGGGCTTGTTGGCCGGTGTGGGCAAGTGGGATTAGTGTATATGGGGCATGTTGGCCGGTGTGGGCAAGGTGGGACTAGTGTAGATGGGGCATGTTGGCCGGTGTGGGCAGGTGGGACTAGTGTAGATGGGGCATGTTGGTCAGTGTGGGCAGGTGGGACTAGTGTAGATGGGGCATATTGGTCTGTGTGGGCAGGTGGGATTAGTGTAGATGGGGTGTGTTGGTCTGTGGGCAGGTGAGACTAGTGTAGATGGGGCTTGTTGGCCGGTGTGGGCAAGTGGGATTAGTGTATATGGGGCATGTTGGCCGGTGTGGGCAAGGTGGGACTAGTGTAGATGGGGCATGTTGGCCGGTGTGGGCAAGTGGGACTAGTGTAGATGGGGCATGTTGGCCGGTGTGGGCAAGTGGGACTAGTGTAGATGGGGCATGTTGGTCTGTGGGCAGGTGGGACTAGTGTAGGTGGGGCATGTTGGCCAGCGTGGGCCTGTTTTAAATGTATCCCTCTATGATTCTATAACCTAGCGGCAAATAATCCATCGTTCGGAATTGAATATTGGTGGGGACGGCCGAGAACGAAGAGCTCGACCCGCTGGGCCACCGCGCCGAGTCTACAGTGCGGCCGCAGCTCTACCCACTACGCCACCGTGCCGCATCTGTTCCACGTAACGGCCACTCACCGCGTTTATGGCCATCCGTGCTTCGAAGTTGTCCACGCAGCTGAGCACGAGGTCCACGGCCTTCCCCTCCACTAACCCACCGCCCCTAGTTGGAATGCAGACACAGTACGCAGTTAGTGCCCGTTGTCAGATCCGGCGCGATACTGTCGTCTGCACAGCGCGGCGATCTACAGGCACGATGGCAAACTCTTTGCAGCGGCATCACATGCCGGCACGGTGGCTAAGCGGTAGAGTGACTACGGGCGCTGTCGGTACGGAGTTTGCACGTTCTCCCCGTGACCTGCGTGGATTTTCTCCGGATTCTCCGGTTTCCTCCCACACTCCAAAGACGTGCAACTTTGTAGGTTAATTGGCTTGTGTAAATTGTGTGTGTAGGATAGTGCTAGTGTACGGGGGGGGGGGGGGGGGGGATCGCCGGTCCATGTGGACTCGGTGGGCCTGTTTTCGCGCTGTGTCTCCTCTAAAGTCTAAAGCAGGGGCCGGCAAGCTACGGCCCCTGGGCCAAATGCGGCCCGTAACCCAAAATCATCCGGCTCGCAGCCGGGTTTTTCATCCCGGTCCACATGATCCGGCCCACAGACGGCCTCATCTCTGATACCTCCCGTGCCCGAGGCCATGGCGCCCAGGCGCGGTGACGTAAGGACAGTGCACTGGCGGGCGCAATGGCGGCGCCACCAAGCGCTGGACGTGAACGAGCACCGGGCTCTGTCTGCACCGCATTCTGCGCAAAGCCGCCGGCACGGCCACCCGTGCACCTTCTGTGTCTGGGCTTCACTTTCGGCATCAAAGGTCCGCTCTATGATCGTTGGTCGGGATCGGGATTGTCAATAGGCCGGGGACGAGTGAGTATGAGCGGCATCCTCGAAGGGGCGGGATCCATGTGTACATGTGATAGATGTGGCCCGCCATCCGCTCACAGACGTGCGTCCCGGCCCCTATGCAGAACATGGTTGCCCACACCTGATCTAAAGGAACAACACTCTATAAGGACAGAAGGTTTAAGGGCCTGTCCCACTTGGGCGTCAATTGCGCTTCATCTACGTGACAGGCCAGTGGTTACTGTCGCGGGAAAATCGTCTAGCCGTACGACAGTCACGTGCCAAGTACTCGTGAGGGCCCTGCTTCTTTTGGGAGCCATTTGCGATGTCGTTCGTACTTAGTCCGATCTCCGTGGCAAGGGTTTTCCCAGTGAAAAAATGGCAAAACCACACGCGCTTTATACCCGGGTGCGGCGCTCAAATGGCGCGCCGACGGCGTACGGGCGGCGCATGGTTACGGACGTTGACGCATAATAAATGGACATAGGCTCACCACGCGCTACATGTACGCCGTCAGTACGTCAGCTTGCGCAGGGGATACGTCACGCGAGGATTTTGAGCATTCCAAAATCCGAGGGCGCCGCGCGTCACCGCTCACACCACCGCGCCTCACCACGCACCATGCGCACGTCACAACGCACCAACCAATGTTTAGGATGTCGTGTAAATGACGCCCAAGTGGGACAGGCCCTTTAGGAAGGTGGACAGGTCAAGCAGCATCTACAGAGCGAGAAACACAATGGGGGATATGAGACACGTATCTGACCTGATTCGGTCCATGAAGTGCTGGAAGTTGTCCATTGTCGTGATATTGTAGTTGTGAACTTCAAACTCCACATCGGGGTTAATGTTCCTGCAAATCCAATGACAGTAAATCTGTCGTCAGCCCGTGGTGAGTTACGTAGAAAACATAGACAATAGGAGCAGGAGGAGGCCATTCGGCCCTTCGAGCCAGCACCGCCATTCAATGTGATCATGGCTGATCATCCCCAATCAGTACCCCGTTCCTGCCTTCTCCCCATATCCCTCGACTCCACCAGCCCCTAGAGCTCTATCCAACTCTCTCTTAAATCCATCCTGTGATTTGGCCTCCACTGCCCTCTGTGGCAGGGAATTCCACAAATTCACAACTCTCTGGGTGAAAAGGTTTTTTCTCACCTCAGTGTTAAATGACCTCCCCTTTATGTTGCCAGGACTAGAGTTGTGTAAAAATACATCAGCCATCTTGTCACAGGCACAATGGATAGAGATGATGTGGATGAGAACGCACATGGCATGATTATAAAGTTCGCAGATGATATAAAAGGGTCTCGACCCGAAACCTCACCTATTTCCCTCGCTCCATAGATGCTGCCTCACCCGCTGAGTTTCTCCAGCATTTTTGTCTACCTTCAATTTTTCCAGCATCTGCAGTTCCTTCTTAAATATAAAAGTAGGTGGTATTGTGGATCGTGAAGATGGTTAGTCATGGAGTGATAGAGTGTGGAAACGGGCCCTTCGGCCCAACTTGCCCACACTAGCTAACAATGCCCCAGCTACACTAGTCCCACTTGCCTGCGCTTGGTCCATATCCCTCCAAACCTGTCCTATCCATGTACTTGTCCAACTGTTTCTTAAACAATGGGATAGTCCCAGCTTCAACCACCTCGTCTGACAGCTCGTTCCATACACCCACCACCCCTTGTGTGAAAAAGTTACCCCCCCCCGGATTCCTATTAAATCATTTCCCCTTCACCTTGAACCTATGCCTGCTGGTCCTCGATTCCCCTACTCTGGGCAAGAGACTCTGTGCATCTACCCGATCTATTCCCTTCATGATTTTATACACCTCTATAAGATCTCAAATACTGCAGCAAGATTTCGATCGGTTGGCCAGGTGGATTGAGGAAGGGTTGATGGAATTTACAGCTCTGGGCACCATAGATAATAGGAAAGATGTCGTTAAGCTGGAAAGTGTGCCGAGGAGATTTACGAGGATGTTGCCAGGACTATGGGGTGTGAGCTACAGGGAGAGGTCGAGTAGGCTGGGACCCTATTCCATGGAGCACAGGAGGATGAGGGATCTCCCTTTAGCTCAGGCCCTCAAGTCCTGGAGAACATGGATTAGTGACGTTTCAGGACGCGTCAGACTGTCTGAAACTCAGTAGCATCATCAAGGACCAGTCCCATCCCTAGCCACTCCCTCATCACCCCTCCCCCATCGGGCAAGAGGTACAGAAGTGTGAAAACGCACACCTCCAGATTCAGGGACAGTTTCTTCCCGGCTGCTATCAGGCAACTGAACCATCCTCTCACCAACTGGAGGGAGGTCCTGGCCTCCCACTTTCCTCATTGGAGACCCTCGGACTATCTTTAATCGGACTTTACTGGCTTTACGTTGCACTAAAGTGGATAGGTATATGGACGGGGAGGGAATGGAGGGGTATGGTCTGAGTGCAGGTAGATGGGACTAGGGGAAAATGAATGGTCGGCACGGACTGGAAGGGCTGAGAGGGCCTGTTTCCGTGCTGTAATTGTTATATGGTTAAAGGTCATTCACGTTATCCCCTTTATCCCGTATCTGTACACTGCGGACGGCTCGATTGTAAGCATGTATAGTCTCTCTGCTGGCTGGATAGCACGCAACAGCCAGGGTGGCGCGGTGGCGCAGCGGTAGAGTTGCTGCCTCACAGCGCCAGAGACCCGGGTTCCATCCTGACTACGGGTGCTGTCTGTACAGAATTTGTACGTTCTCCCCGTGACCTGTGTGGGTTTTCTCCGGGTGCTCCGGTTTGCTCCCACACTCCAAAGACGTGCAGGATTGCAGGTTAATTGGCTTGGTATAAATTGTGAATTATCCCTAGTGTGTGTAGGATAGTGTTAGAGCGCAGGGATTACTGGTCGGTGCGGGCTCGGTGGGCCCGTTTCCACGCTGTATCTTTAAACCAAACCGTGTTTATACACTGTGGGCGGCTCGATTGTACTCATGTTTAAGAAGGAACTGCAGATGCTGGACAATCGAAAGGTAGATAAAAATGCTGGAGAAACTCAGCGGGTGCGGCAGCATCTATAGAGCGAAGGAGATAGGCCACGTTTCGTCCCGAAATGTTGCCTATTTTCTTCGCTCCATAGATGCTGCCGCACCCGCTGAGTTTCTCCAGCATTTATACAATAGATTAGACAATAGACAATAGGTGCAGTAGGCCATTCGGCCCTTCGAGCCAGCACCACCATTCAATGTGATCATGGCTGATCATCCCCAATCAGTACCCCGTTCCTGCCTTCTCCCCATATCCCCTGACTCCGCTATTTTTAAGAGCCCTATCTCGCTCTCTCTTGAAAGCATCCAGAGAACCTGCCTCCACCGCCCTCTGAGGCAGAGAATTCCAGACTCACCACTCTTTGTGAGAAGAAGGGTTTCCTCGTCTCCGTTCTAAATGGCTTACCCCTTATTCTTAAACTGTGGCCCCTGGTTCTGGACTCCCCCAACATCGGGAACATGTTTCCTGCCTCTAGTGTGTCCAAGCCCTTAACAATCTTATGTGTTTACACAGATTATATTATTCAAAAGTTAGGTTGAATAAATGTTATTCAAATATTTCTCCCATCTGTGAAAAAATGCCTTTCTCAAAATGCCAACTTCACACATTCTTTCGTTTCTTGCACAAAACTTCAAAGATTTTGGAGTGATATATTTGATATTTTCACTAGTGTATTTAAGATAAAAATGGAACTTAGCATGGAAATGATTATATTTGGAGTATTAGGAGATGGAAACAAATTCCCAAATCTCATTCCCAAATATCCCAAATCTCATTTATTAATTATGGTTTAATAATAGAGTAAAAACTCATACTCAAATTCTGGAAAAAGGCTACTATACCAACACTCAAAATGTGGATTGGTAATTTGTTGGAAACGGCCCATTTGGAAGAAATGAGACTCCTCCTAATAGAAATAAAAAACAAATTCTTAACGAGTTGGTCTCCATTTTTTGATCTTGTGGATTCATGGGGTGTAATAACATCGTAAAATTAAACATTCTGGGTTTGAGTGAAAAATGATTAAGAACAAAAAAATATATATCGACTTGTGGCGAGCGAGAATCTCCTTTCTGCTTCACTTGCTCACTTATCTCTTTCTCTACACTACACTCACTAGAATTAAAAAAAAACAAACAATCTTATATGTTTCAATGAGATCCCCTCTCATCCTTCTAAGCTTATCTACATTTGATTGTACTAATGTAGTCTTTCCGCTGACTCGACAGCGGGCGACAGTGGGTGCTCGCATGAGTGCCCTGTACGATGAGACACCGCTCTGCCTGGGTGCCTCTTCTGAGAAGGGGCTGAGCTGCGGAGCGCTTGCGTTAACCGTCCGGGCGTTTTACCTCAGCGTGTTCTTGGCAGCCTCCACCTTGCTGAGCCCGGCCTGGTGCGGCTGGAAGAAGAGGCGGTTCATGTTGGCCAGCTCCACTCTGTCGTAATCAAACAGCAGCAGCTGCAAGTTACAACGGGTGAAACAGCTTTGTCAGGTCATAGAAACATAGACAGTAAGTGCAGGAGTAGAGGCCATTCGGCCCAACGAGCCAGCACCGCCATTCAATGTGATCACGGCTGATCATCCCCAATCAGTACCCCGTTCCAGCTTTTTCTCCCATATCCCTTGATTCCGTTAGCCCTAAGAGCTCTACCTAACTCTCTCTTGAAAACATCCAGAGAATTGGCCTCCACTGCCTTCTGCGGCAGAGAATTCCACAGATTCACAACTCTCTGGGTGAAAACGTTTTTCCTCATCTCCGTCCTAAATGGCCGACCCCTTATTTTTAAACTGTGTAACCCCTGGTTCTGGACTCCCCCCAACATCGGGGGAACATGTTTCCTGCATCTAATCCCTGCCCAATCCTTGTCCAATCCCTTAAGCATTTTATATGTTTCTAAAAGATCATAAGGAACAGAATTAGGCCATTGGGCGCATCAGGCCTACATCATGGGGATGAGCGGGGTGAGTTTATCTTACATCGAGGATGGTGACTATTCAGAAGTCATAAGGGTGGCACGGTGGCGCAGCGGTAGGGTTGCTGCCTCACAGCGCCAGAGATCCGGGTTCCATCCTGACTATGGGCGCTGTCTGTACGGAGTTTGTAGGATGCCCCCGTGAGTTTTCACCGGGTTCTTCGGTTTCCTCCCACACACCAAAGACGCACAGGTTTGTCGGTTAATTGGCTTCGGTATAAATGTCAATTGTCCCAAGTGTGTGTAGGGTGGTGTTAATGTGCGGGGATCGCTCTATCTCCAAACTAAACTAATAGGAGCAGAATTAGGCCATTTGGCCCACGGAGTCCAAATCTTCAAGCAGCTGGTTAAATCCCCAATGGGATTTGTATGGGTTTTATTGGAGGTGGCGAGTGCCTGAACCGAGCTGCCTGGGGCGGTGGTGGTGGAGGCTGAGCATTTGTGGTACTTTAGACAGGAGGTTCGGAGAGGAGAGAAGCTAACTTGGTTTGGTCTGGATGTTGGAGGTTGAGGCAAACGTGATGGACATATATAGAGGGAAGGGGGGAGTGACTGACGGGGGTTGGAGAGTGAGAGAGTGTGTGTGAGAGAGAGTGAGTGTGAGAGAAAGTGTGTTATTGAGAGTGTTAAAGAGAGTGTGAGTGTAAGAGAGTTTGAGAAAGTGTGAGTGTGTGAGAGAGGATGAAAGAGAGTGTGAGAAAAAAATCCTGTACTTCCAGCGGCGGAAGTCCGCAGGAACTGGTGGACGGAGACGTGTGGTGCGTCCGTCACTGTTCCCGTCGGAAACCAGCGCCACAACGTCGCTGATGTTTTCAACGGCGATGATGATGATGTGGCCTCATTCTGCTCCTGTAACCTATGGACATGCAGGGAATGGAGGGACATGGATCATGTGCAGGCTGAAGAGATGTGTTTAATGGGGCATCGTGTTTGGCACGGACATTGTGGGCCGAAGGGCCTGTTCCTGCGCTGCACTGTTCAGTGAAAGAGAGCAATTCGGGACGTCACGTCACGGTGGAGCAGCGGTAGAGTTGCCGCCTCGCAGCGCCTGAGACCCGGCTTCCATGCTGACTAAGTACGGAGTTTGTACGCTCTTCCTGAGACCTTGGGGGTTTTCTCCGGGCGCTCTGGTTTCCTCCCACATTTGTATATACTGGGACATACGTACAGGTTTGCAGGTTAATTAGCTTTGGTTAAAAAAAAATTGTAAATTGCTCCTTGTGTGTAGGGTAGTGCTAGTGTACGGGGTGAACGCTGGTCGGCACACATTCCGTGGGATGAAGGACTTGCTTCGACGCTGTATCTCCAAACTAAACTGTATTCATTGCTTGAGCAGAGCTGAGAGGAAGTGGGTGAATTTACCAGAGTCGCTGCCTCAAAAACGCAGCCAGCATCATCAGAGAACCACACCACCCTCTCATCTCACCCCCTGTCCGTCGGGAAGAAGGTACTGGAGCCTGAAAACTGCAACGTCCAGGTTCAGGAACAGCTTCTTCCTGATTGAGGGTAGGAAAGATTCAAACAAGAGGGTATGACATGAGAATTAAGGGACAGAAGTTTAGGGGTAACATGAGGGGGAACTTCTTTACTCAGTGGTGGAGGCAGGATCGATTTTAACATTTAAAAGCAAAGTGGATAGGTATATGGACGGGAAGGGAATGGAGGGGTATGGTCTGAGTGCAGGTAGATGGGACTAGGGGAAAATAAATGGTCGGCACGGACTGGAAGGGCCGAGAAGGCCTGTTTCCGTGCTGTAATTGTTATATGGTTATATGGTTCTTCCCCATAGGAGGGGGGGGGGGGGGGGGGGGGGGGGGGAGGGGGAGGGGGAGGGAGAGGGGGAGAGGGAGAGGGGGAGAGGGAGAGGGAGGGGGAGGGGGAGGGGGAGGGGGAGGGGGAGAGGGAGAGGGAGAGGGAGAGGGAGAGGGAGAGGGAGAGGGAGGGGGAGCGCATCGTTTTACGCACCAAACTTTTTTTCCCCCCATTTATTATAATGTTTGCAGCGTACCATGTCGACATATTCTGTTGTGCTGCTGCAAGTAAGAATTTCATTGTTCCATGTTCAATAGCATTTCATTGTTCTGGGACATATGGATGGCACAGTGGCGCAGAGGTAAAGTTGCTGCCTTACGGATCTTGCAGCGCTGGAGACCCGGGTTCGATCCCGACTACGGGTGCTGTTTGTACGGAGTTTGCACGTTCTCCCCGTGACCCGCGCGGGTTTTCTCCGAGACCCTCCGTCTCCCCCCCACACTCCAAAGACGTACAGGTTTGTAGGTTAATCGGC
This sequence comes from Raja brachyura, assembly GCA_963514005.1. The sequence continues at coordinate 151,374,793 of OY740782.1, read as the reverse complement.
TTGGTAAATGTGAACAGATTGTCCCTAGTGGGTGTAGGACAGTGTTAGTGTGCGGGGATCGCTGGTCGACGCGGACCCAGTTGGCCAAAGGGCCTGTTTCCACGCTGAATCTCTACCCTAAACTGAGACAATAAAACACTCTCGACTCTCTCGTGAATGGTCCCTGCTGCAGTCTCACTGATGTGGAATGGTTTGGTTTGCAGGAGGAAGGTGAGGAGGGAAAGGAGGCAGCTTGCATTACCTTACCGATGCCGCACCTTGTCAGCATTTCTGCCGCCACGCTGCCCACTCCGCCAACGCCCACCACGGCCACGGCAAACTGCCGGATCCTCTGCGTTCAACATCGGGAGAAGGACAGTCAGACATCACACCAGCCTCTCGAACGCAGCACAGAGAGAGAGAGAGAGAGATTCACAAACCCCCGCTCACCTCATAATCCTCCACAATGCCCATCCGCTTCAGCGCCATCAGCCGGCTAAACCAAACAGAAAACACAAGCAACCGGGTGAGATAGAGATGGAGACTGAACTACATTCATTCACAACACTCAAATAGGGACACATACACATTTTAGACCTCAGAGATACAGAGCGGAAACAGGCCTTTCAACCCACCGGGTCCGCGCCGACCAGCGATCACCCCGTACACTAACACTATCCTACACAATATGGACCTGGTCGAATAACATCTCATCAACAGTTAAGAGAGCGCAGCAGCGGTTGCACTTTCTGCGCCGGATGAGAAGAGCTCACCTCCCCCATCCCGTCCTCACCACTTTCTACAGGGGCACCATAGAGAGTATTCTGACCAGCTGTATCTCTGTCTGGTTTGGGGACTGTAAAGCCTCTGACTGGAAGTCCGTGCAGAGAGTGGTGAGGACAGCGGAAAAAATCATCGGGACCTCTCTCCCCTCAATCGGGGATATTGCGACCAAACGTTGCGTGTCTAAGGCCAGCAGTATTATAAAGGACCCCACACATCTCCATCACGGACTGTTCACTCTGCTGCCCTCGGGCAAAAGATATCGCAGCATAAGGAGCAGAACATCAAGGTTCTGCAACAGCTTCTTCCCACGAGCCATCAGACTCCAGAATGCCATCTAATGGGCTGCCACCACTGTCTATTTATCCTTTTCATCCATGCCTGTCCTTCGGTTAATTTATCGTGTTGCACAGGGAGCCAAATGCAACGGAATTTCGTTTGGAACTGCATATGTCAATGTATTTCTAAATGACAATAAAGTTTGTTTGACTTGACTGACAATTTACAATATTTTTTACCAAAGCCAATTAACCGACGTCTTTAGAGTGTGGGAGGAATCCGGACGGAGCACCCGGAGAAAACCTATATGGCCTCAAGGAGAACGTGTAAATTCCCTATAGACAGCACCTGTGGTCAGGATCGAACCCGGGTCTCTGGCGCTGTTCCTAATATAATATAGTATTATTACGAGGGTTCCTAGTATAACTGACATAGAAATATAGAAAATAGGTGCAGGAGTAGGCCATTCAGCCCTTCAAACCAGCACCGCCATTCAATGTGATCATCCACAATCAGTAACCCGTTCCTGCTTTTTCCCCCATATCCCTTGATTCCGTTAGCCCTAAGAGCTAAATGTAACTCTCTCTTGAAAACATCCAGTGAATCGGCCTCCACTGCGTTCTGTGCCAGAGAATCCCACAGATTCACAACTCTCTGGGTGAAAACGTTTTTCCTCATCTCAGTCCTAAATGACCTACCCCTTATTCTTAAACTGTGACCCCCGGTTCTGGACTCCCCCAACAACGGGAATTTTTTCCCTGCATCTAGCCTGTCCAATCTCTTAATAGTTTTATATGTTCCTATAAGATCCCCTCTCATCCTTCTAAATTCCAGTGAATACAAGACCAGTCCACCCATTCTTTCATCATATGACAGCCCCGCCATCCCGGGAATTAACCTGGTGAACTTACGCTACACTCCCTCAATAGCAAGAATGTCCTCCACCTAGGAGACCATAACTGCGCACAATACTCCAGGTGTGGTCCCACCAGGGCCCTGTACAACTGCAGTAGGACCTCCCTGCTCAAATGACGGGCCAGAACTCAAGGATTATCAGCCACTGTAATTTTGTATAATATTGTCAAAAGACAGTGAAGAACCCGCTACAAACATAGTACAGTACAGAACATGGACAGGCCCTTCGGCCCACAATGTCTGTGCCAAACATGATGCCGTTAAAGTAACCTCCTCTGCCTGCACGTGATCTATGTCCCTCCATTCCCTGCATATAGTGTACAGAGGAGATTTACTAGAATGGTGCCTGGGTTCCAGCAACTAAGTTACAGAGAAAGGTTGAACAAGTTAGGTCTTTATTCTTTGGAGCGCAGAAGGTTGAAGGGGGATTTGATTGAGGTCTTTATAATGATGAAAGGGATGGACAGAGTTGACGTGGATAAGCTTTTCCCATTGAGGGTAGGGAAGATTCAAACAAGAGGGCATGACATGAGAATGAAGGGACAGAAGTTTAGGGGTAACATGAGGGGGAACTTCTTTACTCAGAGAGTGGTGGCTGTGTGGAATGATCTTCCAGCACAAGTGGTGGAGGCAGGATCGATTTTAACATTTAAAAGTAAAGTGGATAGGTATATGGATGGGAAGGGAATGGAGGGGTATGGTCTGAGTGAAGGTAGATGGGACTAGGGGAACATAAATGGTCGGCACGGACTGGAAGGGCCGAGAAGGCCTGTTTCTGTGCTGTAATTGTTATATGGTTGTTATATGGTTATATGTCCATGTGCCTATTTAAAAGCCTCTTAAACACCACGATCGTACCTGCCTCCACCCCCACCCCTGGCAGCGCGTTCCAGGCACCCACCACCCTCTGTGTAAAAAAAACCTGCCCCGCACATCTCCTTTAAACTTTGCCCCTCTCACCTTAAAGCTGCGCCCTCTAGATTTTGATAATTCCACTCAGGGGAAAAGATTCGGACTGTCTACCCTATCTATGCCTATGCCTGATCTATCGATCAGGTCTCCCTTCAATTGGAATTATTGATTCCAAATGACTATATAATGGAAAATAGTAATGTTAAAGTCTCATGATGTGCTACAATTTTGGTCTATTGCGTACAGTTTTTGTCACCAAGTCTTTGTTTCTCCATCTCGCCCGTCGACAAACTCTACAGGCATACCATCTGTTTCTTGAGAGACAATGAAAATCTTGACTCATCCGTCACGTGTTGAGGACAGATCTTCTGGAATTTTTTGAGGATGTAACTAGGAAAATGGACAAGGGACAGCCAGTGGGTGTAGTGTACCTGGACTTTCAGAAAGCATTTGATAAGGTCCCACATTGGAGACTAGTGGGCAAACTTAAGGCACACGGTATTGAGGGTAGAGTGCTGACATGGATAGAAAATTGGTTGGCAGACAGGAAACAAAGAGTAGGGATTAACGGGTCCCTTTCAGAATGGCAGGCAGTGACCAGTGGGGTACCACAAGGCTCGGTGCTGGGACTGCAGCTATGTACAATATCCATTAATGATTTAGATGAAGGAGTTCAAAGTAACATTAGCAAATTTGCAGATGACACAAAGCTGGGTGGCAGTGTGAACTGTGAGGAGGATGCTGTGAGAATGCAGGGTGACTTGGACAGGTTGGGAGAGTGGGCAGATGCATGGCAGATGCAGTTTAATGTGGATAAATGTGAGGATATCCACTTTAGTAGCAAAAACAGGAAGGCAGATTTAACTGGTGTCAAGTTGGGAAGGCAGATCTAACTGGTGTCAAGTTGGGAAAAGGGGAAGTACAATGGGATCTGGGGGTGTTAAAGAAGGAACTGCAGATGCTGGAAAATCGAGGGTGCACAAAATGCTGGAGAAACTCAGCGGGTGCAGCAGCATCTATGGAGCGAAGGAGATAGGTAACGTTTCGGGCTGAAACCCTTCTTCAGACTGATAGGGGGGTGGGGGGAGGCGGGGTGGAAGAAAGGAAAAAGGAGGAGCCCGAGGGCTGAGGGAGAGATAGGAAGGAGAGGAGACAGCAAGGGTTAACAGAATTAAGAGAATTCGATGTTCATGCCAAGAGGATGCAGACTCCCCAAGCAGAATATGAGGTGCTGTTCCTCCAACTTGCGGTGTTGCTTACTCTGGCCGTGGAGGAGGCCCAGGACCGAGAGGTCGGATACAGAATGGGAGGGGGAGTTGAAGTGCTGAGCCACCGGGAGGTCGGGTTGGTTATTGCGGACCGAGTGGAGGTGTTCGGCGAAACGATCGCCCAGCCTCCGCTTGGTCTAACCGATATAGATCAGCTGGCATCTAGAGCAGCGGATGCAGTAGATGAGGTTGGAGGAGGTGCAGGTGAACCTCTGTCGGACCTGGAATGACTGCTTGGGTCCTTGAAAGGAGTGGAGGGCGGATGTAAAGGGACAAGTGTAGCATCTCTTGCAAGGGAAAGTGCCCGGGGAAGGGGTGGAGCGGGAGGGACGCAGAAGGGGTGGAGCGGGAGGGAGCGATCTTTGCGGAAGGCAGACAGGGGGGGAGATGGGAAGATGTGGCGAGTGGTGGGGTCACGTTGGAGGTGGCAAAACTGGCGGAGGCCTATGTGTTGTATGCGCCGGCTGGTGGGGTGAAAGGTGAGGACCAGGGGGACTCGGCCCTTGTTGTGAGTGGGGGAATGGGGAGAGAGGGCAGTGTTGCGGGGTATGGAGGAGACCCTGGTGTGAGCCTCAACTATAGTGGGGGAGGGGAATCCCCATTCTCTGAAGAATGAGGACATTTGTGATGCCCTGGTGTGGAACACCTCATCCTGGGAGCAGATGCGGCGTAGACGGAGGAATTGGGAATAGGGGATGGAGTCCTTACAGGAAGCAGGGTGGGAGGAAGAGTAGTCCAGGTAGCTGTGGGAGTCAGTGGGTTTATAGTGGATGTGGGTCAGGAGTGTACCCCCTGCGATGGAGATAGTGAGGTCAAGGAATGGTAGGGAAGTGTCGGAAATGGTCCAGGTGTATTTCAGTGCCGGATGGAAGTTGGTGGTGAAACGGATCTGGGGGGGTCCATGTTCATCAGTCAATTAAAGTAAGCATGCAGGTACAGCAGGCAGTGAAAAAAGCAAATGGTTTGAGTATAGGAGCTGGGAGCTTCTACTGTAGTTGTACAGGGTTTCGGTGAGACCACACCTGGAGGAATGCATACAGTTTTGGTCTCCAAATTTGAGGAAAGACATTCTTGCCATAGACGGGGTACAGAGAAGGTTCACCAGACTGACTCCTGGGATGTCAGGACTTTCATATGAGGATAGACTGGATAGACTTGGCTTGTACTCGCTAGAATTTAGAAGATTGAGGGGGGATCTTATAAAAACTTACAACATTCTTAAGGGGTTGGACAGGCTAGATGCAGGAAGATTGTTCCCGATGTTGGGGAGGTCCAGAACAAGGGGTCACAGTTTAAGGATAAGGGGGAATTCCTTATTGGATGAGGAAAACATTTTTCACACAGAGAGTGGTGAGTCTCTGGAATTCTCTGCCAGAAGGTAGCTGAGGCCAGTTCATTCGCTATATTTAAGAGGGAGTTAGATGTGGACCTTGTGGCTAAAGGGATCAGGGGGTATGGAGAGAAGGTAGGTACAGGATACTGAGTTGGATGATCAGCCATGATCACATTGAATGGCGGTGCAGGCTCGAAGGGCCGAATGGCCTACTCCTGTACCTATTTTCTATGTTTCTATGTTTTCATAACAAGAGGAGTTGAGTATAGGAGCAAAGAGGTCCTTCTGCAGTTGTACAGGGCCCTAGTGAGACCACACCTGGAGTATTGTGTGCAGTTTTGTTCCCCTAATTTGAGGAAGGACATTCTTGCCATTGAGGGAGTGCAGCGTAGGTTTACAAGGTTAATTCCCGGGATGGCGGGACTGTCATATGCTGAGAGAATGGAGCAGCCGGGCTTGTACACTCTGGAGTTTAGAAGGATGAGAGGGTATCTCATTGAAACATATAAGATTGTTAAGGGTTTGGACACGCTAGAGGCAGGAAACATGTTCCCGATGTTGGGGGAGTCCAGAACCAGGGGCCACACAGTTTAAGAATAAGGAGTAAGCGATTTAGAACGGAGACGAGGAAACACTTTTTCTCACAGAGAGTGGTGAGTCTGTGGAATTCTCTGCCTCAGAAGGCGGTGGAGGCAGGTTCTCTGGATGCTTTCAAGAGAGAGCTAGATAGGGCTCTTAAAGATAGCGGAGTCAGGGGATATGGGGAGAAGGCAGGAACGGGGTACTGATTGGGGATGATCAGCCGTGATCACAGTGAATGGCGGTGCTGGCTCGAAGGGCTGAATGGCCTCTACTCCTGCACCTGTTGTCTATTGTCTGTTGTACGTTGGAACTCGTGGATGTCTCGTAGCGGCTCGTAATGCTAACGGCGGGTTGTTGTCTATTGTGTCTGCAGCGTGGAAACAGGCCCTTCGGCCCCACTTGCCCACACCGGCCAACATTGTCCCAGCTGCACCCGTCCCTGCCTGCCTGTCTGTCTGTCCCCGGGCCGCTGCCCTCACCTGTACGGGTTGGAGTCCGTCACCTCGGCGCTCATGCGGCCCGTGGGCCTCTCCCCGCCCGCCGCCATCGCCGCGTCCCTGTGCCCCCGCCGCCGCTCCCCCTGGTGTCCCGGCGCCGCAGTCACAGCGCGTCGGCGGCCGCCGGACACCGCTGACGTCTGCAGAGGGCGGGGCCACGGCGGCGCCACGTGGCGGGAGCCGGGTGACGTCAGCGGCTGAAGGACGGGACGGGACGAGGCAGAATCCGATTGGCCCGATCTAAGTCCACGCCCCGACGTCAGCCGCCCGCCGCAGTAACGCCCCTTCGTTCCTACGCGCGTGACGTAACTCCCCCCCCCCCCGCTTCCGATAACGCCCCCCGCAACACCCCTGACAACGGCCCCTAGCGACAGCCCCCCAGCGACACCCCCTAGCAACACGTCCTAGCAACAACCCCTAGCAACACCCCTTAGCAACGCCCCTAGCAACGGCCCCTAGCGACAGCCCCCCAGCAACACCCCCTAGCAACAACCCCTGCGAAGCCCCCAGCAACACCCCCTAGCAACAACCCCTAGCAACAACCCCTAGCAACACCCCCTAACAACACCCCCTAGCAACATCCCCAGCAACACCCCCTAGCAACGCCCCTAGCAACAACCCCTAGCAACACCCCCTAACAACACCCCCTAGCAACATCCCCAGCAACACCCCCTAGCAACGCCCCTAGCAACACCCCCTAGCATCACCCCCTAGCATCACCCCCTAGCAACAACCCCTAGCAACAACCCCTAGCAACACCCCCTAGCATCACCCCCTAGCAACACCCCCAGCAACACCCCCTAGCAACGCCCCTAGCAACAACCCCTAGCAACACCCCCAGCAACACCCCCTAGCAACGCCCCTAGCAACACCCCCTAGCATCACCCCCTAGCATCACCCCCTAGCAACGCCCCCTAGCAACACCCCCTAGCAACACCCCCTAGCATCACCCCCTAGCATCACCCCCTAGCAACGCCCCCTAGCAACACCCCCTAGCAACGCCCCTAGCAACACACCCTAGCAACGCCCCTAGCAACACACCCTAGCAACACCCCCTAGCATCAACCCCTAGCAACACCCCCTAGCAACACCCCCTAGCAACACCCCCTAACAACAACCCCTAGCATCACCCCCTAGCAACACCCCCTAGCAACATCCCCTAGCAACACCCCCTAGCAACACCCCTTAGCAACACCCCCTAGCAACATCCCCTAGCAACACCCCCTAGCAACACACCCTAGCAACACCCCCTAGCAACATCCCCCAGCAACAACCCCTAGCAACACCCCCTAGCAACACCCCCTAGCAACATCCCCTAGCAACACCCCCTAGCAACACACCCTAGCAACACCCCCTAGCAACATCCCCCAGCAACAACCCCTAGCAACAACCCCAAGCAACACCCCCTAGCAACAACCCCTAGCAGCAACCCCTAGCAACACCCCCTAGCAACATCCCCCAGCAACAACCCCTAGCAACAACCCCAAGCAACACCCCCAGCAACAACCCCAAGCAGCATCCCCTAGCAACAACCCCAAGCAACACCCCCTAGCAACAACCCCTAGCAACAACCCCTAGCAACACCCCCTAGCAACAACCCCTAGCAACAACCCCAAGCAACACCCCCTAGCAACAACCCCTAGCAACAACCCCTAGCAACACCCCTAGCAACAGTCCCCCTAGCAACACTCCCTAGCAACAACCCCTAGTGAAGCCCCCTAGCAGCGCCCCTAGCAACAGCCCACTAGCAACACCCCCCTAGCGACGGTCCCTAGTGACGACCCTGAGCTCTGGCATTGGCATCCACTTTCCCGCCCACTCGGCCGCCCCGCGTGCAGGGTTGTCCACCCGCCACCGCGAGGGAGAGACCGACCTGTGGGTAGCAATGTTACAAAATTTGAGATTTAAAAAATCAAGTCTGCAATGTATCCCATCGGATAAAGCATAAAAAGAAGTTTAATTTGACACCTAATTCACTTTCATATCTTCAGTATTAAGAAAGTTATGACCATTTTCATACTCGGAAATTAGCATCTTGCTCCCCATTGCCTTTCAATTGACTTAACTCAAAAGCTGTGATCTGGAACAGTTAAAAGCCCATAACTTTCTTAAAAATTAAGAGAACTCAATGAAATTTTCATATTATAGATTGAAGCATTCTGAAACAAATATGAAACAATCTTACTTGGATTACCTGAAATTAAAGCATATAATTAGTTAGTTATCTAATTGTAGCTAATTACAAAATTCAATGAGTAGATCTAAACATCTATCCATTTCTTAAGAAAAGATAAACTTCTTTTAAATTGCCTAAGTGTCCAAATAACATTCACACAATAATCCACAATATAACATTATTTTTAAATCTAATTTTCATGAATTTCTGGGCCAAATGGAAGGAATTTAGTGTTTGATTCCTGTAAATTAATGGGCTTTTGTTAAATCAACTAGCGAGTGGGTTTTAGTGGAATGTGGTCGATTGGAACGTTGCGGTTAGCGGTGAAGTCGGGAGGAAAAATACTGTTTGTACATACATTTTTTTGGACCCCATTTCGCAACATGAAAATGTTATTAAAGCCTCCCGAAAAACCAACTTTTAATATAAAAATAAACTATTTACCTTTTTTTCTCCCCTACGCAAAATCCTTCCGGTTGTCGGCGCTCACGGCTTTTGAAGGTGATTTTTAAATTACTCAAGTTAATAAATAATCTAGCGTAATTTAAAAATACCTTCATGAATGAAATGTCGGAGCGATTTTTCTTCCGCAACGAAATCGCCCGACATTGATCGATTTTCCCTGCCTGTGGAAAAACAGCACTTTAAGCCCGCCTCCCTCTGAAAGGCGCCAAAGTCACGCACACGGGGAGCGGCAGAACTGCAGCGCTGCTTAAGGTAAGTTTTGTAACATACCTACTGTGGGTGTGAACGGCCTGGAGAGGGTGGATGTGGAGAGGACATCTCCACTAGTGGGGCAGTTTAGAACCAGAGGTCACGGCATCAGAATTAATGGACGTGCCTTCAGGAAGGAGGTGAGGAGGAATTTCTTTCGTCAGAAAGTGGTGAATCTGTGGAATTATTTGCGACAGAAGGCTGTGGAGGCCAAGTCATTGGATATTGTTAAGGCAGAGATAGATTAGTCTATCTTAACAGATAGAGATTCTTGATTAGTACGGGTGTCAGGGGTTATGGGGAGAAGGCATGTGAATGGGGCTAGGTAGACAAGAAGAGAGAGTTAGATCGGGCCCTTAAAAATAACAGAGTCTGGGGATATGGGGAGAAGGCAGGAACGCGGTACTAATTGTAGCAATGTTACAAAATTTTGAGATTTAAAAAATCAAGTCTGCAATTTATCCCATCAAATAAAGCATAAAAAGAAGTTTAATTTGACACCTAATTCACTTTCATATCTTCAGTATTAAAACAGTTATGGCCATTTTCATACTCGGAAATTAGCATCTTGTTCCCTATTGCTTTTCCATTGACTTAACACAAAAGCTGTGATCGAGGACAGTTAAAAGCCCATCACTTTCTAAAAAATTAAAAGAACTGAATGAAATTATCAGTTATTATCGATTGAAGCATTCTGAAACAAATATGAAACAATCTTACTTGGATGACCTGAAATTAAGCATATAATTAGTTAGTTACCTAATTATAGCTAATTACAAAATTGAATGACTAGATCTAAACATCTATCCATTTCTTAAGAAAAGATTAACATTTTTTAATTGCCTAAGTGTCCAAATAACATTCACACAAGAATTCGCAATATAACATGATTTTAACATCTCATTGTCATTAATTTATTGGCCAAATGGAAGGAATTTAATGTTTAATTCCCGTAAATTGATGGCCATTTAAATCATCTTGTGAGTGGGATTTTGTGGAACGTTGCGGTTTGTGGTGAATTTAAACCCCATATCGGCAGGAAAAACACTGCCGGTTCGTATCAGAATCAGGATCAGAATGCTTTTTATTGTCACTATACACATGTACAATGAGATTAAAAGCTGCTCCTACTCAGTGCAAAAACAAAAACAAAAAAGGGGGGGGGGGGGGGGGGATAAGGTGCACAGTTTCTGCGGCGCTATATACATATCTATAAAAAGACAATGGATAAATAGAATGAATAAATAGGATTCCTATATCCAGTATGGGTTATTGCACATATTGGAAATTACAGTTACAGTACAAATTACAGTAGGTGGATAGATGGAAGTCCGGGGGTTAGGCTGTGAGTCAGTGCATGTGTGAGTTCAGGGAGATAATGGATTTTGGAAAGAAACTGTTCTTGAGTCTATTTGTCCTTGTGCTGATGCACCTATAGCGCCTCCCTGAGGGTAGCAGGTTGAACAGGCCAAATGCAGGATGGGAGCTGTCCTTGATGATGTTCTTCGCCCTGCTGAGGCAGCGGGAGGTGTAAATGTCCATCAGAGAGGGGAGAGGGCAGCCGATGATCTTCTGTGCTGCCCTGACTACCCTCTGAAGCCTCTCCCTGTCTGCCATGGTGCAGCTGCCGTACCATGCTGTAATGCAGTATGTCAACAGGCTCCCAATGGACGAGCGGTAGAAGGTCAGCAGCAGGTTGGAGTCCAGGTTGTGCTTCCTGAGGACCCTCAGGAAGTGCAGCCGCTGCTGAGCCTTCTTGATGACCGCTGTGATGTTGTCTGTCCAGGAGATGTCAGCGGAGATGAGGGGGACGCCGAGAAACCGGAAGGTGTGGACCCTCTCCACACACTCGCCGTTGATGTATAAGGGGGCTAAGTCGGTGCTGTGCTTCCTGAAGTCGACAATGAGCTCTTTGGTTTTCTTGGTGTTCAGAGCCAGGTTGTTTTCTGAGCACCAGGCTGTCAACTTCAGGACTTCCTCTCTGTAGGCTGCCTCGTCTCCCCTTGAGATGAGTCCGACTACTGTAGTGTCGTCAGCAAACTTGACGATTCGGTTGTTGTTGTGGGACGGACTACAGTCGTGGGTGTAGAGACAGTATAGGAGGGGGCTTAGCACACAGCCCTGTGGGGAGCCGGTACTCAACGTGCGAGTGGAGGAGAGGTGGGGGCCGAGTCTCACAGTCTGGGGCCGGTTGGTGAGGATGGGGCCTAAATCACCTTTTTGCAACATAAAATTTTGATTAAAGTCATGTTAAGAAGCACGTATATATGTAAAATAAACGGATTACCTTTAGCTTGTCCCGTACATGAAATCCGTCCCCGTTGGTGGCGTTTACGGCATTAGAAGCTGATTTTTATTTTACTCCAGCGCTGAAACTGTCCCGCAGTTTAAAAAAAAATTCACAGACCAGCAGTCGGAACAATTCTTCAGCATATGCTGCAGCCTGAGAAAATATAACATAGAACATAGAAACATAGAAATTAGAAACATAGAAACATAGAAAAATAGGTGCAGGAGTAGGCCATTCGGCCCTTCGAGCCTGCACTGCCATTCAATGTGATCATGGCTGATCATCCAACTCAGTATCCCGTACCTGCCTTCTCTCCATACCCCCTGATCCCTTTAGCCACAAGTGCCACATCTAACGCTCTCTTAAATATAGCCAATGAACTGGCCTCAACTACCTTCTGTGGCAGAGAATTCCAGAGACCCACCACTCTCTGTGTAAAGAATGTTTTTCTCATCTCGGTCCTAAAGGAATTCCCCCTTATCCTTAGACTGTGACCCCTTGTTCTGGACTCCCCCAACATCGGGAACAATCTTCCTGCATCTAGCTTGTCCAACCCCTTAAGAATTTTGTAAGTTTCTATAAGATCCCCTCTCAATCTCCCAAATTCTAGAGAGTATAAACCGATTCTATGCAGTCTTTGTTCATAAGACAGTCCTGACATCCCAGGAATCAGTCTGGTGAACCTTCTCTGCACTCCCTCTATGGCAATAATGTCCTTCCTCAGATTTGGAGACAAGAACTGTACGCAATACTCCCCGTGTGGTCTCACCAAGACCCTATACAACTGAAGTAGAACCTCCCTCCTCCTATACTCAAATCCTTTTGCTATGAAAGCTAACATACCATTCGCTTTCTTCACAGCCTGCTGCACCTGCATGCCTACTTTCAATGACTGGTGTACCATGACACCCAGGTCACGCTGCATCTCCCCTTTTCCTAATCGGCTACCATAACACCAGCAGGCAGGAGAAAACCGCATTTTAGCCCCCCCCCCCCCAAAGGCGCCAAAGTCACGCACACCATTTGTAGCATGCCTACTGATTGTGTATGATCAGCCATGATCACAGTGAATGGCGGTGCTGGCTCGAAGGGCCGAATGGCCTACTCCTGCACCTATTGTCTATTGAAACACTTGAGACACATAGTTGGAGCACTAGTGAGTCTGGGATGGGCTTTATATTAATGATGCCATAATGATTGTTGAGTAGGTACAATAACTATACCTCAACCACCTCCTGCGGCAGCTCATTTCGTATACCCACCACCCTCTGTGTAGAAAAGTTTCCCCTCGGGTTACTGTTAACTATTTCCCTTGTCACGGTGGGGACTTGATGCCATGAACCTGTGACACAGGTGAGAGTTGATCACACTGAGACTGTGATCTGATCTGTCCAATGGCAACATCCCCAATTATGAAGTGCCTCTAGAGGCTGGATCTGACGCACATTAACTCCAGCCTACTAGGCACAGAAATCGCTATAAAAACATGGGGGGGGGACACAATTTATTGGCGGCCGCGCGCGAACATGCGCACACATGCAAGGCTTCGTTCGTGGGTCCTGTGGACGGTAACATCTGAAGCTGACCTGGTTGGTGACTGACTCTGAATTCCAGCAACGGCAGCTTCGTCCGCCCCGAATCGTGGGGCTTGAATTAGTCCGTTCACGGGGTCTTTCATCGGCCTGTGGGGGCTTTGACATCGGGAGCCTCGATCGCCTCGATCGCCTCGATCGCCTCGATCGCCTCGATGCAATAGTTTGATTTTAAGCTGCGCCGGGCGATGAAAGGCCCCGCGAACGGGCTGATTCAGCCCTTAGAAAGCGTCTGATAAAGTCCGGATTACAAAACATGGGGGTGGGGGGGCGGGGGGGGGGGATTGTCCCCCAAATCTCAAAGCAGGGGGGACGTCCCCCATGTCCCCCCCCACAGGATTTCCGCCCCTGGAGCCTACCCAGCCGCCTTGACCCACTGCAGTTCACCTACCGCAACCACAGGTCCACGGACGATGCGATGCACTCATCCCTGGAACAGCAGGATAACAGAGGCACCTACGTCAGACTCCGATTCATAGACAACAGCTCTGCTTTTAACACCATTATATCCCATCCAAACTCATCAGCGCCTCGGACTTCATATATAGCTCTGTCTCTTGCCACCTGCAGGAGTTTTCAGATGACTCTGCAATTGTGGGCTGCATCGGTGAGGGGAGGGGAGCTGAATACAGACGTGTAGTCAACGACTTTGTTGAATGGTGTGGGCTGAATCACCTGCAGCTCAACACCGACAAGACTAAGGAATTAATGGTGGACTTCTTAGCCTGTGGAACTTCCTTAGAAAGCTCAGTAGTTTCGGCATGTCCCAAACTACTCTCACCAACTTCTGCGGATGCGCCGTATAAAGCATTTTATCAGGGCACATCACAGCTTTCGTTTGGGAACAGCTCCATCCAAGAGTGCGAGTAATTGCAGCCAATTGTGGACGCAGCCCAGACCATCACACAAACCAACCTCCCTTCCATCGACTCCATCTACACCTCACGCTGCCTCGGCAAGGCCAGCAGCATCATCAAGGACGGGTCGCACCCCGGCCACTCCCTCTTCTCCCCTCTCCCATCGGGCAAGAGGTACAGAAGTGTGGAAACGCACATCTCCAGATTCAGTTTCTTCCCAGCTGTTATCAGGCAACTGAACCATCCTACCACAACCAGAGAGCGGTCCTGAACTATTATCTCCCTCATTGATGACTCCCGGACTATCTGTGATCAGACTTTACTTCACAATTCTCTACGATTTCTTACATTCTTGGATGGAGATACAAGATACAAGATACAAATTTCTTCGTCACATGCACCAACTAAGGTGCAGTGATATGAATTTGCCAGCAGCGATGCAATTGAAAAAAGAACACACAATACTCAATAGAATTTAACACAAACATCCACCACAACATTCTTCACTGTGGTGGAAGGCAATAAAGTTCAGCCTGTCCTACTCCTTTGTTCAAGGGATCCCAGGCTCCGGATGGTAAGTCCACGCCACACCCGCGACTAGAAACATAGAAACGTAGAAAAATAGGTGCAGGAGTAGGCCATTCAGCCCTTCGAGCCTGTACCACCATTCAATACGATCATGGCTGATCATCCAACTCAGTATCCCGTACCTGCCTTCTCTCCATACCCCCTGATCCCTTTAGCCACAAGTGCCACATCAAACGCCCTCTTAAATATAGCCAATGAACTGCCCTCAACTACCTTCTGTGGCAGAGAATTCCAGAGACTCACCACTCTCTGTGTAAAGAATGTTTTCCTCATCTCGGTCCTAAAGGAATTCCCCCTTATCCTTAGACTGTGACCCCTTGTTCTGGACTCCCCCAACATCGGGAACAATCTTCCAGCATCTAGCTTGTCCAACCCCTTAAGAATTTTGTAAGTTTCTATGAGATCCCCCCTCAATCTTCTAAATTCCAGCGAGTACAAGTCGAGTCTATCCAGTCTTTCCTCATATGAAAGTCCTGACATCCCAGGAATCAGCCTGGTGAATCTTCTATGTACCCCCTCTATGGCAAGGATGTCTTTCCTCAGATTTGGAGACCAAAACTGTACGCAATACTCCAGGTGTGGCCTCACCAAAACCCTGTACAACTGCAGTAGAACCTCCCTGCTCCTATACTCAAATCCTTTCGCTATGAATGCTAACATTCCATTTGCCAGAAGTTGCCAGAATCTAGCCAGAAGGCTCGAAGCTCCGCAGGCCGCAGCCCCACGATGCCAAAGTCACCAGGCCGGCGATCGGAGGACTCTTCTCTGGCGACCCCCGGCAAGGGTTCGCCCCTGCTCCACGATGGAAAACTCCACGCTGCGACCGCTGCAGTAGCTCTGGGCCCAACTCCGGGAAAGGCCGCTCCAATCCATGCTGTTAGGCCGCGAGAGGGGAGGCGGAGGAGCGACATGGATAAAGGAAGTGACTGAAAAACGGTTTCCCCCTTTTCTCCCCCACCACCCCCCACATAAGACTCACTGAGAGACATTAAAACAAACATTTGGACATACTTAAAAAAACAAAAATAGTCGAAATAACGAACACGCTGCTGGCAGGGCAGACGACTTCGCAGCGCCCCCAACCGACCAGCTGCCGCAATGCATTCTGATGAAATGATTTCGATGTTGCATCTGTAGATGTTGGTGAGAGTTGTACGGGACATGCTGAACTTCCTAAAGGGCCTGTCCCACTTACGCGACTTTTCAGCTGACTGTCTGCGACCTTCAAGCTCGGGAGCATTCGCGCGATAAACCGCGAGCTGGATCGACCGTCAGAGCAGAACACACACACACACACACACATCGCAAAGGCGGGGGCCAGGAAAAGCGGGGGAGTGCTTTTTGAAATTCACACGGTGCACAGCCAAGGTGATACCTGCGATGAACAGGAAGGTTAAAGGCGGCTAGCATAGTGTACTGTAAGACATTTAAAAGAGTGGGGGGGGGGGGGGGAGAAGGGGGGAGAAGGGGGAGAAGGCGGGACAAGGGGGGACAAGGGGGGAGAAGGAGTGGAGGCATATTTTAAGAAGCCAGCCAACTTTTAATAGGCCAGAGATACACAGCTGTGAAGTTCAGCGGGCATTTAACGTTACCGGTCATTTTTCCTTGGTTCTGAAAACACGTGCTTGCGTGCTTGCGTTTTTAAAATGCCCAGTCAGTAAAATGCCCGTCAGCTACCTCGACTACCTACAACGCAATGGCGACCCCACTACCACTGCACC
The DNA here is from genome assembly GCA_963514005.1 of Raja brachyura. The sequence goes on along the minus strand of OY740782.1, from coordinate 151,358,307 downwards.
ACGACTTCAAAAGTATGGATTTTCTCCATGGCGACCAATTTTCAACACGTTGAAAAGTTTTGCCGAGACCATACCGAGGCCGCCAATAGTTAGGACCGTGCGGGAATTCCTCTCGACCATGAAGGAGATTCACCAGAGACCACCTACGAACATGTGGCGACCATGTGGCAAGCTTGTGGCGAGCGCAGAGTCTCCTGAACTCGCGAATAAGGCCGCCTAAGTAGGACAGGCCCTTCTAAGGAAGTAGAGGCGTTGGTGTCAATGTTGAAAGGAGTTGTGCGGGGCAAGATTTGTGAGATAGCAGTGGTTGCCTGGAATGCGCTGCTAGAGGGAGGTAGATATGATACTGACATTTCAGAGATAGTGGCATGTAAGAGGCTTTTTGATAGGCACATGGATATGGAGCGATATACAGGCAGAGATTAGGCATCATGTCCGGTACAGACACTGTGGGCCGAAGGGGTCTGTTCCTGTGCTGCACTCTTCTTTGTTCTACACGTACAAAATTATAAAAGGATTGGACCAGCTAGATACAGGGAAAATGTTCCCCATGTTGGGCGAGTCCAGAACCAGGGGCCGCAGTCTAAGAATAAAGGGGAGGCCATTTAAAACTGCGATGAGAAAAAAATGTTTTCACTCAGAGAGTTGTGAATTTGTGGAATTCTCTGCCACTGGAGGTAATGGAGGCCAATTAAGATAGTTAAGGGCCTGTCCCACTTTCACGACCTAATTCACAACCTTTTTTACTCGTGGACTATTTTCATCATGTTGAAAAAACGCCCCGACTTATTTGATGCCACGAGTACCTACGACTAGCATCACGGCCTACCTACGACCTACCTACGACCTCCTACGACCTCGTAACGAACATGCTGCGAGTATGAGTCAAGGGCAAACTCAGCAGTGGTCGTGAATTAGGTTGTGAAATTGGGACAGGCCCTCAAGATGGAGCTCTGGGGGCTAGAGGAATCAAGGGATATAGGGTAGCCAAAAGTGCTGGAGAAACCCAGCGGGTGCAGCAGCATCTATGGAGCGAAGGAAATATAGGCAATGTTTCTGTCCGAAACGTTGCCTATTTCCTTCGCTCCATAGATGCTGCTGCACCCGCTGAGTTCCTCCAGCACTTTTGTCGACCTTCGATTTTCCAGCATCTGCGGTTCCTTCTTAAACACAAGGGATATAGGGAGCAGGCGGGAACGGGGTACTGATTTGCGGATGATCAGCAATGATCACAATGAATGGCGGTGCTGGCTGGAAGGGCCGAATGGCCTCCTCCTGCACCTACTTTCTATGTTTCTATGTACATCATACATCACTGATTCCTGTAGCTATACCTAATTGGATGTATTTTGTTGTTCTTTAATAATCCATGACATGAGAAGCAAACATTTATAAAATTGATCTCTTAGGTATATTAAGGCAAATTTCCTCACAGGGTGAACCTTAACCTTGCTGTCCAATCATGACACATCCATTCATGATTATTTGGTTAATACTGCAGGTGCAAATAACCCTGATTAGAATCCATGGTTTCCTCAGAAAATCCCAGTGAAGATTGTCTATTTTGATATCAGTAGACAATAGACAATAGGTGCAGGAGTAGGCCATATAACCATATAACCATATAACAATTACAGCACAGAAACAGGCCATCTCGGCCCTTCAAGTCCGTGCCGAACAACTTTTTTCCCTTAGTCCCACCTGCCTGCACTCATACCAAAAACCCTCCATACCCTTCTCATCCATATGCCTATCCAATTTATTTTTAAATGATACCAACGAACCTGCCGCCACCACTTCCACTGGAAGCTCATTCCACACCGCCACCACTCTCTGAGTAAAGAAGTTCCCCCTCATGTTACCCCTAAACCTCTGTCCCTTAATTCTAAAGTCATGTCCTCTTGTTTGAATCTTCCCTATTCTCAAAGGGAAAAGCTTATCCACATCAACTCTGTCTATCCCTCTCATCATTTTAAAGACCTCTATCAAGTCCCCCCTTAACCTTCTGCGCTCCAGAGAATAAAGACCTAACTTATTCAACCTATCTCTGTAACTTAGCTGTGGAAACCCAGGCAACATTCTAGTAAATCTCCTCTGTACCCTCTCTATTTTGTTGACATCCTTCCTATAATTAGGCGACCAAAATTGTACACCATACTCCAGAATTGGTCTCACCAATGCCTTGTACAATTTTAACATTACATTTGGCCCTCTTCCATTGATTTCACTTTGTTTCACCCCTGCCATTGGGAAGAAGGTACAGGAGCCTGAAAACTGTAACGTCCAGGTTCAGGAAGACCATCTTCCCTACAGCCATCAGGCTTTTAAACATAACACCGAATAAGCTCTTAGCTCTGACTTGCAGAAGACTATATTATTATTGCACTATATTTGTTATTTATTAGACAATAGACAATAGACAATAGGTGCAGGAGGAGGCCATTCGGCCCTTCGAGCCAGCACCACCATTCAATCTGATCATCCTCAATCAGTACCCCGTTCCTGCCTTCTCCCCATATCCCCTGACTCCGCTATCTTTAAGAGCCCTATCCAGCTCTCTCTTGAAAGTATCCAGAGAACCGGCCTCCACAGCCCTCTGAGGCAGAGAATTCCACAGACTCACCACTCTCTGTGGGAAAATGTGTTTCCTCATCTCCGTTCTACATGGCTTACTCCTTATTCTTAAACTGTGGCCCCTGGTTCTGGCCTCCCCCAACATCAGGGACATGTTTCCTGCCTCTAGCGTGTCCAAACCCTTAATAATCTTCTATATTTCATTAAGATCCCCTCTCATTCTTTTAAACTCCAGAGTGTACAAGCCCAGCTGCTCCATTCTCTCAGCATATGACATCCCGGGAATTAACCTGGTGAACCTACGCTGCACTCCCTCAATAGCAAGAATGTCCTTCCCCAAATTTGGAGACCACAACTGCACACAATACTCCAGGTGTGGTCTCACCAGCGCCCTGTAAAATAAAATGACACGAGCGCACTCGAAATTTCCCTGGAAGTCCCCTCGAAAATGTAGCGCGTAGGCTGGGTGAGGCGGCCGATCTCGACCTCGTCGGGATTTCCATGGCCGATCGGAGGGTGGAATTTGCCCCCCTGCAGCCGGGGCTCTGGAACTCTGGCCCGGCTGGAGCCAGCAGATCCATTCCCCATAGCCGACTTCCACAGCCGACATTGCGGGCCGTGACCTCTGTTGGTCTGGCAAAATTTATCAGACAAGGCTCTGGAACCAAGGGTGCCAGAAAATCACTGGTTGACCTGTGTTATGTTAGAGCAAAACTAAATGCTTGTCGAGTCTGATGTAAAGCTGCATATAACACAAATGGACAGCAGGTGGCATTCAGTACTTGTGGTTCCTTGTTGTTCTTGAATTCCGGAGACTCTGTGTAAAATGGTGTTGCTGAAACAACATTCCTAATCATCACCAGCCGCCACATCCCTCTTCCCATCACGGAGATCTTCGGTGGAAGTTGCTGAGTGCTACAGCATGGAAACAGGTCAAAGGTAGACACAAAATGCTGGAGTAACTCAGCGGGTGAGACAGCATCTACAATACAATACACAATACAATACCATTTATTGTCATTTGAACCTCATTGAGGTTCAAACGAAATTTCGTTTCTGCAGTCATACATACAAGAAAAGAACCAAGACACAACACAATTCACACAAACATCCATCACAGTGAATCTCCTCCTCACTGTGATGGAAGACAAAGTCTTATCTCTCCCCTGCAGTCCCCATTGTTCTCCCAATGTCAGAGTCACAGCCCCCGGCGGGCGATGGTAAATAAGTCCCGCGGCCATTAAGGCCGCTCCGGGCGATGCAAGGCCCCGCTCTGGGTCTTGATGTTGGAGCCCCCGGCGGGTGCCAGCAAGTCCCGCGGCCATCAAAGCCGCGTCGGGCGATGTAAGGCCCCGCTCCGGGTCGTCTTCAACCCCGCAACTCGGGCGGGAGAAGTTGCCGCCGAGGGAGCTCCGAAAAGCGGTCTCCCACCAGAGACCCACGAGCTCCCGGTGTTACCGTCCACCGGCCTGCAGCTGGAGCCTCCGAATCTCCGGGGTCGGGCAGCAGCAGCGCGCCACCACAGCTCCTCCCGTTCCTAACTCGGCCAGCCCCACGACGGTGAGTCGTCCGCAGCCCCGCGACTGGAGCCCCAGGTCCGGTTGGAGTCCGCTCCACGGTGCTAGGCCCCAACGGCAACGGAGACCCGACAGAGGAAAGGTCGGGTCCTCCGTACGGGGAAAAGATTTTAAAAGTTTCCCCCACCCCCCACACATATCCAGCTAGAAAAAAACACACTAACTAACTACACTCAAACGAGACAAAAAATAAAAAAAAGACAGACGGACAGCAGAGGCCGCTGCAACGAGAGTCGCGCCGCCCTCCTCTCTGGAGAGAAGGAACGGGCGACGCTAGAGTCAGGAAACATGTTCCCGATGAGTCCAGAACCAGGGGCCACAGTTTAAGAACGGAGACGAGGAAACACTTTTTCTCACAGAGAGTGGTGAGTCTGTGGAATTCTCTGCCTCAGAGGGCGGTGGAGGCCGTTTCTCTGGATACTTTCAAGAGAGAGCTAGATAGGGCTCTTAAAGATAGCGGAGTCAGGGGATATGGGGAGAAGGCAGGAACGGGGTACTGATTGGGGATGATCAGCCATGATCACATTGAATGGCGGTGCTGGCTCGAAGGGCCAATGGCCTCCTTCTGCACCTATTGTCTATTGTTTCAGGTCGAGACCCTTCTTCAGTCTGAAGAAGATCAGTCTGAAGAAGGGTCTCGACCTGCAACGTCGCCCATTCCTTGAGTCTGAAGAAGATCAGCCTGAAGAAGGGTCTCGACCTGAAACGTCGCCCATTCCTTCTCTCCAGAGATGCTGCCTCACCCGTTGAGTTACTCCAGCATTTTCAAAGTCAAAAGTCAAAGTCAATTTTTCTCGACACATGCACCCGAAGGTGCAGTGAAATGTCTACATCTGATTTAAAGCAGCATCTGCAGTTCTTTCTTACACGTGGAAACAGGTCGTTTGGCCAGACCAGTGCGCACCCGTTCCCATTTACAGAATGACGCCTGGATTAGAGAGTTTCAGTTACAGGGAGAGGTCAGAATCAGAATCAGAATCAGAATAGTACTTTATTAGCCAAGTATGTTTTTCAACATACGAGGAATTTCATTTTGCCAAGTCAGTCATACAAATAAAAGCAACAGAACACACAAAACACATTTTAACATAAACATCCACCACATTGACTCCTCCACATTCCCCACTGTGATGGAAGGCGAAAAAAGTTCAAGTCTCTTCCCTTTGTTCTCCCGTGGTCGGGGGCCTCCAGCCCTCCGTTGACGGGACGATCTTGACTCCCGTAGCCGACGGCGTTTAGGCCCTCCGCATCGAGGCGATCAAGCTCCTGGATCGGGGGGGGGGGGTGTCAGCTCCCCCGCGCTGGGCGATCGAACCTCGAGTCGGGGCTGGTCGAATCTCTGCATCGTTAGAGCTTCCCGGGAGAAGGCAGGAACGGGGTACTGATTTGGGGATGATCAGCCATGATGGGGTGGGAGATTGCAACCATCACCTGGTCCGCCCTGTTTCGACGAATGCAATCAACCCAGCGTGCACGATCAAATAAGATCAAATAGAACAAGTTGTCCTACAACTTTAGACTGTGCACACCATACGCAAGATGAAGAAGATCAGCCATGATCACATTGAATGGCAGTGCTGGCTCGAAGGGCCGAATGGCCTACTCCTGCACCTATTGTCTATTGTCTCATCTAAGCTAGTCCCACATGCCTGCATTTGGCCAATATCCTGCAAAACATTTCCTATCCATGTAGACATAGACATAGAAATTAGGTGCAGGAGTAGGCCATTCGGCCCTTCGAGCCTGCACCGCCATTCAATATGATCATGGCTGATCATCCAACTCAGTATCCCGTACCTGCCTTCTCTCCATACCCTCTGATCCCCTTAGCCACAAGGGCCACATCTAACTCCCTCTTAAATATAGCCAATGAACTGGCCTCAACTACCCTCTGTGGCAGAGAGTTCCAGAGACCCACCACTCTCTGTGTGAAAAAATTCCTTCTCATCTCGGTCCTAAAGGATTTCCCCCTTATCCTTAAGCTGTGACCCCTTGTCCTGGACCTCCCCAACATCGGGAACAATCTTCCTGCATCTAGCCTGTCCAACCCCTTAAGAATCTTGTAAGTAATCTTGTAAGAATCTTGTGAGTCTTGTATGTACCTGTTCAAATTTATTTTGAATGTATTGTACCAGCCTCAACTACCTCCCCTGGCAGCTCATTCCATACACCCATCGCCCTCTGTGTGGAAAAAGTTGCCCCTCGGGTTCCGATTAAATCTTTCCCCTCCCACTATGTCCTCTGGTTCTTGATTCACATCTCCTAGGTAAAAGCACAGTGGTGCAGCAGGCAGAGCTGCTGTCTTACTGCACCAGAGACATAGAAAATTAGAACAATAGGTGCAGGAGTAGGCCATTTGGCCCTTCGAGCCATCACCGCCATTCAATCTGATCATGGCTGAACATGCAAAATCAGTGCCCCTTTCCAGCTTTTACCTCGTATCCCTTGATTCCGTAGCCCTAAGAGCTAAATCTAAAGGGCCTGTCCCACCAGCACGCAACTATATGCGATGAACGCGATCAAACCGGCAGCGGGGGCCGCGCGGAGGTCGGGTGATCCCCTGTACAGGGCAGGTCCCACCAGCGTGCGCCTGCATGCGGCAAGCGCAACCAAACCGGCAGCGGGGGCCGCGCGGAGGTCGGGTGAGTGGCGCAACGCGGCGCAAAGCGAGGCGAACTTGAAGCGAGTCCAAGGTAAGTTCGCCAGGACTTAGAGGGGCACACAGAGAGGGGCACCGAGACACACACACATACAGGGCCACGGAGCCACACACATAGAGGGTCACGGAGGCACTTACCAATAGTTTAACGGAGACACGATGTCCGGGCGGTGTGTAAATGTCGCGGCGACTGCGAGCCGACAAGCCGTTTCCGCGCGGGATTTTTGGACATTGTCGGTTTTTCGGAGCCCCGCGCGGCGTCGGGACGAACTCGGGACGAACTCCGCACAATTCCGCACGGCTCCGGCGATCGAAGTGGGACCGGCCCCGCGACGCCGGACGGCTCAAGCGACCACGTTAGGTCGCGCTAATCGCATCGAGTTGCATGCTGGTGGGACAGGCCCTTAACTCTCTCTTGAAAACATCCAGTGAATTTTTATACTCACCCCTTGATCTCCTGCATCCCACGGAATAAATGTAGAAAACATATTGATCTAAATCTAGGAGTCCACAATCAGTACCCCGTTCCTGCCTTCTCCCCATATCCCCTGACTCCGCTATCTTTAAGCACTCTATCTAACGCTCTCTTGAAAGCATCCAGAGAACCGGCCTCCACTGCCTTCCGTGGCAGAGAATTCCACAGATTCACAACTCTCTGAGTGAAAAAGTTTTTCCTCATCTCCGTCCTAAATGGCCTAGCCCTTATTCTTAAACTGTGTGACCCCTGGTTCTGGACCTGGACCTGGGTTTGATCCTGACCTCGGGTGCTTTCTGTGTGGAGTTAGCACGCTCTCCCTCTGACTGCGTGGGTTTGCTCCCAAAGAGGCACGGTAGGTAGGTTATTTGGGCCCTCTGTAAATTGCCCCGGGTGTGTAGGGAGTGGATGAGAAAGTGGGATAACATTCAGACTCAGGTATTCAAATATATCCAAGGACATTGCGGGAGATAGCGGGAGCCCTGGTTGAAATTTACAAGTCGTCCTTAAATACAGGAGAGGTGCCGGAAGACTGGAGGGTGGCAAATGTTGTGCCTCTTTTCAAGAAAGGCTGCAGGGAAAATGCTGGGAACTATAGGCCGGTGAGCTCAACATCTGTAGTTGGAAGGTTACTGGAGAGTATTCTGAGGGATAGGATATACAGGCATTTGGGAGGACAAGGGCTGATTAGGGACAGTCAGCATGGTTTTGTACGTGGGAGGTCGTGTCTCACAAATCTGATTGAGTTTTTTGAAGACGTGACCAAAAAGGTGTGTGAGGGCAGAGCTGTAGATGTTGTGTACATGGACTTCAGTAACGCGTTCAACAAGGTTCCGCATGGTAGGCTGCTCTGGAAGATTAGATCTCATGGGATCCAAGGAGAGATAGCTGAATGGATAGATAGCAAATTGGCTCCATGGAAGGAAGCAGAGGGTGATGGTGGAAGGTTGCTCCTCAGACTGGAGGCCTGTGACTAGTGGTGTGCCTCAGGGTTCGGTGCTGGGCCCGTTACTTTGTCATCTACATCAATGATTTGGATGAGAACATACAGGGCAAGATTAGCAAGTTTGCTGATGATACAAGAGTGAGTGGTTTTGCAGATAGTGAAGATGGTTGTGAACGATTGCAGCAGGGTCTGGATCGATTGGCCAGGTGGGCGGAGGAATGGTTGATGGAATTTAATACAGAGAAGTGTGAGGTGTTGCATTTTGGGACGTCAAACAAGGGCAGGACCTACACAGTGAATGGTAGGTCTCTGGGTAGTGTTGTAGAGCAGAGGGATCTAGGAGTACAGGTGCATGGTTCCTTGAAGGTCGAGTCGCAGATAGATAAGGTGGTCAACAAGGCTTTTGGCATTTGGCCTTCATCAGTCAGAGCATTGAGTATAAAAGTCGGGAGGTTATGTTGCAGTTGTATAAGACGTTGGTGAGGCCGCATTTAGAATATTGTGTACGGTTCTGGGCACCATGTTATAGGAAAAATATTGTCAAGCTTGAAAGGGTTCAGAGAAGATTTACAAGGATGTTGCCAGGACTAGAGGGTGTGAGCAAAAGGGAGAGGTTGAGTAGACTGGGTCGGTATTCCATGGAGCGCAGGAGGATGAGGGGTTATATTATAGAGGTGTAAAAAATCATGAGAGGAATACATCGGGTAGATGCACAGAATCTCTTCCCCAGAGTAGGGGAATCGAGGACCAGAGGTGAAGGGGAAAAGATTTAATAGGAATCTGAGGGGTAACTTTTTCACACAGAAGGTGGTGGGTGTATGGAACGAGCGGCCAGATGAGGTAGTTGAGGCTGGGACTATCCCAATGTTTTAGGAACAGGTGGATAGGAATAGTTTGGAGGGATATGGACCAAATGCTGGCAGGTGGGACTAGTGTAGATGGGACATGTTGGAACAAGCTGTCAGAGGAGGTAGCTGAGGCTGGGACTATCCCAACGTTTGAGAAACAGTTCGACAGATACATGGATAGGACAGGTTTGGAGGGACATGGAGCAAGCGCAGGCAGGTGGCTGAGGCATGTTGGCCGGTGTGGGCAAGTTGGGCCGAAGGGCCTGTTTCCACACTGTATCACTCTGTAACTCTATGGCTCTATAACATAAAACTAGTGTGAACGGGTGATGGGTGTGGACTCAGTGGGCAGTAGAGTCTCTTTCCATATCTTTAATATAAACTATACTCTATGCATTCACCTTGTCAATTCTCCCCCTCACGATTTTATGAGAAAATAAATGAGAGAATTTGGAAAAATAGAAATCCCAGCCTGACAGGCATGTTATAATGACAGCGAATTCTGGGCAGGAAGCAACCCACACTATTGTAAACCTGCCTCCGTGGATCTGAAGGATAATGCTTATTCAACAACACCCCAAGAGTCTGGGAGGCGAGCCAACTCAGGGCAATTAAATGCAGATGCTGGAAATTTGAAATAAAGCCAAAAAAATGCTGGAAGTTCTCACCAGGAGAGCAAAAAAAAACAGAGCCAACATTTCAGGTCAATCAGAAATGGGTTAAATATAGGACTTTGGTCCAGGCCGCATCTGGAGTATTGCGTGCAGTTCTGGTCGCCCCCATTACAGGAAGCATGTGTGGGCTTTGGAGAGAGTGCAGAGGACGTTTACCAGAATGATGCCGGGATTAGAGGGTTTCAGCTACAGAGAGAGGTTGGACAGACTTGGATTGTTTTCTCCGGAACGTCAGAGGTTGAGGGGAGACCTGGTGGATTATCTTGCTAGTTAAGGGCCTGTCCCACTTGACCGTCATTTGCACGCCATTTACGTTTCCTGGTAGCATGTGGGCAGCGTGTGGGTGGCGCGGGACGGGCGCATGGAGTGGCGTGGAGGAATGTGGAGTTGCGCGCGGTATCGCGCAGCGCTCCGGGAATTTCGTTCCGCACGAAATCTTCACACGCCACCGGCCTGTCGCGTAAATGACGGCCAAGTGGCACACGCTGGCGTGGAGCAACGTCTCACCTCCAACAGCAGCAGAAGCAGGCAAATGATCGCCAAGCTCGGCCTGGGGCTCACGGCCGTTGCGGATCCGGATCCGCCCCCCACTCCCACTCCCACTCCCAGAGCGGGGCCAAGACGATATTTGTAGGATGAAGATAGGATGTAGGATGAAGGATGTAGGATGTAGGATGAAGATAGACACAAAATGCAGGAGTAACTCAGCGGGACTGGCAGCATCTCTGTAGTTGAGGCTGGTTCCAATCCACCGCGTTCCACTAAAACCCAATCGCAAGTTGATTTAAATGGCCATTAATTTACGGGAATTAAACACTAAATTCCTTCCATTAGGACTATAAATTAATGACAATGAGATTTAAAAATCATGTTATATTGTGGATTATTGTGTGAATGTTATTTGGACACTTAGACAATTTAAAAATGTTTATATTTTCTTAAGAAATGGATGGATGTTTAGATCTAGTAATTGAATTTTGTAATTAGCTACAATTAGGTAAGTAACTAATTATATGCTTTAATTTCAGGTCATCCAAGTAAGATTGTTTCATATTTGTTTCAGAATGCTTCAATCTATAATAACTGAAAATGTCATTGAGTTCTCTTAATTTTTAAGAAAGTTGTGGGCTTTTGACTGTCCTAGATCACAGCTTTTGGGTTAAGTCAATGGAAAGGCAATGGGGAACAAGATGCTAATTTCCGAGTGTGAAAATGGCCATAACTTTTTTAATACTGAAGATATGAAAGTGAATTAGGTGTCAAATTAAACTTCTTTTTATGCTTTATCTGATGGGATAAATTGCAGACTTGATTTTTAAAATCTCAAAATTTTGCAACATTGCTACTTTCTGCACTCAGGAATAATATATTATCTCTGGAATGTTGGAATGGAATGGGATGTTGGCCTTCAGCTAATGGAATGTTGGCCTTCATAACAAGAGGATTTCAGTATAGGAGTAAAGAGGTTCTTCTGCAGTTGTATAGGGCTCTGGTGAGACCACATCTGGAGTATTGCGTACAGTTTTGGTCTCCTAATTTGAGGAAGGACATCCTTGTGATTGAGGCAGTGCAGCGTAGGTTCACGAAATTGATCCCTGGGATGGCGGGACTGTCATATGAGGAAAGATTGAAAAGACCAGGCTTGTATTCACTGGAGTTTAGAAGGATGAGGGGGGGATTTTATAGAAACATGTAAAATTTAAAAAGGACTGGACAAGCTAGATGCAGGAAAAATGTTCCCAATGTTGGGCGAGTCCAGAACCAAAGGCCACAGTCTAAGAATAAAAGGGAGGTCATTTAAGACTGAGGTGAGAAAAAACGTTTTCACCCAGATCTTGTGAGTTGTGAATTTGTGGAATTCCCTGCCACAGAGGGCAGTGGAGGCCAAATCACTGGATAGATTTAAGAGAGAGTTAGATAGAGCTCTCGGGGCTAGTGGAGTCAAGGGATATGGGGAGAAGGCAGGCACGGGTTATTGATTGGGAACGATCAGCCATGATCGCAATGAAAGGTGGTGTTGGCTCGAAGGGCCGAATGGCCTCCTCCTGCACCTATTTTCTATGTTTCTATATTTCTATGAAACGTCCTTCTCTCCAGAGATGCTGCCTGTCCCGCTGAGTTACTGCAGCATTTTGTGTCCATCTTATCAGTGCATTCCCTGGGGGTGGGAGATTGCAACCTTCACGTGGTACACCCTGTTTCGACGAATGCAATCTAGAGTTCAAGAGTTCAAGAGATATATACTGTCACGTGCACCAATTGGTGCAGCGAGATTTGAGATACCCATGCAGCCATACGAATATCAAGAACACAACACACGATAGAATTTACAAAATGCTGGAGAAACTCAGCGGGTGCAGCAGCATCTATGGAGAAAAGGAGATAGGCAACGTTTCGGGCCGAATCGCTTCTTCAGTGTTTCGGCTCGAAACGTTGCCTATCTCCTTTGCTCCACAGATGCTGCTGCACCCGCTGAGTTTCTCCAGCATTTTGTGTACCCTCGATTTTCCAGCATCTGCAGTTCCTTCTTTAACACATGATAGAATTTAACCATATAACCATATAACAATTACAGCACGGAAACAGGCCCTCTCGGCCCTTCCAGTCCGTGCCGACCATTTATTTTCCCCTAGTCCCATCTACCTGCACTCAGACCATACCCCTCCATTCCCTTCCCGTCCATATACCTATCCACTTTACTTTTAAATGTTAAAATCGATCCTGCCTCCACCACTTCTGCTGGAAGATCATTCCACACAGGCACCACTCTCTGAGTAAAGAAGTTCCCCCTCATGTTACCCCTAAACTTCTGTCCCTTAATTCTCATGAACATAACATAATAACATGAACATCTCCACACAGCGGAATCAAAGTTTCCCACTGTGAGGGGAGGAACCAAAATTCAGTCATCCTCCTCTTTGTTCACCCGTGGTCGGGGCCTTTGAGCCCTCTACAGTGTCACCACGGGCGGCCCGATGTTTTAGGCCTTCTCGCCGGGATGATCGGAAGCTATATTTAAGAGGGCGTTAGATGTGGCACTTGTGGCTAAAGGGATCAGGGGGTATGGAGAGAAGGCAGGTACAGGATACTGAGTTGGATGATCAGAGGGGAGATGCAGCGCGACCTGGGTGTCATGGTACACCAGTCATTGAAAGTAGGCATGCAGGTACAGCAGGCAGTGAATGAATGGTATGTTAGCATTCATAGCAAAAGGATTTGAGTATAGGAGTAGGGAGGTTCTACTTCAGTTGTATAGGGTCTTGGTGAGACCACACCTGGAGTATTGCGTACAGTTCTGGTCTCCAAATCTGAGGAAGGACATTATTGCCATAGAGGGAGTGCAGAGAAGGTTCACCAGACTGATTCCTGGGATGTCAGGACTGTCTTATGAACAAAGACTGCATAGGCTCGGTTTATACTCTCTAGAATTTAGGAGATTGAGAGGGGATCTTATAGAAACTTACAAAATTCTTAAGGGGTTGGACAGGCTAGATGCAGGAAGATTGTTCCCGATGTTGGGGAGGTCCAGGACAAGGGGTCACAGCTTAAGGATAAGGGGGAAATCCTTTAGGACCGAGATGAGAAGGACTTTTTTCACATAGAGAGTGGTGGGTCTCTGGAACTCTCTGCCACAGAGGGTAGTTGAGGCCAGTTCATTGGCTATATTTAAGAGGGAGTTAGATGTGGCCCTTGTGGCTAAGGGGATCAGGGGGTATGGAGAGAAGGCAGGTACGGGATACTGAGTTGGATGATCAGCCATGATCATATTGAATGGCGGTGCAGGCTCGAAGGGCCGAATGGCCTGCTCCTGCACCTATTTTTCTATGTTTCTATGTTTCTAACTCTGACGTCAGAATGGAAAAACGCTCTCAGCGGCTTGGAGATTCCGAACCGGCCGCTTCCTACCGGGGACCGCGGCTCCCGAAGTCCACAGGCCGAGCTGGGCGGAGCTGGCGACCCCCGGGAATACGCCCCGTCCACAGGCACCCTGGGGGAGTTCCGGGACCACAGGGCGTAGAATGCATCCATGACAAGGAGTGTAAGATAGCTGCATAGTAGTCTATTAAGGATATCAGTTTGCATTGTATTATGGTGCTGGCTTCTGGTTTATTTTATAGTAGTGTAATATAACTATTTTAATAATTCAATAAATGTTTGAATAAAAAAAAACACTGGCGACCCCCCCGGCAAAGGGTCCCCTAATTTGAGACAATTGGTCCCCTAATTTGAGGAAGGACGTTCTTGCTATTGAGGGAGTGCAGCGTAGGTTTACAAGGTTAATTCCCGGGATGGCGGGACTGTCATATGCTGAGAGAATGGAGCGGCTGGGCTTGTTGAATTTAGAAGGATGAGAGGGAATCTCATTGAAACATATAAGATTGTTAAGGGTTTGGACACGCTAGAGGCAGGAAACATGTTCCCGATGTTGGGGGAGTCCAGAACCAGGGGCCACAGTTTAAGAATAAGGAGTAAGCCATTTAGAACGGAGACGAGGAAACACCTTTTCTCACAGGGATTTGTGAGTTCTCTGCCTCAGAGGGCGGTGGAGGCAGGTTCTCTGGATGCTTTCAAGAGAGAGCTAGATAGGGCTCTTAAAGATAGTGGAGTCAGGGGATAAGGGGAGAAGGCAGGAACAGGGTACTGATTGGGGATGATCAGCCATGATCACATTTAATGGCGGTGCTGGCTCGAAGGGCTGAATGGCCTGCACCTATTGTTTATTGTCTATTGTCTAAACTGTGTGTGGCCCCTGGTTCTGGACTCCCACAACATTGGGAACATGTTTCCTGCCTCTAGCGTGTCCAAACTCTTAATAATCTTATATGTTTCAATGAGATTCCCTCTCATCCTTCTAAACTCCAGAGTGTAAAATAGCAGAGTCAGAGGACATGAGGAGAAGGCAGGAACGGGCTACTGATTGGGGATGATCAGCCATGATCACATTGAATGGCGGTGCTGGCTGGAAGGGCCGAATGGCCTACTCCTGCACCTATTGTCTATTGTCTACAGATCCCAGGACTCCGTGATGTTAAAATGATCTGGATGATACATAAATGATCTGGATGAGGGAATTGAAGGCAATATCTCCAAGTTTGCGGATGACACTAAGCTGGGGGGCAGTGTTAGCTGTGAGGAGGATGGTAGGAGAATGCAAGGTGACTTGGATAGGCTGGGTGAGTGGGCAAATGTTTGGCAGATGCAGTATAATGTGGATAAATGTGAGGTTATCCACTTTGGTGGCAAAAATAGGAAAACCGACTACTATCTAAATGGTGGCCGATTAGAAAAAGGGGAGATGCAGCGCGACCTGGGTGTCATGGTACACCAGTCATTGAAAGTAGGCATGCAGGTACAGCAGGCAGTGAAGAAAGCCAATGGTATGTTAGCTTTCATAGCAAAAGGATTTGAGTATAGGAGCAGGGAGGTTCTACTTCAGTTGTACAGGGTCTTGGTGAGGCCACACCTGGAGTATTGCGTACAGTTCTGGTCTCCAAATCTGAGGAAGGACATTATTGCCATAGAGGGAGTGCAGAGAAGGTTCACCAGACTGATTCCTGGGATGTCAGGACTGTCTTATGAACAAAGACTGCATAGACTCGGTTTATACTCTCTAGAATTTAGGAGATTGAGAGGGGATCTTATAGAAACTTATAAAATTCTTAAGGGGTTGGACAGGCTAGATGCAGGAAGATTGTTCCCGATGTTGGGGAGATCCAGGACAAGGGGTCACAGCTTAAGGATAAGGGGGAAATCCTTTAGGACCGAGATGAGAAGGACTTTTTTCACATAGAGAGTGGTGGGTCTCTGGAACTCTCTGCCACAGAGGGTAGTTGAGGCCTGTTCATTGGCTATATTTAAGAGGGAGTTAGATGTGGCCCTTGTGGCTAAGGGGATCAGGGGGTATGGAGAGAAGGCAGGTACGAGATACTGAGTTGGATGATCAGCCATGATCATATTGAATGGCGGTGCAGGCTCGAAGGGCCGAATGGCCTACTCCTGCACCTAATTTCTATGTTTCTAGAACACGATAGTCTATAACACAGACATCCCCACACAGCGGGATCAATGTTTCCCACTGTGAGGGAAGGCTCCAAAATTCAGTCATCCTCCTCCGTTGTCCTCCCGTGGTCGGGGGGCTCCCGAATCCCCCGCTGTCGCCGCTACGGGCGGCCCGATGTTCAGGCCCGCTCGCCGGGGTGATGGAAGTCCGATGTTGGGACGAGATGCGAGATCCTGAGAGCGATGCCGTCTGGAGCTGTGCTCCTGGTAGGGCCACCCATGGCGGTAAGGTCGAGGGGGAGGTCTCTGACAAAGAGCCAATCCAACCAAGACCTCAACGGTGGAACAGGCGGAGGACGATGGCTGACCTTAGTGGAGCGTCACGACGGCTGGGAAGGCAAACGGAGGCTGCAGCAGAAAAGGGTCTCCGGTCGTCTTGGACTCCATGCCACTGGATCCTGACCCAGATCTGTCAAGGACCGTGGGGTGGCCGTCTGTGCACCAGTCTCCCCACGTTAAACAAAGTCACGCACGGGCGTCCTCCAACCCTGGAGACACCCATGGTCAGCCACGCCCGAAGGGGGCCTGAGAAGAGAAACTAAAACTGAAACTGAAACTGAAACTGAAACTGAGCATTCCGGTGTGGGCACGTTGGGCCGAAGGGCTCGTTTCCACTCTGTAAGACTCAATGACTCTACGACTCTATTTGTGGGAAGAATGCACGGACATTTCAGGTCGAGACAGACGAGCTGAGATGGGAGTGGAGTACAGTCATGCATTGGCGGTTGAAACTGGTGGTTTTACTGGTTCTGCAAAAAGAGGGTGTGAAACTCATTTCTGGCTGAGACAAGGCACCATGATTCAGTTTTAGTCACCGGGAAGAGGACTGGATTGGGGAACGGGATAATTAACCTGTTTGGAAGTGTATAAAATGATGAGAGATAGAATGGAAAAAAAATCAAAGGCTAGAGCAGAGTCTCACAACCTTTTTCGTCCCGTTTACCCCTGGCAACTTTAATAGGACATAACAATGTTATTCCCACTTATTTATGAACAACTACTGATGAACCGGTAGGCCAGAACCAAACACAGTCAGGCAATGAATAAAAATGTGTAAAATTTACCCCAGAGGTAAATTTACCCCAGGTTGGGAACCCTTGGGCTAGAGGGTGTACCTTTAAGGCAAGGGAGGCAAATCAGTCTGAAACATAGAAACATAGAAAATAGGTGCAGGAGTAGGCCATTCGGCCCTTCGAGCCTGCACCGCCATTCAATGTGATCATGGCTGATCATCCAACTCAGTATCCCGTACCTGCCTTCTCTCCATACCCCCTGATCCCTTTAGCCACAAGTGCCACATCTAACGCCCTCTTAAATATAGCCAATGAACTGGCCTCAACTACCTTCTGTGGCAGAGAATTCCCGAGACTCACCACTCTCTGTGTAAAGAATGTTTTCCTCATTTCGGTCCTAAAGGAATTCCCCGTTATCCTTAGACTGTGACCCCTTGTTCTGGACTCCCCCAACATCGGGAACAATCTTCCAGCATCTAGCCTGTCCAACCCCTTAAGAATTTTGTAAGTTTCTATAAGATCCCCCCTCAATCTTCTAAATTCCAGCGAGTACAAGCCGAGTCTATCCAATCTTTCCTCATATGAAAGTCCTGACATCCCAGGAATCAGTCTGGTGAATCTTCTCTGTACCCCCTCTATGGCAAGGATGTCTTTCCTCAGATTTGGAGACCAAAACTGTACGCAATACTCCAGGTGTGGCCTCACCAAAACCCTGTACAACTGCAGTAGAACCTCCCTGCTCCTATACTCAAATCCTGAAGAAGGGCCTCCACCTGAAACGTCACCCATCCCTTCTTTCCAGAGATGCTGCTTGACCCGCTGAGTTACTCCAGCATTTTGAATGAATGAATGAATAAGGTTATTGCATTTTGAATGAATGAATGAATGAATGAGTTTATTGGCCAAGTATTCACATACAAGGAATTTGCCTTGGTGCTCCGCCCGCAAGTGACAACACGACATACAGTGACAGTTAAGAATGATACATAAAATATTAAACATTGATGGGGTCATAGAGAGTCATAGAGTGGTACAGCATGGAAACATTAAGAATGACACATAAACCATTAAACATTAATAATAAAACATTATTGATTAAACATGTGCATTAAATAAAATACCAGTGCAAAAGGAGGCTACAGGTTTTTGGTTATTGAGTAGAGCTACTACTCGTGGAAGAAGCTGTTTTTGTGTCTGGCTGTGGCTGCTTTGACAGTCCGGAGTCGCCTTCCAGAGGGAAGTGATTCAAAGAGTTTGCGTCTACCTTCAAAGTTCAAAGGGGATGTGCGGGGCATATTTTATTACACAAAGGGTGGTGATTGTGCGGATCGACCTGGCAGTGGTGGAGGCAGATAAGATAGTTGTGTTTATGAGACTTTTGGATAAGCAGGGAATGGACATTAAAGGGCCTGTCCCACTGTGCCGTCATTAGCGCCTCATTTACGCGTCATATGTAAAATAGGTCGACGCGTCTTTACGCTCGACGTCGCGTGCAAATCACGCGTCATCACGCCGTCTGGCGAGCGTGACGTCATTAGAATACCCTGCGGCGCGCGGTGACACACAGTTACGCACGGTGACGTAACCACGCGTCACCACGCGATACACGTGAGACGTCGGGACGCCAGCGTGCGACGCCAATGCATCAGCGTGCGTACACAATACGTCGCGCAGGTGGCGCATGTGGATTTCATGCAGCATGAAACCCTGGAGCGCTGCGCGATACCGCGCACAACTCCACGCCTCTCCATGCGCCCATCCCGCGCTACCCACACGCTACCCAAGCGACACAACGCGGCGACATATTTTATATATGAAGAGTAAATGAAGCGCAAATGATGGCCAAGTGGGACAGGCCCTGAAGCATCATGTACAGGCAGATAAGAGTTTACCTTCGCCTGTTTTCTATGTTTCTATGTTCTATGTTTCTATGTCCTGTAATTCAATGCTTATCAGGGCAGCTAAATAACTATTTTGCCTTTCCAATTAAGTGTTATTCACTTTTTAATTGCATCCTTATCCAGTCAAGCCACATTTCTTAAATCCAGTGTGCATTCATACTTGTTAGGTATGGTTGAATGGTGCTGGAGACAGCCTCCGGCAGTAGAATAAATGAATCATTTGGTGTTTAAGAAGGAACTGCAGATGCTGGAAAATCGAAAGGTAGGCAAAAATGAGAAACTCAGCAGGTGAGGCAGCATCTATGGAGCGAAGGAAATAGGCAACGTTTCGGGTCGAGACCCTTCTTCAGGTAGGGCTCTTAAAGATAGCGGAGTCCGGGGATATAGGGAGAAGGCAGGAACGGGGATGATCAGCCATGATCACATTGAATGGCGGTGCTGGCTCGAGGGGCCGAATGGCCTACTCCTGCTCCTATTGTCTATTGTGTATTGACCCGCTGAGTTACTCCAGCACTCTGTGACATTCATGATATCAAAGAGTGCAACTTCTTTGAAGTGCCTTCAAAAGGAACAGAACTCCATCGTCCACAGTAGGAATGTGGTAGTTTGTAAGCGTTGTTTCTCTATCTCGCCCGTCGCCAAACCCTGCAGGCATAGCATCTGTTTCTTGAGAGACAATGGAAATCTTGACTCATCCGTCACGTGTTGAGCTCAGGTCTATGTTGTGCATTAAAATGTAGAAAGTCTGACATAATATGTCTGCCACTGGTTTGAACTTCCGTCTCCTTGAAGAGTGTAAAGGGCCTGTCCCACTTGCCGATTTTTTCGGCGACTGCCGGCATCATTGACTGACGTGTCAGGTCGCCGAAAAATACGCGGCGGTGACACGGCGTGATGGCGTATGGACGCGCGGTGTTTTTTTCAAGTGTCGCAACATTTTTTTTGTCGCCGCTGGATTTTGAAATAGAAACATAGAAACATAGAAAATAGGTGCAGGAGGAGGCCATTCGGCCCTTTGAGCCAGCACCGCCATTCATTGCGATCGTGGCTGATCGTCCCCAATCAGTAACCCGTGCCTGCCTTCTCCCCATATCCCCAGACTCCACTAGCCCCTAGAGCTCTATCTAACCCTCTCTTAAATCCATCCAGTGACTTGGCCTCAACTGCCCTCTGTGGCAGGGAATTCCACAAATTCACAACTCTGGGTGAAAAAGTTTTTTCTCACCTCAGTCTTAAATGGCCTCCCCTTTATTCTAAGACTGTGGCCCCTGGTTCTGGACTCGCCCAACATTGGGAACATTTTTCCTGCATCTAGCTTGTCCAGTCCTTCTATAATTATCCCTTGTCAATTCTTCCCTTCCCTCCCGCTCCACCATTTCCCCGGGCACTTTCCCTTGCAACCGCAAGAGATGCTACACTTGTCCCTTCACCTCCCCCATCCACTCCTTTCAGGGACCCAAGCAGTCCTTCCAAGTCCGACAGAGGTTCACCTGCTCCTCCTCCAACCTCATCTACTGCATCCGTTGCTCCAGATGCCAGCTGATCTACATCGGTGAGACCAAGCGGAGGCTTGGCGATCGTTTCGCCGAACACCTCCGCTCGGTCCGCAATAACCAACCTGACCTCCCGGTGGCTCAGCACTTCAACTCCCCCTCCCATTCCGTATCCGACCTCTCGGTCCTGGGCCTCCTCCACGGCCAGAGTGAGCAACACCGCAAGTTGGAGGAACAGCACCTCATATTTCGCTTGGGGAGTCTGCATCCTCTGGGCTTAAACATTGAATTTTCTCAATTCTGTTAACCCTTGCTGTCTCCTCCCCTTCCCACCTCTCCCTCAGCCCTCGGGCCCTGACATTCCTTCTCTCTCTACCTCCCCCCCCCACCAAGTCGCACTAGCTTCTCATTTTCACGCTACAAACAGCTTACAATGGCCTGTTTCCTTTATCATCGATACTTTTTTGCATATCTTTCATTCATTGTTCTTTATCTCTCCACATCACCGTCTATATCTCTCGTTTCCCTGATCCCTGACCAGTCTGAAGAAGGGTCTCGACCCGAAACGTCGCCTATCTCCTTCGCTCCTTAGATGCTGCTGCACCCGCTGAGTTTCTCCAGCCTTTTGTGTAACCTTCTATAATTATATATGTTTCTATAAGATCCCCCCTCATCCTTCTAAACTCCAGTGAATACAAGCCTAGTCTTTTCAATCCTTCCTCATATGACAGTCCCGCCATCCCAGGGGCAATCTCGTGAACCTGTTCAAAATCATTTGGCGACACTTATATGACATTGGCAGTCGCCGAAAAAAAATCGCCCAGTGGGACAGGCCCTTAAAATTGAATCACATATCAGTTTTTAAACAAAAACTACAGGAATAGAAGCAAGTGTAGGCCATTCAGTCCATCTACACTATATTCAACCTATGTCTACTTGGAGATGTTCTCCTCTTTCCGACAGGCTTTAGGCAATAGACAATAGACAATAGGTGCAGGAGTAGGCCATTTGGCCCTTCCAGCCAGCACCGTGATCATGGCTGATCATCCTCGGATAGACTCGGCTTGTACTCGCTGGAATTTAGAAGATTGAGGGGGGATCTTATTGAAACGTACAAAATTCTTAAAGGGTTGGACAAGCTAGATGCTGGAAGATTGTTCCCGATGTTGGGGGAGTCCAGAACAAGGGGTCACAGTCTAAGGATAAGGGGGAATTCCTTTAGGACCGAGATGAGGAAAACATTCTTTACACAGAGAGTGGTGAGTCTCTGGAATTCTCTGCCACAGAGGGTAGTTGAGGCCATTTCATTGGCTATATTTAAGAGGGCGTTAGATGTGGCACTTGTGGCTAAAGGGATCAGGGGGTATGGAGAGAAGGCAGGTACGGGATACTGAGTTAGATGATCAGCCATGATCACATTGAATGGCGGTGCAGGCTTGAAGGGCCGAATGGCCTACTCCTGCACCTATTTTTCTATGTTTCTATGTTTCTATCCACAATCAGTATCCAGTTCCTGCCTTCTCCCCATATTCGCTGACTCCGCTATCTTTAAGAGCCCTATCTTGCTCTCTCTTGAAAATATCCAGAGAACCGGCCTCCACTGCCCTCGGAGGCAGAGAATTCCACAGACTCACAACTCTCTGTGTGAAAATGTGTTTCCTCACCTCCGTTCTAAACGGCTTACCCCTTATTCTTAAACTGTGGCCCCTGGTTCTGGACTCCCCCAACATCGGGAACATGTGTCCTGCCTCTAGCAGGGTATTCTGCAGCACCCTCTCTAACTGCACCAACTCCGGGGCGGTACGGTGGCGCAGCGGTAGAGTTGCTGTCTGACAGTGCTCGCAGCGCCAGAGACCTGGGTTCGATCCCGACTACGGGCGCTGCCAGTACGGAGTTTGCACGTTCTCTCCTGTATCTCTGAACTAAAATTAAAGCTCTGATTGCGACTGCTCTCCGCCTCTACAACCACGTTTTAACCCGGACTCACTGTCACCGCGTCAGCATTTGTACCTCAGTCTATGAAAGTAAGCGTGCAGGTACAGCAGGCAGTGAAGAAAGCCAATGGCACGTTGGCCTTTATAACAAGAGGAATCAAATATAGGAGCAAAGAGGTCCTTCTGCATTTATACAGAGCCCTAGTTAGACCACACCTGGAGTATTGTGTGCAGTTTTGGTCCCCTAATTTGGGGAAGGACATTCTTGCTATTGAGGGAGTGCAGCGTAGGTTTATAAGGTTAATTCCCGGGATGGCGGGACTGTCATATGCTGAGAGAATGGAGCAGCTGGGCTTGTACACTCTGGAGTTTAGAAGGATGAGAGGGCATCTCATTGAAACATGTAAGATTGTTAAGATCTTGGACACGCTAGAGGCAGGAAACATGTTCCCGATGTTGGGGGAGTCCAGAACCAGGGGCCACAGATTAAGAATAAGGGGTAAGCCATTTAGAAAGGAGACGAGAAAACACTTTTTCTCACAGAGAGTGGTGAGTCTGTGGAATTCTCTGCCTCAGAGGGCGGTGGAGGCCGGTTCTCTGGATACTTTCAAGAGAGAGCTAGATAGGGCTCTTAAAGATAGCGGAGTCAGGGGATATGGGGAGAAGGCAGGAACGGGGTACTGATTGGGGATGATCAGCCATGATCACATTGAACGGCGGTGCTGGCTCGAAGGGCCGAATGGCCTCCTCCTGCACCTATTGTCTGTTGTCCATTGGCCAGCCTGTTGCTCAACCTCTCTCTATAGCCTGGACCCTTGAGTCCTGCTCTGTTTACTAAATATTAAGTTACAAATCTTTGTTATCAAATATAAAGTTACAGTCTTCCTTGAAAAGTTAAAGTTGGATGAGAAGATCTATTGGAAGGTTTGACGTGTTCTCGAGTCGCGTGTGCAGGGTTTCTAATCCACAGGCTCCAGTTGTATTCAGACCGCCCTGACCCAGGACAACGCGGCTGAGAATTGGAGAACTTCCAACCAAACGCTGTCAGCCAAAACGAAAACCATCAGTCTGAAGAAGGCTCTCTCTCGGTCTCACCCGTTGCTTCTCCCTCCAGAGGTCCCGCGGGAGTTACTCCAGCATTTTTGTTTGTGTGGTCTTGCCTCCAGCGCCTGCAGCTCCTTCCAACTCAGCCCTCCCCTCTGCACACTCAACGCTGAGTGGGGAGAGCAAACGGGTGCCAGCTCTGGAGGGGACGGGGGCTGGATAACACTGGAGGACATCTGCCAGGACGTGGGTGCTTGAGAGAGAAACAGAGAGAGAGGGAAAAAACAGAGTGGGAGAGAAACACAGAGAGAGAGAGAGAGAGAGGAAGAAACAGGGACTCAGAGACAGGGAGATCTTTGGCAAGACAAGGCGAAATCACCAGCTCGTTCAACACTCCCAGCAAAACGCTTCACCTTCAGATCGCCACAGAGGGAAACTCAGCTTGAGGTAAGTCTGTCTGTCTGTCTGTCTGTCTGTCTGTCTGTCTGTCTGTCTGTCTGTCTGTCTGTCTGTCTGTCTGTCTGTCTGTCTGTCTGTCTGTCTGTCTGTCTGTCTGTCTGTCTGTCTGTCTGTCTGTCTTTAGTGATTGTGTTTTCTATTCATGCAATTGGCTTATTGGCTATTTTGTTGTCCTGTGTTGTATTGTGGTTCTGCAATGTTTTTAAACGATGTTATTATGTTGTTTCTTTTGTAAAGCACTTTGAATTGCAGCTTGTATGAATGGTGCTTTGCCTTGCCTTGCCTGTCTGTCTGTCTGTCTGTCTGTCTGTCTGTCTGTCTGTCTGTTGCTGCCGAGTCTCTGCCTGCCTCTCCTGACCGCTGGAAAGGTGAGGTACAATCAATCTAAAGAGAGACAAAGAGTGCTGGAGTAACTCAGCGGGTCAGGCAGCATCTGTGGGGAACATGGATAGGTGACGTTTCACAGAGTGCTGGAGTAACTCAGTGGGTCAGGCAGCATCTGTGGAGAACATGGATAGGTGACGTTTCAGAGAGTGCTGGAGTAACTCAGCGGGTCAGGCAGCATCTGTAGGGAACATGGATAGGTGACGTTTCACAGAGTGCTGGAGTAACTCAGTGGGTCAGGCAGCATCTGTGGGGAACATGGATAGGTGACGTTTCACAGAGTTTAGAAGATTGAGGGGGGATCTTATAGAAACTTACAAAATTCTTAAGGGGTTGGACAAGCTAGATGCTGGAAGATTGTTCCCGATGTTGGGGGAGTCCAGAACAAGGGGTCACAGTCTAAGGATAAGGGGGAATTCCTTTAGGACCGAAATGAGGAAAACATTCTTTACACAGAGAGTCGTGAGTCTCTGGAATTCTCTGCCACAGAAGGTAGTTGAGGCCAGTTCATTGGCTATATTTAAGAGGGCGTTAGATGTGGCACTTGTGGCTAAAGGGATCAGGGGGTATGGAGAGAAGGCAGGTACGGGATACTGAGTTGGATGATCAGCCATGATCACATTGAATGGCGGTGCAGGCTCGAAGGGCCGAATGGCCTACTCCTGCACCTATTTTCTATGTTTCTATGAGTGCTGGAGTAACTTAGCGGGTCAGGCAGCATCTGTGGAGAACATGGATAGGTGACGTTTCACAGGGTGCTGGAGTAACTCAGCGGGTCAGGCAGCATCTGTGGAGAACATGGATAGGTGACGTTTCACAGAGTGCTGGAGTAACTCAGCGGGTCAGGCAGCATCTGTGGGGAACATGGATAGGTGACGTTTCACAGAGTGCTGGAGTAACTCAGCGGGTCAGGCAGCATCTGTGGAGAACATGGATAGGTGACGTTTCACAGAGTGCTGGAGTAACTCAGCGGGTCAGGCAGCATCTGTGGGGAACATGGATAGGTGACGTTTCACAGAGTGCTGGAGTAACTCAGCGGGTCAGGCAGCATCTGTGGAGAACATGGATAGGTGACGTTTCACAGAGTGCTGGAGTAACTCAGCGGGTCAGGCAGCATCTGTGGGGAACATGGATAGGTGACGTTTCACAGAGTGCTGGAGTAACTCAGCGGGTCAGGCAGCATCTGTGGGGAACATGGATAGGTGACGTTTCACAGAGTGCTGGAGTAACTCAGCGGGTCAGGCAGCATCTGTGGGGAACATGGATAGGTGACGTTTATGGACCCGACCCAAAAACATTACCCAGCTATGTTCAAAGATGCTGCCTGACCCGCTGAGTTACTCCAGTTACTCTGTGTCTGTCCTTGGTATAAACCAACATCATCAGTTTCTTCCTGAAATTCAACCAGTCGGTTTGTGAGGGTAGACCAAAGTGCTGGAGAAACTCAGCGGGTGCAGCAGCATCTATGGAGCGAAGGAAATAGGCAACTCTTCGGGCCGAAATGTTTCTTCAGACTTGTGAGTAGTCCGTGATTAGCCTGAACTATGTAGCCAGTGTGTGTTGTGATTTTTTTTCCGCATTCAATGCTGGACAATGTCTTAATTCTTGGTTCTTGGTTCTTGGTTACTTGGTCCTCCAAAATATTCCAACTGGAATTTAAATTGGAGGTGGTGAAGGGAGGGGTTTAGCCAGAGAGGGTTATTGGGAAGAAAGTGTCACTTTAAATTTAGTTGCATCTGGCTGGGCAACCGTGGCTTGGTGGAGATTATTCCGTGCTTTAATAGTGCGTGGAAAGAACGAATTGCTGTAAACATCTGTCTTTGTGGCTGGGACCACAAATTGGATCGAATGCCCTCGTCTGCTCCTAATTGGTTTGGGGTTGGTGTAGGTCTTGTGATCTATGTCTAGCTGGCCATTTAACATTTTGTAAAAACAGGTCAAACGGTGAGCTTCACGTCTGTCTTGGAGAGGGCTCCACCCCGCCCAGAGAATTCAGAGGTTTGGTGACACTCGCTTCTCTCTCGTAGGTGTTAAATTATCCTGTTTAAGGGGCCTGCCTCACTTAGTCAACTGCCAGCACCAGTCATAGTAGCAGCAGGTCGCCGGAAATTTTCAACGTTGAAAATCCAGCGGAGACCAGAAAAAGGTAGGACTCTTAGGGCGACCACTCACGACCATACAGGCCTGTTTGGTGGTGAATAGTCGCCCAAAGACTCGTACCTTTCTCTGGTCGCTGCTGGATTTTCAACATTTAACACATTTTCATAGAAACATAGAAACATAGAAATTAGGTGCAGGGGTAGGCCATTCGGCCCTTCGAGCCTGCACCGCCATTCAATATGATCATGGCTGATCATCCAACTCAGTATCCCGTACCTGCCTTCTCTCCATACCCTCTGATCCCCTTAGCCACAAGGGCCACATCTAACTCCCTCTTAAATATAGCCAATGAACTGGCCTCAACTACCCTCTGTGGCAGAGAGTTCCAGAGACCCACCACTCTCTGTGTGAAAAAAGTGCTTCTCATCTCGGTCCTAAAGGATTTCCCCCTTATCCTTAAGCTGTGACCCCTTGTCCTGGACCTCCCCAACATCGGGAACAATCTTCCTGCATCTAGCCTGTCCAACCCCTTAAGAATCTTGTAAGTTTCTATAAGATCCCCTCTCAATCTCCTAAATTCTAGAGAGTATAAACCGAGTCTATGCAGTCTTTGTTCATAAGACAGTCCTGACATCCCAGGAATCAGTCTGGTGAACCTTCTCTGCACTCCCTCTATGGCAATGATGTCCTTCCTTTTCGGCGACCAGCTGCGACTATGACGGGTGCCGGCAAGTCGCCGAAAAAAAGGTGTGACAGGCCCTGCACAACACAGAACCGCTATCTTTCAAGGTCGCGTTTCATCCCCGCGTTTACTGTGAACAGGGCAGTTTAAAAAAAAAAAATCCCTGCTGGGTGGATGTGTGGAATATTAAACCAGACCGATCTGAAGATGCAAGGAACTGCAGGTGTTGGAACCCGGAGCAATTAAGCACAAAGTGCTGGAGGAACAGGCAGCATATGTGGAGGGAGTGGACAGTCGACATTCGGAATTGGGATCCTTCAGATCTGCGGAGGGTTTGTTTTCAGGCAGGGGGTTCCCAACCTTTTTCGTCCCGTTTGCTCCCGGCAACTTTAATAGCACGAAACAATGTTATTTCACTCATTTATGAACACATTGTGCTGGCACGAAGGGCCGAATGGCCTACTCCTGCACCTGTTGTCTGTTGTCCATTGTCTACAACTACTGATGAGCAGAGGGTTACACAAAAAGCTGGAGAAACTCAACGGGTGCAGCGGCATCTAAGGAGCGAAGGAGATAGGCGACGTTTCGGGTCGAGACCCTTCTTCTGACAGATACGGGTATACCAGAACCAAACACAGTCAGTCAATGAGAAATAACTTGTACAAATCCAGAATCAACAAGCTGACCCCCTGGGTAGGCGAACATTTTCTCCCTGGGGGTAAATTTGCCCCAGGTTGGGAACCCTCGGGCTAGAGGGTGCAGCTTTAAGGCAAGGGAGGCAAAGATCTGGCTGAAGAAGGGTGTCCACCCGAAACGTCACCCATTCCTTCCCTCCGCAGATGCTGCCTGTCCCGCTGAGTTACTCCAGCATTTTGTGTTTACCTTCAAAGTTTAAAGGGGGATGTGCGGGGCATATTTTGTTACACAAAGGGTGGTGAGTGTGCGGAACGACCTGCTGGTGGTGGAGGCGGATAAGATCGTCAATAGACAATAGACAATAGGTGCAGGAGTAGGCCATTCGGCCCTTCGAACCAGCACCGCCATTCAATGTGTGATCATGGCTGATCATCCCCACTTAAGTTCATTTCAATTCAGTTTATTGTCACAGTGAAAAGCTACGTCGCGCGCTAACCAGTCAGCTGAAAGACAACACATGATTACAATCGAGCCGTTTACAATAGACAGTAGACAATAGGAGCAGGAGGAGGCCATTCGGCCCTTCGAGCCAGCACCGCCATTCAATGTGATCATGGCTGATCATCCCCAATCAGTACCCCGTTCCTGTCTTCTCCCCATATCCCCCTGACTTCGCTATCTTTAAGAGCCCTATCTAGCTCTCTCTTGAAAGTATCCAGAGAACCGGCCTCCACCGCCCTCTGAGGCAGAGAATTCCACAGACTCACAACTCTCTGTGAGAAAAAGTGTTTCCTCATCTCCGTTCTAAATGGCTTACTCCTTATTCTTAAACTGTGGCCCCTGGTTCTGGACTCCCCCACGGGAACATGTTTCCTGCCTCTAGCGTGTCCAAACCCTTAATAATCTTATATGTGTCAATAAGATCCCCTCTCATCCTTCTAAACTCCAGAGTATACGCCAATAAAATCCCCTCTCATCCTTCTAAACTCCAGAGTATACTCCAATAAGATCCCCTCTCATCCTTCTAAACTCCAGAGTGTACAAGCCCAGCCGCTCCATTCTCTCAGCATATGACAGTCCCGCCATCCCGGGAATTAACCTTGTAAACCTACGCTGCACTCCCTCAATGGCAAGAATATCCTTCCTCAAATTAGGGGACCAAAACTGCACACAATACTCCAGGTGTGGTCTCACTAGGGCTCTGTACGACTGCAGAAGGACCTCTTTGCTCCTATATTCGATTAGAGAATCGAATATATAAAGGCCAACATGCCATTCGCTTTCTTCACTGCCTGTTGTATACAGTGCATAGAGATATAAATGTGTTGGGTGATTGTAATATGCGATTGTAGATCTCCTTCTGTGGCGAGCGCGCAAATAGTCTCCTGGGTTGAGCACCATCTTGGAAGCCATCGAGAAAGATTGCCACTAAATGCTGGAGGAACTCAGCGGGACATGCAGCTCCTCTGGATAGAAGGAATTGGTGACGTTTTGGGATCACAACCCCTCTTCCGACTGTTGTCTTGACACCAGGTCACAAGGTTCAATCTCCTTCCTGTACTCCGTCTCGTCATTATTTGATATCCGACCCACGATTGCGGTTTTGCCTGCAAATTGAATGAATGAATGAATGAATAAGTTTATTGGCCAAGTATTTGCATACCGCAAGTAACAACATGACATGTAGTGACGGTTGGGAATGACACATAGAAACATAGAAACATAGAAATTAGGTGCAGGAGTAGGCCATTCGGCCCTTCGAGCCTACACCGCCATTCAATGTGATCATGGCTGATCATCCAACTCAGTATCCCGTACCTGCCTTCTCTCCATACCCCCTGATCCCTTTAGCCACAAGTGCCACATCTAACGCCCTCTTAAATATAGCCAATGAACTGGCCTCAACTACCTTCTGCGGCAGAGAATTCCAGAGACTCACCATGCTCTGTGTAAAGAATGTTTTCCTCATTTCGGTCCTAAAGGAATTCCCCCTTATCCTTAGACTGTGACCCCTTGTTCTGGACTCCCCCAACATCGGGAACAATCTTCCAGCATCTAGCTTGTCCAACCCCTTAAGAATTTTGTAAGTTTCTATAAGATCCCCCCTCAATCTTCTAAATTCCAGCGAGTACAAGCCGAGTCTATCCAATCTTTCCTCATATGAAAGTCCTGACATCCCAGGAATCAGTCTGGTTCCCAGGAATCAGTCTGGTAAATACATAAAACATTAGACATTAATAATAAAACATTATTGATTAACCATGTGAATTAAATAAAATACCAGAGCAAAAGGAGGCTACAGATTTTTGGCTGTTGAGTAGAGCAACTACTCGTGGATAAAAACTGTTTTTATGTCTGGCTGTGGCGGCTTTGACAGTCCGGAGTCGCCTTCCAGAGGGAAGTGATTCAAAGAGTTTGTGGCCAGGGTGAGAGGGGTCAGAGATGATCTTGCCCGCTCGCTTCCTGGCCCTCGCAGTGTACAGTTCATCAATGGAGGGAAGGTTGCAGCCAATACCCTTCTCAGGTTCAATTCAATTGGAAAAGTGAATTAGTCGTGGGTGCACAAGGAGTAAAGCACGGGCTGGGAGAGCATTCTTCTGGGACAGCTGTGCCGAGGAATGTCGTGGGGAGAAGATTTTGCTCCCTATCCTTCTGAACCTGGTGGTCACGGTTTTCAGAACCCCCCCCCCCCCCCCCCCCCTTCGCCAGATTTCCCTCCACAGATGCTGCCTGACTGTCCCTTTGCGCAAGATTCCAGCATTTGCAGTTCCTCGTGTCTCGAGACGATGCGTTCATTATCATCGTACTGTTTGCGGGAGCTTGCTAATAGGGAACGCCCTTCAAAACTACCTGTTCAACATTTTCATGCCACATGCTGTCTGTGGAATTCTCTGCCTCGGAGGGCGGTGGAGGCCAGTTCTCTGGATGCTTTCAAGAGAGAGCTAGATAGGGCTCTTACAAAAATAGCGGAGTCAGGGGATATGGGGAGAAGGCAGGAACGGGGTACTGATTGGGGATGATCAGCCATGATCACATTGATTCGCGGAGCTGGCTTGAAGGGGCCGAATGGCCTCCTCCTGCACCTATTGTCTATTATCTATTTCTATTGTCTATAAATTGTCCCCTCTCCAACTGTGATAATATTTTTTTTACCGTTATACGGTGGAACGGACTTGACGACAAACAGGCACTTAAATTGTTGAAACTCTTTGCAGCCCAGATCCTGTTTTGATTTTTTGTTTCTCTCGTTTACATAGAAACATAGAAACATAGAAACATAGAAAAATAGGTGCAGGAGTAGGCCATTCGGCCCTTCGAGCCTGCACCGCCATTCAATGTGATCATGGCTGATCATCCAACTCAGTATCCCGTACCTGCCTTCTCTCCATACCCCCTGATCCCTTTAGCCACAAGTGCCACATCTAACGCCCTCTTAAATATAGCCAATGAACTGGCCTCAACTACCTTCTGTGGCAGAGAATTCCAGAGACTCACCACTCTCTGTGTAAAGAATGTTTTCCTCCTCTCGGTCCTAAAGGAATTCCCCCTTATCCTTAGACTGTGACCCCTTGTTCTGGACTCCCCCAACATCGGGAACAATCTTCCAGCATCTAGCTTGTCCAACCCCTTAAGAATTTTGTAAGTTTCTATAAGATCCCCCCTCAATCTTCTAAATTCCATCGAGTACAAGCCGAGTCTATCCAATCTTTCCTCATATGAAAGTCCTGACATCCCAGGAATTAGTCTGGTGAATCTTCTCTGTACCCCCTCTATGGCAAGGATGTCTTTCCTCAGATTTGGAGACCAAAACTGTACGCAATACTCCAGGTGTGGCCTCACCAAAACCCTGTACAACTGCAGTAGAACCCCCCTGCTCCTATACTCAAATCCTTTCGCTATGAATACCATTTGCATACCGTTTAGTTTAGGAGGGTTTAGTTTATTCATTTTTTCTCATTTTTTCCCATTTATTTTCTTTGTCTCTTTTTGTTTTTATACATATAAGTTCTCTTTAAAACATTTAACTATATTTACATAGAGTATATTACTTAACTATATTCCATGTGTATTTTGACACTGGATTCATTTTTTAGGTTAGGTAGACAATTCTGGAGTATGGTGTACAATTTTGGTCGCCTAATTATAGGAAGGATGTCAACAAAATAGAGAGAGTACAGAGGAGATTTACTAGAATGTTGCCTGGGTTCCAGCAAATAAGTTACAGAGAAAGGTTGAACAAGTTAGGTCTTTATTCTTTGGAGCGCAGAAGGTTAAGGGGGGACTTGATGGAGGTCTTTAAAATGATGAAAGGGATAGACAGAGTTGACGTGGATAAGCTTTTCCCATTGAGGGTAGGGAAGATTCAAACAAGAGGGCATGACATGAGAATTAAGGGACAGAAGTTTAGGGGTAACATGAGGGGGAACTTCTTTACTCAGAGAGTGGTGGCTGTGTGGAATGAGCTTCCAGCAGAAGTGGTGGAGGCAGGATCGATTTTAACATTTAAAAGTAAAGTGGATAGGTATATGGACGGGAAGGGAATGGAGGGGTATGGTCTGAGTGCAGGTAGATGGGACTAGGGGAAAATAAATGGTCGGCACGGACTGGAAGGGCCAAGAAGGCCTGTTTCCGTGCTGTAATTATTATATGGTTATATGGTTTTGGCCCGAAACGTCGCCTATTTCCTTCGCTGCATAGATGCTGCCGCACCCAATGAGTTTCCCCAGCATTTTTGTCTACCTTTGATTTTCCAGCATCTGCAGTTCCTTCCTAAAAGATAATATTTAGGTTATACCCGCCATTAATGTAACCCTGACCCTATGTATTAATAGCACTATTATGATTATAATTACTTTTTTGTTGTTTTGTTTTTGCTTTTGAAAGAAACGGATAAATAGATTTTTAAAGGGAATAAAAAAATACTACCTGGCTGCCTTGAAAATATTGACCTAGCCTACAATGGCACTATTGTGCAGGTGCTAACTGTGTCTCAATAAATCTCAGAGAGCAACGCCTTCTATCAAAGACCATAAACGGAGACTTTGACTGTCTATGGGAAGTTACCCATGACACCTGTGCTTTGATTTAACCGACAGCAGTCTCCTACTGCTCTTTGTCTTGGGCGAGCAGCCAACTCGATCAAAGACATCATGGAGTCGTACTGCATGGATACAGGTCCTTCGGCCCCGCTCGCCCGTGTTACCAAGATGCCTCATTTAAGCTGCTCCCATACGCTGGTGTTTGGGCTGCCATGTTCCTCTTAGCCTTGTCTGGGGAAGGGTCTCGAGCCGAAACGTCACCTATCCATGTTCTCCACAGATGCTGCCTGACCCGCTGAGTTACTCCAGCACTCTGTGAAACGTCACCTATCCATGTTCTCCACAGATGCTGCCTGACCCACTGAGTTACTCCAGCACTCTGTGAAACGTCACCTATCCATGTTCTCCACAGATGCTGCCTGACCCGCTGAGTTACTCCAGCACTCTGTGAAACGTCACCTATCCATGTTCTCCACAGATGCTGCCTGACCCGCTGAGTTACTCCAGCACTCTGTGAAACGTCACCTATCCATGTTCCCCACAGATGCTGCCTGACCCGCTGAGTTACTCCAGCACTCTGTGAAACGTCACCTATCCATGTTCTCCACAGACGCTGCCTGACCCGCTGAGTTACTCCAGCACTCTGTGAAACGTCACCTATCCGTGTTCTCCACAGATGCTGCCTGACCCGCTGAGTTACTCCAGCACTCTGTGAAACGTCACCTATCCGTGTTCTCCACAGATGCTGCCTGACCCGCTGAGTTACTCCAGCACTCTGCTCCTGTAACTGGTTGTACCCAACGGGAGAGGAAAGAAGCGCTCACAGGGCGAATTGTATTCATTCATACAACAAACTGACTACAGGTGCTGCCTGTGTGGAGTTTGTACGATCTCCCTGTGACCATGTGGGTTTTCTCCGGGTGCTCTGGTTTCCTCCCACATTCCAAAGACGCGCAGATTTGTAGAGTAATTGGCTTATGTAGACCATCCCTAGCATGTAGGACAGAACCAGTGGACAGGTGATCGATGGTCGGCGGGCTGAATGGCCTGTTTCCATGCTGGATCTGAAAAAAAAAGGAGAAAGGGTGTGAGCAGCCCTTGATTCTGTTGGCTGTTTTCCTGAGGATATTGTCAGGACTCTGGCAACATCCGCGGGAAGAGGGCCAACATAATCAAAGACCGCTCACACCCTTTCTCTTGTGTTTTTGCATACAGAGTGTACTCCTAGCTGTGAGGACCGCACTGAGCTGTGAGGGGGTGGGGGGGGGGGGGGGGGGAGGGGGGCAGAGGAACAACTCCAGGACTGCTTGGAGGGCCTGTTTCTGTTCAGACAAGGTAAAAAGTCCATGTAAGTGCAGAATCGGTGCCTCCCCACCGGAGACCGCGGCTTCAGGCTGGTGTAGGCTGCAGGCTGGCGGTCGGAGATTTAAAGTTCCCACCATGCCGCAGCCAGGCGCACCGCAGACCCCGCTCCTGATGGTAAGTAATCCCCGCCACGCCCGGGGTAGAAGTAGGCCGCGTGCCGGCAGTCGGAGCTTCATCTTCTCCCCCACGAGGGATCCCAGGCTGTGGACCCCACACCAGCCGGGGCGCTGCAGACCGCGGCTTCAGGCTGCCGCGAGCCAGCGAACGGAGACCTCCCTTCCGGCGACTCCCTGCGAGGGCTCGCCCGCTCCACGCCGAGAGGCCGCACTGCGCCTGCCGCTGAAGCCCCGGGCTCGTCTCCGGGAAAGGCCACGCCGATCTTCGCTGTTAGGCCACGGGGGAGGCGACCTGGAAAAAGTCGCCTCTCCGTGGAGGAGGCAAAACAAAACGGTTTCCCCCTCACCCCCCCCACACCACCCCCTACACAAGACACACAAGACACACATTAAAATCATACATTAAAACACACAAAAAAAATTAAAAAAGTTGAAAAGACTAACACGATGCAGACATTCCTAACCAGAAGCCTTGGATGAACCGTGAGATCCGCATTCTCCTGAGGACCAGATCCCGGACATTCAGGTCTGGAACCACAGAAGTCCAGATACGACCATCAAAAAGGCCAAAAAGGACTTCTGCTCCAAGCTGGAGGCTGAGACGGATGTTCGGCAACTCTGGCAGGGCTCGAATGCCATCACCTCCTACAAGGCAAAATCAGGAGGCAGCTCAAACGTCAGCGAAACATCACTCCCTGACGAGCCCAATGCGTCCCACATCCACGGGCACCCTGGGGGCTTTCCGGGACAGCTGCGCACCGCGGGGGGTGGAATGCATCCTTGACAGAGAGTGTAAGACAGTTTTATAGCAGTTTATCGTTTGTCTTGTATTACGGTGGTGGGTTCTGTTTTTGTTTTATTGCGCTGTGTATATTATTTTAATATTTGAACAAATATTTTTGATTTAAAAAAAAAAGCTGGTTACCAAGCTCACGGGACTGGGTGTCTGCCCATCCTTGGATCCTCGACTTCCTCATCCACAGACCACAGTCCGTTCGAATTGGGCCCGAAACGCCTCACGCTCAGTAACGATCAGTACGGGAGCACCTCAAGGCTGCGTGCTCGGTCCCCTGCCCCGCTCACTCTAGATCCACGACTGAGTAGCCGGACACAGTGCGAACTTCCGCTCCTCCGCTGCTGCAAGTAACTTAAAGGGGGCCTGTCGCAAAAACGCGACTTTTTCGGCGAATGCCGGCACCCGTCATAGATCGCTAAAAATGTTCAGCAGCGACCAGAAAGACGCTAGAACGCTCTCACGGCCACACAGGCGAGATGTCGCGGTGTCACGGTGTGTCACCAGGGGGCATGTCGCCAGGGGGTCGCCTGTATGGTCGTGAGGTCGCGTATGTGGGACAGGCCATGAGGTTCTACTTCAGTTGTATAGGGTCTTGGTGAGACCACACCTGGAGTATTGCATACAGTTCTGGTCTCCAAATCTGAGGAAGGACATTATTGCCATAGAGGGAGTGCAGAGAAGGTTCACCAGACTGATTCCTGGGATGTCAGGACTGTCTTATGAAGAAAGACTGCATAGACTCGGTTTATACTCTCTAGAATTTAGGAGATTGAGAGGCGATCTTATAGAAACTTACAAGATTCTTAAGGGGTTGGACAGGCTAGATGCAGGAAGATTGTTCCCGATGTTGGGGAGGTCCAGGACAAGGGATCACAGCTTAAAGATAAGGGGGAAATCCTTTAGGACCGAGATGAGAAGGACTTTTTTCACACAGAGAGTGGTGGGTCTCTGGAACTCTCTGCCACAGAGGGTAGTTGAGGCCAGTTCATTGGCTATATTTAAGAGGGAGTTAGATGTGGTCCTTGTGGCTAAGGGGATCAGGGGGTATGGAGAGAAGGCAGGTACGGGATACTGAGTTGGATGATCAGCCATGATCATATTGAATGGCGGTGCAGGCTCGAAGGGCCGAATGGCCGACTCCTGCGCCTAATTTCTATGTTTCTATGTTTCTATGAATGTCAATGTTCTATCTGGTTCTATATAACAATGAAACACTCTTGGCTGTCTTGACTCGAGGGCCTGAGATGCAGATGGAGGTTGGGCCTTCGAGGCCAATAGACAATAGGTGCAGAAGTAGAGGCCATTCGGCCCTTCGAGCCAGCACCGCCATTCAATGTGATCATGGCTGATCATCCCCAATCTGTACCCCGTTCCTGCCGTCTCCCCATATCCCCTGACTCCGCTATCTTTAAGAGCCCTATCCAGCTCTCTCTTGAATGCATCCAGAGAACCGGCCTCCACCGCCCTCTGTGAGGCAGAGAATTCCACAGACTCACCACTCTCTGTGAGAAAAAGTGTTTCCTCGTCTCCGTCCTAAATGGCCGATCCCTTATTCTTAAACTGTGTGGCCCCTGGTTCTGGACTCCCCCAACATCGGGAACACGTTTCCTACCTCTAGCGTGTCCAAACCCTTAACAATCTTATATGTTTCAATAAGATCCCCCTCTCATCCTTCTAAACTCCAGAGTGTACAAGCCCTGCCGCTCCATTCTCCCAGCATATGACAGTCCCGCCATCCCGGGAATTAACCTTGTAAACCTACACTGCAATAGACAATAGACAATAGACAAAAGACAATAGGTGCAGGGGTGGGCCATTCGGCCCTTCAAGCCAGCACCGCCCTTCAATGGGATCATGGCTGCACTCCCTCTATAGCAAGAATGTCCTTCCTCAACTTAGGGGACTTTGCTCCTTGGAGCGTGGAATGCTGAGTGGTGGTCTCGTAGCGGTGTATAAAATAACTGTGCAGGGAGTGGCTGAAAATAAGTTGGGTAACACAGAACTAGTGTGAAGAGGTGATATGCAAACGCTCAGTACCCAGCACAAATAATGTCCTGCAACATGCTCACATTCCTCGATTTAAAACCTTGCTTGTTTCCAGGAATTGGGAGTGTCCCTTCCCAGAAACACAGATAAATGCTCCGCTGAGCTAATTCTTTCCTTTCATTACATTATTTCCGTGGACAATTACCAATGCCAACTCCAGGCTTATTGTGAGTCAATACGAGGGGGGGGGGGGGGGGGGATGAAAGGCACAAGTCACGCATGCCAAAACAAACTCTCAGAGCTGTAGAATGTTAGATTACAGAGATATATTGCGGAAACTCGGCCCACCGAGTCCATGCCGACCAGCGATCACCCCGTACACTAACACTATCCCACACACAGACACACACACACACACACACACACACACACACACACACACACACACACACACACACACACACACACACACACACGGATACACACACACTCACACACAGACACACACACACACACACACACACACACACACACACACACACACACTCACACACACACACACACACTCACACACACACACACACACACACACACACACGGATACACACACACACACACACGGACACACACACACACGGACACACACACACACACACACACACACACACGGACACACACACACTCACACACACACACACACACAAACACGGACACACACACACAATTTACAATCTTTACCCTAGACAATTAACCTACAAACCTGCAAGTCTTTGGAGGAAACCGGAGCACCTGGAGAAAACCCACGCAGGTCTCTGGGGGGGGGGGGTGGGAACGTACAAACTCCGTACAGACAGCATCCATAGTCAGGATCGAACCAGTAGAGAGCTTGCTGACTGGTTGCATCGTGGCTTGGTTCGGCAACTTGAGCGCCCTGGAGAGGAAAGGACTCCAAAAAGTAGTAAACACTGCCCAGTCCATCATCGGCTCTGACCTTCCTTCCATCGAGGGGATCTATCGCAGTCGCTGCCTCAAAAAGGCTGGCAGCATCATCAAGGACCCACACCACCCTGGCCACACACTCATCTCCCTGCTACCTTTGGGTAGAAGGTACAGGAGCCTGAAGACTGCAACAACCCGGTTTAGGAATAGCTACTTCCCCACAGCCATCAGGCTATTAAACCTGGCTCGGAACTCTGAACATTAATATCCCTCCATCTGTTATTTGCACTTTATTAATTTATTAAGTCATGGGTGTATTTATGTATAGAATTGTAGTCAATGCCTTCTATGTTCTGTTGTGCTATGCAAAGAAAGATTTTCATTGTCCTGTCAGGGACACATGACAATAAACTCTTTTGACTTTGACTTTGACTTTGAACCCGGGTCTCCGGCGCTCTGAGGCAGCAACTCTACCGCTGCGCCGCCGTGACCTCATCAACGGGTTGGCAAGAAAGGCAGGCCCGTAGCACGACAGCTTGCTCCAGTTCTGCTAGCATACACTGCCCCCTTTTTTTACAGAAGATAGAACAGTACAGCACAAGAACAGGCCATTCGGCCCACAAAATCCGTGCCGAACACAATGCTGATATCATCTGACTGTATATGATCCGTGTCCCTCCATCCCCTGCATGTCCACGGTCCGATCCAAAAGCCTTTTATACACCACGATCGTACCTGCCTCCACCCCCACTCCTGGCAGCGCGTTCCAGGCACCCACCACCCTCTGTGTAAAAAAAACCTGCCCCGCACATCTCCTTTAAACTTTGCCCCTCTCACCTTAAAGCTGCGCAAGGGGGGGCTGAGCAATCACTGATGGAGGGGCCAAGCGGGGGGAAGATGTAGAAGGAGGGGTCCCACAGTTGGGACTTTTTGAAATTTGATGTATTAAAATCATGTTTTAGTGCATTGTAGAAGTATGATTTCAATGTTTTTTGTTTGAAGTATTTTTAATAGACAACAGACAATAGAAAATTAGGTGCAGGAGTAGGCCTTCGAGCCTGCACCGCCATTCTATGTGATCATTCACTGCCTGCTGCACCTGCATGCCTACTTTCAATGACTGGTGTACCATGACACCCAGGTCTCGTTGCATCTCCCCTTTTCCTAATCTGCCACCATTCAGATAATAGTCTACCCTCATGTTTTTGCCACCAAAGTGGATAACCTCACATTTATCCACATTATACTGCATCTGCCATGCATCTGCCCATTCACTCAGCCTATCCAAATCACCCTGCAGCCTCCAAGCATCCTCCTCACACCTAACTATACCCCCCAGCTTGGTGTCATCTGCAAATTTGGAAATTTGGAGCATTGAATTCCCTCCTCCAAATCATTAATATATATTGTAAATAGCTGGTGTCCCAGCACTGAGCCTTGCGGTACCCCACTAGTCACTGCCTGCCATTCTGAAAAGGACCCGTTTACTCCTACCCTTTGCCTCCTGTCTGCTAGCCAGTTCTCTATCCACATCAATACTGAACCCCCAATACCGAGTGCTTTAAGTTTGTATGCTAATCTCTTATGCGGGACCTTGTCGAAAGCCTTCTGAAAGTCTAGATATAACACATCCACTGGTTCTCCCTTATCCACTCTACTAGTTACATCCTCGAAAAATTCTATCAGATTTGTCAGACATGATTTACTTTT
Source organism: Raja brachyura (assembly GCA_963514005.1). The sequence goes on along the minus strand of OY740782.1, from coordinate 151,318,897 downwards.
CGTAAATCCATGCTGACTTTGTCCAATGATTTCACCACTTTCCAAATGCGCTGCTATCCCATCTTTAATAACTGACTCTAGCAGTTTCCCCACTACTGTTGTTAGACTAACTGGTCTGTAATTCCCCGCTTTCTCTCTCCCTCCTTTTTTAAAAAGTGGGATTACATTAGCTACCCTCCAATCCTCAGGAACTACTCCAGAATCTAAGGAGTTTTGAAAAATGATCACTAATGCATCCACTATTTCTGTGGCTACCTCCTTGAGTACTCTGGGATGCAGACTATCTGGCCCTGGGGATTTATTGGCCTTCAATCCGTTCAATTTACCCAACACCACCACCCGGCTAACCTGGATTTCACTCAGTTCCCCCATCTTATTTGCCCCCTGTTCCACTGCTATTTCCGGCAGATTATTTACGTCTTCCTTAGTGAAGACAGAACCAAAGTAGTTATTCAATTGGTCCGCCATATCCTTGTTCCCCATGATCAATTCACCTGTTTCTGACTGCAAGGGACCAACTTTTGTTTTAACTAGTCTCTTTCTCTTCACATATCTATAAAAACTTTTGCAGTCAGTTTTTATGTTCCCTGCCAGTTTCCTTTCATAATCTATTTTCCCTTTCCTAGTTATGCCCTTTGTCCTTCTCTGCTGGATTCTGAATTTCTCCCAGTCCACCGGTAGGCTGCTTTTTCTGGCAAATTTGTATGCCTCATCTTTTGTTTTTATACTATCCCTGATTTCCCTTGTTATCCATGGATGCACCACCTTCCCCGATTTATTCTTTTGCCAAACTGGTATGAACAATTTTTGTACTTCATCCATGCAGTCTTTAAATGCCTTCCATTGCACATCCACTGTCAACCCTTTAAGAATCACCTGCCAGTCTAACTTGGCCAATTCACATTTCATACCTTCAAAGTTACCTTTGTTCAAGTTCAGAACCCTTGTTTCTGACTTAATTTTGTCACTCTCCATCCTAATGAAGAACTCAACCATATTATGGGCACTCTTGCCCAAGGGGCCACGCACAACAAGACTGCTAACTAACCCTTCCTCATTACTCAATACCCAGTCTAGAATAGCCTGCTCTCTCGTTGGTTCCTCCACATGTTGGTTGAGAAAACTATCCCGCATACATTCGAAGAAATCCTCTTCCTCAGCACCCCTGCCAATTTGATTCACCCAATCTACATGCAGATTGAGGGACGATCTCATTGAGACTTACATAATTCTTAATGTGTTGGACAGGCTAGATGCAGGAAGATTGTTCCCGATGTTGGGGAAGTCCAGGACAAGGGGTCACTGTGTGTGAATGTATGTGTGTGTGTGTGTTTGTGTGTGTGTGTGTGTGTGTACATGTGTATGTGTGTGTGTGTTAGTGTGTGTTAGTGTGTGTGTGTGTGTGTGTTTGTGTGTGTGTGTACATGTTTATGTGTGTGTTAGTGTGAGTGTGTATGTGTGTGTGTATGTGTGTGTGTTAGTGTGAGTGAGTGTGTGTGTGTGTGTGTGTGTGTGTGTGTGTGTGTGTGTGTGTGTGTGTGTGTCTGTGTGTGTGTGTTAGTGTGTGTCTGTGTGTGTGTGTGTGTGTCTGTGTGTGTGTGTGTGTGTGTGTGTGTCTGTGTGTGTGTGTGTGTGTGTGTGTGTGTGTGTGTGTGTGTGTCTGTGTGTGTGTGTTAGTGTGAGTGAGTGTGTGTGTGTGTATGTGTGTGTGTATGTGTGTGTTAGTGTGAGTGAGTGTGTGTGTGTGTGTGTGTGTGTGTGTGTCTGTGTGTGTGTGTGTGTGTGTGTGTGTGTGTGTGTGTGTGTGTGTGTGTGTGTGTCTGTGTGTGTGTGTTAGTGTGTGTGTGTGTGTGTCTGTGTGTATGTGTGTCTGTGTGTGTGTGTCTGTGTGTGTGTCTGTGTGTGTGTGTGTGTGTGTGTCTGTGTGTGTGTGTGTGTGTGTGTGTGTGTCTGTGTCTGTGTGTGTGCGAGTGTGTGTGTGTGTGTGTGTGTCTGTGTGTTAGTGTGTCTGTGTGTGTGTGTGTGTGTGTGTACATGTGTATGTGTGTGTGTGTTAGTGTGTGTGTGTGTGTGTGTGTGTACATGTTTATGTGTGTGTTAGTGTGAGTGTGTATGTGTGTGTGTATGTGTGTGTGTTAGTGTGAGTGAGTGTGTGTGTGTGTGTGTGTGTGTCTGTGTGTGTCTGTGTGTGTGTGTGTGTCTGTGTGTGTGTGTGTGTGTGTGTGTGTGTGTGTGTGTGTGTGTGTGTGTGTGTGTGTGTGTGCGGGCGGTCGATCCAGCGCGCGGTTTTCCAGCGCGAGTGCCCTCGAGCTTGAAGGTCGACACTCTTCTTAACGCACTGAATCGGTCGCCCAAGTTGGACAGGCCCTTAAATAACCCGCCAGTCTATGCATGAGTGAGACTTTCATTCATACTCACCCATTCTGGCTTCCTGACGAACTGATCGACATCCTTCCTGGAGTGAGACCAGAGCTGACCCTGGAATCTCTCCGGGGTTAGCCAGTGTTTGACATGCCAGCTCTCGGTGTGTTTTTGTTTGTCCCTGATTCCGCTACAAATAGGAGCAGGAAGGTTGTGTCGTTCGGCAGCGCTCTCCGTCCGTCCGAGCCCTTGACCTCCTCGTGCCCTCAGATCCCGGGCACCTCCTGCCGTCGCTCGCTTCCACACGGCTCCGTGTGTGAGTGTGGGGAGCCTCTACCCCCCACCCCACCCCCCGTCCCTTCACGCTCACTGGCTCGCCCCCACCCCCCCATCGCTAAAAAAAGTGGGCGGGGCGGGGGCTGCAGCCCCCCCCCCCCAGCCCCCACTCCCCTCCACCTCACGGTTCCGCGGCCCATGCCTCTGTTGGACATTTATACCCTGGGGAAAAGACTCTGACTGTGTACCCTCTCTGTACCTCCCCTCAAAGTCCGACGCTCCAGAGATAACAATCGGACAAACCACCATCAAGAGTGAAGAGAGTTTTATTGTCTTGTGTTCATAGCAAAAGGATTTGAGTATAGAAGCAGGGAGGTTCTACTTCAGTTGTACAGGGTCTTGGTGAGACCACACCTGGAGTATTGCGTACAGTTCCGGTCTCCAAATCTGAGGAAGGACATTATTGCCATAGAGGGAGTGCAGAGAAGGTTCACCAGACTGATTCCTGGGATGTCAGGACTGTCTTATGAACAAAGACTGCATAGTCTCGGTTTATACTCTCTAGAATTTAGGAGATTGAGAGGGGATCTTATAGAAACTTACAAGATTCTTAGGGGGTTGGACAGGCTAGATGCAGGAAGATTGTTCCCGATGTTGGGGAGGTCCAGGACAAGGGGTCACAGCTTAAGGATAAGGGGGAAATCCTTTAGGACCGAGATGAGAAGGACTTTTTTCACACAGAGAGTGGTGGGTCTCTGGAACTCTCTGCCACAGAGGGTAGTTGAGGCCAGTTCATTGGCTATATTTAAGAGGGAGTTAGATGTGGCCCTTGTGGCTAAGGGGATCAGAGGGTATGGAGAGAAGGCAGGTACGGGATACTGAGTTGGATGATCAGCCATGATCATATTGAATGGCGGTGCAGGCTCGAAGGGCCGAATGGCCTACTCCTGCACATATTTTCTATGTTTCTATGTTTCTATGTCACAGATAGGACACATGACAATGGAATTCTTGCTTGCTGCAGCACAAGACAATATGTAAACAGAATACAGAATCCCAGGAGATAAAAGTTCAGTGTGTCTATATACTATAGACCATATATATATATATACACAATAAATAAACAGATAAAATGCAATAGGCTGATATTGTTCAGAGTTTGTTTGATGTCATAGAAACATAGAAACATAGGAAATAGATGCAGGAGGAGGCCATTCGGCCCTTCGAGCCAGCACCGCCATTCATTCTGATCATGGCTGATCATCCACAATCAAATGTCGTGTCCTGATGGCTGTTCCTGGACCTGGATGTTACAGATTTCAGGCTCCTGTACCTTCTTCCCGATGGCAACGGAGAGATGAGTGTGTGGGACCAGGATGGCGTGGTTCCTTGATGATGCTGGCTGCCTTTTTGAGGCAGCGACTGCGATAGATCCCCTCGATGCTGGGGAGGTCAGCGCCGGTGATGGACTGGGCAATGGTCAGAACTTTCTGCCAGAATCTAAGGACATAGGTTTTAAGGTGTTGGGGGGAGGGGGGTGTGGGATTTAATAGGAACCTGAAGGGTGGTGGATGCATGGAACGAGCTGACGGAGGAGGTTGTTGAGGAAGGTGCTATGGTAACGTTTCAAAAACATTTGGACAGGTACGTGGATAGGATGGGGTGGGAGGGGAATGGGACAACGTGGGCAGATGGGACCAGTGTAAATTCTGTGACCAGATAACGTGTTCTCAGTACAGTTTAGTGCAGAGATACAGCGTGAGCACACAGGCCCTTCGGCCCACCCAGTCCATGCCGACTAGCGATTCCTGTACACTGACACTAGGGACAAGTTGTGATCTTTACTGTGGCCAATGAACCTACAGACTCGCACGCCTTTGGAGTGTGGGGGGAAACCGGAGCACCCGGAGAAAACCCACGCGGGTCACGGGTGCAAACACCTTACAGGCAGCGCCCGTAGTCAGGATCGAACCTGGGTCTCTGGCGCTGTGAGGCAGCGACTCTGCTATTGTTGAATGCACACTGATCACATGACATAGAAACATAGAAACATAGAAATTAGGTGCAGGAGTAGGCCATTCGGCCCTTCGAGCCAGCACCGCCATTCAGTACGATCATGGCTGATCATCCAACTCAGCATCCAAATGACCATCCCATGAATATTGCTGCCAGACATCTAGAAACTCTGGGGGTGGCACGGTGGTGCAGAGATAGAGTTGCCGCCTCACAGCGCCAGAGACCCGGGTTCCATCCCGACTACGGGTGCTCTCTGTGCGGAGTTTGCACGCTCTCCCCGTGACCTGCGTAGGTTTTCTCTGGGATCTTCGGTTTCCTCCAACACTCCAAAGACGTACAGGTTTGTTGGTCAATTGGTGTAATTGTAAACTGTTCCCAGTGTGTGTAGGATAGTGTTGGTGTGCGGGGATCGCTGGTCGGCGTGGACTCGGTGGGCCGAAGGGCCTGTTTCCGCGCTGTATTTCTAAACTATGTTCCAGTGAAATCAGATCCACTGAACACGCCAAATTCCACAAGTTCTCAGCCAGCACGGCTGATAAAAGCTCATATCCGGGCCAACAGAAATGTAGGTCGCTGCATTCATAGCATTTTATACATCGCCTTCCTCCAGCTGGCCGCACAAACTTTCCACAGCCCAAGTTAGCAGGACGGGACACACTGGTGACACACAGTGCCGGGGTAACTCAGCGGGTCGGGCAGCATCTGTGGAGAACGTGGATAGGTGACGTTTCACAGAGTGCTGGAGTAACTCAGCGGGTCAGGCAGCATTTGTGGGGAACATGGATAGGTAACGTTTCACAGAGTGCTGGAGTAACTCAGCGGGTCAGGCAGCATCTGTGGAGAACATGGATAGGTGACGTTTCACAGAGTGCTGGAGTAACTCAGCGGGTCAGGCAGCATCTGTGGAGAACGTGGATAGGTGACGTTTCACAGAGTGCTGGAGTAACTCAGCGGGTCAGGCAGCATCTGTGGAGAACTTGGATAGGTGACGTTTCACAGAGTGCTGGACTAACTCAGCGGGTCAGGCAGCATCTGTGGAGAACATGGATAGGTGACGTTTCACAGAGTGCTGGAGTAACTCAGCGGGTCAGGCAGCATCTGTGGAGAACGTGGATAGGTGACGTTTCACAGAGTGCTGGAGTAACTCAGCGGGTCAGGCAGCATCTGTGGAGAACATGGATAGGTGACGTTTCACAGAGTGCTGGAGTAACTCAGCGGGTCAGGCAGCATCTGTGGAGAACATGGATAGGTGACGTTTCACAGAGTGCTGGAGTAACTCAGCGGGTCAGGCAGCATCTGTGGAGAACATGGATAGGTGACGTTTTGCAGGGTGCTGGAGTAACTCAGCGGGTCAGGCAGCATCTGTGGAGAACATGGATAGGTGACGTTTCACAGAGTGCTGGAGTAACTCAGCGGGTCAGGCAGCATCTGTGGAGAACACGGATAGGTGACGTTTCGGCTCGAGACCCTTCCCCAGACAAGGTTAAGAGGAACATGGCAGCCCAAACACCAGCGTATGGGAGCAGCTTAAATGAGGCATCTTGGTAACACGGGCGAGCGGGGCCGAAGGACCTGTATCCATGCAGTACGACTCCATGATGTCTTTGATCGAGTTGGCTGCTCGCCCAAGACAAAGAGCAGTAGGAGACTGCTGTCGGTTAAATCAAAGCACAGGTGTCATGGGTAACTTCCCATAGACAGTCAAAGTCTCCGTTTATGGTCTTTGATAGAAGGCGTTGCTCTCTGAGATTTATTGAGACACAGTTAGCACCTGCACAATAGTGCCATTGTAGGCTAGGTCAATATTTTCAAGGCAGCCAGGTAGTATTTTTTTTGTCTGAAGAAGGGTCTCGGCCCGAAACGTCGCCTATCTCCTTCGCTCCTTAGATGCTGCTGCACCCGCTGAGTTTCTCCAGCTTTTTGTGTAACCCTAGTATTTTTTTTTTCCTTTTAAAAATATTTTAATTCATTTTTTTCAAAAGCAAAAAGATTTATTAATATTAATACATAGGGTCAGGGTTACATTAATGCCGGGTATAACCAAAATATTATCTTTTAGGAAGGAACTGCAGATGCTGGAATATCGAAGGTAGACAAAAATGCTGGAGAAACTCAGCGGGTGCGGCAGCATCTATGGAGCGAAGGAAATAGGCGACGTTTCGGCCCGAAACCCTTGAAGGGTTTCTCCAGCACTTTTGTCTACCTAACCTAAAAAATGAGTCCAGTGTCAAAATGCACATTGAATATAGTTAAGTAATATACTCTATGTAAATATAGTTAAATGTTTAAAAGAGAACTTATATGTATAAAAACAAAAAGAGACAAAATGAAAAAACCAAACCCTCCTAAACTAAATGGGAAACAAAAAATCAAAACAGGATCTGGGCTGCAAAGAGTTTCAACAATTTAAGTGCCTGTTTGTCGTCAAGTCCGTTCCACCGTATAACGGTAAAAAAAATAGGTCATGCAGCATCTGTGGAGAACATGGATAGGTGACGTTTCACAGAGTGCTGGAGTAACTCAGCGGGTCAGGCAGCATCTGTGGAGAACACGGATAGGTGACGTTTCACAGGGTGCTGGAGTAACTCAGCGGGTCAGGCAGCATCTGTGGAGAACATGGATAGGTGACGTTTCACAGAGTGCTGGAGTAACTCAGCGGGTCAGGCAGCATCTGTGGAGAACACGGATAGGTGACGTTTCACAGGGTGCTGGAGTAACTCAGCGGGTCAGGCAGCATCTGTGGAGAACATGGATAGGTGACGTTTCACAGAGTGCTGGAGTAACTCAGCGGGTCAGGCAGCATCTGTGGAGAACACGGATAGGTGACGTTTCACAGGGTGCTGGAGTAACTCAGCGGGTCAGGCAGCATCTGTGGAGAACACGGATAGGTGACGTTTCACAGAGTGCTGGAGTAACTCAGCGGGTCAGGCAGCATCTGTGGGGAACATGGATAGGTGACGTTTCACAGAGTGCTGGAGTAACTCAGCGGGTCAGGCAGCATCTGTGGAGAACATGGATAGGTGACGTTTCACAGAGTGCTGGAGTAACTCAGCGGGTCAGGCAGCATCTGTGGGGAACATGGATAGGTGACGTTTCACAGAGTGCTGGAGTAACATAGAAACATAGAAACATAGAAAATAGATGCAGGAGTAGGCCATTCGGTCCTTCGAGCCTGCACCACCATTCAATATGATCAAGGCTGATCATCCAACTCAGTATCCTGTACCTGCCTTCTCTCCATACCCCCTGATCCCTTTAGCCACAAGGGCCACATCTAACTACCTCTTAAATATAACCAATGAACTGGCCTCAACTACCCTCTATGGCAGAGAATTCCAGATTCACCATTCTCTGTGTAAAACATGATTTTCTCATCTCGGTCCTAAAAGACTTCCCCCTTATCCTTAAACTGTGACCCCTTATTCTGGAGTTCCCCAACATCAGGAACAATCTTCCTGCATCTAGCCTGTCCAACCCCTTAAGAATTTTGTAAGTCTCTATAAGATCCCCCCTCAATCTTCTAAATTCCAGTGAGTACAAGCCGAGCCTATCCAGTCTTTCTTCATATGGAAGTCCTGCCATCCCAGGAATCAGTCTGGTGAACCTTCTCTGTACTCCCTCTATGGCAAGAATGTCTTTCCTCAGATTAGGAGACCAAAACTGTACGCAATACTCCAGGTGTGGCCTCACGAAGACCCCGTACAACTGCAGTAGAACCTCCCTGCTCCTATACTCAAATCCTTTTGCTATGAATGCCAACATACCATTCACTTTCTTCACTGCCTGCTGCACCTGCATGCCTACTTTCAATGACTGGTGTACCATGACACCCAGGTCTCGTTGCATCTCCCCTTTTCCTAATCGGCCACCATTCAGATAATAGTTTACTTTCCTGTTTTTGCCACCAAAGTGGATAACCTCACATTTATCCACATTATACTGCATCTGCCATGCATTTGCCCACTCGCCCAACCTATCCAAGTCACCTTGCAGCCTCCTAGCATCCTCCTCACAGCTAGCACTGCCCCCCAGCTTCGTGTCATCCGCAAACTTGGAGATGTTGCATTCAATTCCCTCGTCCAGATCATTAATATATACTGTAAATAGCTGGGGTCCCAGCACTGAGCCTTGCGGTACAACACTAGTCACTGCCTGCCATTCTGAAAATGACCCGTTTACTCCTACTCTTTGCCTCCTGTCTGCCAGCCAGTTCTCTATCCACATCAATACTGAACCCCCAATACTGAGTGCTTTAAGTTTGCATACCAATCTCTTATGTGGGACCTTGTCGAAAGCCTTCTGAAAGTCCAGATATAACACAGGTTCTCCCTTATCCACTCTACTAGTTACATCCTCGAAAAATTCTATCAGATTCGTCAGACATAATTTACCTTTCATAAATCCATGCTGACTTTGTCCAATGATTTCACCACTTTCCAAATGTGCTGCTATCCCATCTTTAATAACTGACTCTAGCAGTTTCCCCACTACCGATGTTAGACTAACTGGTCTGTAATTCCCCGTTTTCTCTCTCCCTCCCTTTTTTAAAAGTGGGGTTACATTAGCAACCCTCCAATCCTCAGGAACTACTCCAGAATCTAAAGAGTTTTGAAAAATTATCACTAATGCATCCACTATTTCTGAGGCTACCTCCTTGAGTACTCTGGGATGCAGACTATCTGGCAAATGAACACACCAAATTCCACAAGCTCTCAGCCAGCTTCGCTGCTAAAAGCTCAATCCAATAGAAATGTAGGTCGCTGCTTTGTACATCGCCTTCCTCCAGCTGGCCGCACAAACTTTCCACAGCTAAAGTTGGCAGTACGGGAAACACTGGTGACTCACAGTGCTGGGGTAACTCAGCGGGTCAGGCAGCATCTGTGGAGAACATGGATAGGAGACATTTCACAGAGTGCTGGAGTAACTCAGCGGGTCAGGCAGCATCTGTGGAGAACATGGATAGGTGACGTTTCACAGAGTGCTGGAGTAACTCAGCGGGTCAGGCAGCATCTGTGGGGAACATGGATAGGTGACGTTTCACAGAGTGCTGGAGTAACTCAGCGGGTCAGGCAGCATCTGTGGAGAACATGGATAGGTGACGTTTCACAGAGTGCTGGAATAACTCAGCGGGTCAGGCAGCATCTGTGGAGAACATGGATAGGTGACATTTCACAGAGTGCTGGGGTAACTCAGCGGGTCAGGCAGCATCTGTGGGGAACATGGATAGGTGACGTTTCACAGAGTGCTGGAGTAACTCAGCGGGTCAGGCAGCGTCTGTGGAGAACATGGATAGGTGACATTTCACAGAGTGCTGGAGTAACTCAGTGGGTCAGGCAGCATCTGTGGAGAACATGGATAGGTGACGTTTCACAGAGTGCTGGAGTAACTCAGCGGGTCAGGCAGCATCTGTGGAGAACATGGATAGGTGAGGACATGCCCTTCGGCCCTCCGAGTCCGTGCCGACCAGCGATCCCCGCACACTAACACTATCCTACACACACTAAAGACAAGTTACAATTCTACCATCAGTGGGGTACTGATTGGGGATGATCAGCCATGATCACATTGAATGGTGGTGCTGTCTCAAAGGGCCGAATGGCCTCTACTCCTGCACCTATTGCCTATTGTGTATTGTGACATTTTATGCCGGTGCCATTCTTCACACAGATTGCGGGTGGGGTGGGAGAAAGTTGGATGGGAAGGGTGGGCAGCAGTAGAGTTACTGCCTGAGAGCGCCAGTGACCCGGACTCGATCCTGAGTGCCGGTGCTGTCTGTGTAGCATTTGCACATTCTCCCATGGACCACGTGGGTTTTCTCCGGATGCTCCGGTTCCTTCCACACTCCAAAGAATTACAGGTTTGTTGATGAACTGGCCTTTGTAAAATTTGCCCCTCTTGTGTAGGGTGTGGATTAGGCAATAGGCAATAGGCAATAGGTGCAGGAGGAGGCCATTCGGCCCTTCGAGCCAGCACCGCCATTCAATGTGATCATGGCTGATCATCCCCAATCAGTACCCCCCGTTCCTGCCTTCTCCCCAGAATAGAAAGTGGGATAACATAGAAGCAGCGTGAATGATGGTCGGCATGGCGAATGTTTCCACACTGTATCTCTAAACTAAAACTAATATTGGTGAGATTGGACACAAACATATCATAGGCCCGACCATGGGTGAACAAGAGGAAGAGGACTGGACTTTGTGCCTTCCCTCACAGTGGGAACCATTGTGGGGGGATGTTTTTATGTTTTATGTTCAATACTTTTTTAATGTGGTGTCTTTTATTGGTGTGCTGCAAATGGCAACTCTGAAATTCCCTGAGGGGATTAATAAAGTCTCTATCTATCTTTCTATCTCTCTTTCTCTCTCTCTCTCTCTCTCTCTCTCTCTCTCTCTCTCTCTCTCTCTCTCTCTCTCTCTCTCTCTCTCTCCCTCCCTCCATCCATCCATCCATCCATCCATCCATCCATCCATCCATCCATCCATCCATCCATCCATCCATCCATCCATCCATCCATCCATCCATCTATCTATCTATCTATCTATTAGAGAGAGTACAGAGGAGATTTACTAGAATGTTGCCTAGGTTCCAGCAACTAAGTTACAGAGAAAGGTTGAACAAGTTAGGTCTTTATTCTTTGGAGCGCAGAAGGTTAAGGGGGGACTTGATTGAGGTCTTTAAAATGATGAAAGGTATAGACAGAGTTGACGTGGATAAGCTTTTCCCATTGAGGGTAGGGAAGATTCAAACAAGAGGGCATGACATGAGAATTAAGGGACAGAAGTTTAGGGGTAACATGAGGGGGAACTTCTTTACTCAGAGAGTGGTGGCTGTGTGGAATGATCTTCCAGCAGAAGTGGTGGAGGCAGGATCGATTTTAACATTTAAAAGTAAAGTGGATAGGTATATGGATGGGAAGGGAATGGAGGGGTATGGTCTGGGTGCAGGTAGATGGGACTAGGGGAAAATAAATGGTCGGCACGGACTGGAAGGGCCAAGAAGGTCTGTTTCCGTGTTGTAATGGATCTATCTATCTATCTATCTATCTATCTATCTATCTATCTATCTATCTATCTATCTATCTATCTATCTATCTATCTATCTATCTATCTATCTATCTATCTATCTATCTATCTATCTATCTATCTATCTATCTATCTATCTATCTATCTATCTATCCATCTATCTATCTATCTATCTATCTATCTATCTATCTATCTATCTATCTATCTATCTATCTATCTATCTATCTATCTATCTATCTATCTATCTATCTATCTATCTATCTATCTATCTATCTATCCCTGATAACCACCTGGGGTCTACAAGAAATCCATAAAGTCCAGAGTCAAGAGTGCTTTACTGTCATGTGTCCCAGATGGGACAGTGAAATTCTTGCTTGCTGCAGCACAACAGAATATGTAAACATAATATATAACTGGAGAAGAAAAATCGTTCAGTGTGTGTATATATACACATGCACACATACTCAATAAATAACAAATATAGTGCAATAATAATATTAGTCTGTTGTAGTTCAGAGCTTATTCGTTGTTGTGTTTAATACCCTGATGGCTGTGGGGAAGAAGCTGTTCCTGAACCTGGACGTTACAGTTTTCAGGCTCCTGTACCTTCTTCCCGATGGCAGTGGTGAGATGAGTGTGTGGTCAGGATGGTGTGGGTCCTTGATGATTTTGGATGCCTTTTTGAGGCAGCGACTACGATAGATCCCTTTGACGGTGGGGAGGTCAGAGCCGGTGCTGGACTGGGCAGTGGTTACGACTTACTGTAGTCTTTTCCGCTCCTGGACGTTCAAGGTGCCGAACACGGCCACGATGCGGTCAGTCAGAATGCTCTCTACCGTGCACCTGTAGAACTTTAGGAGAATCCTCCTTGACATGCCAAATCTCCGTAATCTTCTCGGCAGAGTCGGCGATGTGCCTTCCTTATAATTGCATCAGCGTGCTGGGTCCAGGAGAGATTTGAAGTATTTGACCCTCTCCAACAAACTGCCAATGGATGTTGATTTCAAATCAAAAATGGGCCCTTTTTAAAATCCGTCAGATCTATCGTCTAAAATTTGCTCCAGCTCATACTAGCAAACAATGGGCTGACACGAGACAGATACAAATTCCATTGTTCTCGCGCATTGGGAAGTTGTGCAGGGTTACAGGAATTTTTGAGGGTTAACAATCGACCAAGACATAACATGAGCGGAAACAAATGTTGTTGTTTTTGGCAGTAGTGTTAAAAATAGAACACCTTGGCACGGGAACAGGCTCCAAACCCACGATGTCCGCTCTGAACATGGTGCCAAGAACAATAATTCTTATTTGCCTGTACATGATCCATATCCCTGCAATCCCTGCATGCCCAAATATCTAAATGCCACTTAAATGTCACTATCTCTTCTCTGCGAGCAGACCATTCATAGCCCTCCAAATACAGGCACAAAAAGGTCAGAGTAACTCAGCGGGACAGGCAGCATCTGTGGAGAACATGGATAGGTGGAGAGAGTACAGAGGAGATTTACTAGAATGTTGCCTGGGTTCCAGCAACTAAGTTACAGAGAAAGGTTGAACAAGTTAGGTCTTTATTCTTTGGAGCGCAGAAGGTTAAGGAGGGACTTGATTGAGGTCTTTAAAATGATGAAAGGGATAGACAGAGTTGACGTGGATAAGCTTTTCCCATTGAGGGTAGGGAAGATTCAAACAAGAAGGCATGACATGAGAATTAAGGGACAGAAGTTTAGGGGTAACATGAGGGGGAACTTCTTTACTCAGAGAGTGGTGGTTGTGTGGAATGGACGGGAAGGGAATGGAGGAGTATGGTCTGAGTGCAGGTAGATGGGACTAGGGGAAAATGAATGGTCGGCACGGACTGGAAGGGCCGAGAAGGCCTGTTTCCGTGCTGTAATTGTTATATGGTTATATGGTTATATTTATATGGTGACGTTTCACAGAGTGCTGGAGTAACTCAGCGGGTCAGGCAGCATCTGTGGAGAACATGGATAGGTGACGTTTCACAGAGTGCTGGAGTAACTCAGCGGGTCAGGCAGCATCTGTGGAGAACATGGATAGGTGACGTTTCACAGAGTGCTGGAGTAACTCAGCGGGTCAGGCTGCATCTGTGGAGAACATGGATAGGTGACGTTTCACAGAGTGCTGGAGTAACTCAGCGGGTCAGGCAGCATCTGTGGAGAACATGGATAGGTGACGTTTCACAGAGTGCTGGAGTAACTCAGCGGGTCAGGCAGCATCTGTGGAGAACATGGATAGGTGACGTTTCACAGAGTGCTGGAGTAACTCAGCGGGTCAGGCAGCATCTGTGGAGAACATGGATAGGTGACGTTTCACAGAGTGCTGGAGTAACTCAGCGGGTCAGGCAGCACCTGTGGAGAACATGGATAGGTGACGTTTCACAGAGTGCTGGAGTAACTCAGCGGGTCAGGCAGCATCTGTGGAGAACATGGATAGGTGACGTTTCAGAGTGCTGGAGTAACTCAGCGGGTCAGGCAGCGTCTGTGGAGAACATGGATAGGTGACGTTTCACAGAGTGCTGGAGTAACTCAGCGGGTCAGGCAGCATCTCTGAAGAAATAGGAGGAAATAGGTTGAGTGGGCTGGGTCTGTATTCCCTGGAGCGCAGGAGGATGAGGGGTGATCTTATAAAGGTGTACAAAATCATGAGAAGAATAGATCGGGTAGATGCACAGAGTCTCTTGCCCAGAGTAGGGGGATCGAGGACCAGAGGACAGAGGTTCAAGGTGAAGAGGAAATGATTTCATAGGAATCTGAGGGGTAACCTTTTTCACACAAACGGTGGTTGGTGTATGGAACGAGCTGCCAGAGGACGTAGTTGAGGCTGGGACTATCGCAACTTTTAAGAAACAGTTGTACATGGATAGGACAGGTGTGGAGGGATATGGACCAAACGCAGGCAGGTGGGACTAGTGTAGCTGGGACATGTTGTAGGTATGCCGCTCCCCGTGTGCGTGACTTTGGCGCCTTTCAGAGGGGGGCGGGCTTAAAGTGCCGTTTATCTGCAGACTGGGAAAATCGATCCATGTCGGGCGATTTCGTTGCGGAAGAAAAACCGCTCCGACATTTCATTCATGAAGGTATTTTTAAATTACGCTAGACTATTTATTAACTAATTTAAAAATCACTTTCAAAAGCCATGAGCGCCGACAACGGGAAGGATTTTGCGTAGGGGAGAAAAAAAGGTACACAGTTTATTTTTATATTAAAAGTTGGTTTTTATGGGGGCTTTAATCACATTTTCATGTTGCGAAATGGGGTCCAAAAAAATGTATGAACAAACAGTATTTTTCCTCCTGACTTCACCGCAAACCGCAACGTTCCAATCCACCGCATTCCACTAAAACCCACTCGCTAGTTGATTTAAATGGCCATTAATTTACAGGAATCAAACACTAAATTCCTTCCATTTGGCCTAGAAATTCAAGAAAATGAGATTTAAAAATTATGTTATATTGTGGATTATTGTGTGAATGTTATTTGGACACAGGCAATTTAAAAAAAGTTTATCTTTTCTTAAGAAATGGATAGATGTTTAGATCTACTCATTGAATTTTGTAATTAGCTACAATTAGATAACTAACTAATTATATGCTTTAATTTCAGGTCATCCAAGTAAGATTGTTTCATATTTGTTTCAGAATGCTTCAATCTATAATAACTGAAAATTTCATTGAGTTCTCTTAATTTTTAAGAAAGTTATGGGCTTTTAACTGTTCTAGATCACAGCTTTTGAGTTAAGTCAATTGAAAGGCAATGGGGAACAAGATGCTAATTTCTGAGTATGAAAATGGTCATAACTTTCTTAATACTGAAGATATGAAAGTGAATTAGGTGTCAAATTAAACTTCTTTTTATGCTTTACCTGATGGGATAAATTGCAGACTTGATTTTTAAAATCTCAAAATTTTGTAACATTGCTACATGTTGGCCGGTGTGGGTAAGTTTGGCCAAAGGGCCTGTTTCCGCGCTGTATCACGCTGTGACTCTAAGTAGGGTGGGGTGACATTTAGGGTGGGAATCCGTCTTCAGACAACCAATCGTTTTTCTTCTCTTGTGTCTTTAAGGTGTCATGGCAGACAATGAGGCGTACGAAGACTTCCAGATCTATGACGACAATGGATCCTATGAACATGACAGAAACAGCAGCATCGACTATTATGACTTCAACCACATGTGCGAGAAGCATGACGTCAGGCGATTTGCGATGTATTTCCTGCCGCCGTTCTACGCAGTGACCCTGATCGCGGGCCTGGCCGGAAACGCTGTGGTGGTGGCCATCTACGCCAACTACAAGCGGATGAGAAGCAAGACGGACCTGTACATCATGAACCTGGCCATCGCTGACCTACTGCTGCTGGTCACTCTGCCCTTCTGGGCGGCCAACGCGGTCCACGGGTGGGTATTCGGCGAGGCCATGTGCAAGATCTGCTCGGCGCTGTCGGAGATGAACTTCTGCGCCGGCATGCTGTTCCTGGCGTGCATCAGCGTCGACCGCTACCTCGCGGTGTCCCGGGTGGCACGCCCGCCCACGGTCGGGAGGAAGGCCCGGCTCGCCTGCCTGGGCGTGTGGCTGGTGGCTCTGGTCCTCAGCGCGCCCGATGTCGTTTTCTCCTCGGTGGTGGAGACCCATGGCAGGCGGCAGTGCATGCTCGTGTTCCCGCCGCAGATGGCCAAGACGGCCAAGGCCACGGTGCAGGTGTTCGACATCCTCCTGGCCTTTGCCGTGCCGTCGCTGGTGATGCTGTTCTGCTACACCGCCGTGGCCAAGGCGGTGTACCGGGGCACCGAGCGGAAGAAGCGCCGGGCGCTCACGGTGCTCCTGGCCGTGGTGGGCGTCTTCTTCCTGACCCAGCTGCCCTACAACGTGGTCAAGTTCTGCCGGCTGCTCGACCTGATCCACTCGCTCATCCGGGACTGCGAGGCCAGCAAGATGGTGGACGTGGCCACGCAGGTGACCGAGAGCATCGCCCTCTTCCACAGTTGCCTCAACCCCATCCTCTACGCCTTCATGGGGGCCTCGTTCAAAGGCCACGTGGTGAAGGCGGTCAAGAGAAGCCGCTTCTGGCGCCGGGACCAGGATGTGGCCATCGCCATGGAGACCTCCGTCAACCTCACCTCGCCCGACTCCGAGCGCACAAGCAGCTTCTCCATCTAGCCGCGCCGCGGACACACGGGGGCTTGGCAGAGCGCGGAACTTCACACAGGCCCTTCGGCCCACAATCTCTTTGCATTTCCATACATCCCTACTCTTCCCCCAAGTCAACCCGTGGGTCAGTCCCTCGTCTCTCCAGGGCTAGCCGAGTAAAGAGCACGGTGGCGCAGCGGCAGAGTAGCCGCCTCACCGCGCCGGAGACCCGGGTTCCATCCTGACTACGGGCGCTGTCTGTACGCAGTTTGCACGTTTTCCCCGTGACCTGCGTGGGTTTCTCCGAGATCTTCGGTTTCCTCCCACACTCCAAAGCAAGTGCAAGTTCGGAGATGAATTGCCCCGGTATCTTTGTAAATCATCCCCAGTGTGTAGGATAGTGCGAGTATACGAGGCGATCTCTGGTCGGCATGGGCTGAAGCGCCTGTTTCCCTGTTGTTTCTCTAAAGACTAAAGTAAAGGGCCAGGAGCATTCTTCAGACCTGCAGTTCTATTGCAGTTCAGATCTGTAGACCCTCGAGACAAAAACAATCATGTTGAGGAACTCGGCCAAGGGAGCTGGGAAGAGAATAGAAACATAGAAACATAGAAATCAGGTGCAGGAGTAGGCCATTCGGCCCTTCAAGCCTGCACCGCCATTCAATATGATCATGGCTGATCATCCAACTCAGTATCCCGTACCTGCCTTCTCTCCATACCCCCTGATCCCCTTAGCCACAAGGGCCACATCTAACTCCCTCTTAAATATAGCCAATGAACTGGCCTCAACTACCTTCTGTGGCAGAGAATTCCACAGATTCACCACTCTTTGTGTGAAAAATGATTTTCTCATCTCGGTCCTAAAAGGCCCTTATCCTTAAACTGTGACCCCTTGTTCTGGACTTCCCCAACATCGGGAACAATCTTCCTGCATCTAGCCTGTCCAACCCCTTAAGAATTTTGTAAGTCTCTATAAGATCCCCCCTCAATCTTCTAAATTCCAGCGAGTACAAGCCGAGTCTATCCAGTCTTTCTTCATATGGAAGTCCTGCCATCCCAGGAATCAGTCTGGTGAACCTTCTCTGTACTCCTCTGTACTAACTGGCCTCAACTACCCTCTGTGGCAGAATCTGGTTCAGGTCCATTCTTGTCTAGTTCAGGTCCATTATTGTCACGTGTACCGAGGTACAGTGAAAAGCTTTGCTGTCCAAACAGATCAGATAATTCCACACATAAATACAACAGGTCAAACTCCCGTCCAATAGGTAGAGCAAAGGGGAAGATACAGAGTGCAGAATATAGTTCTCAGCATTGTAGCGCATCAGTTCCACAGACAAAGTCCAATGTCCGCAATGGGGTAGAGGTGAATCAGACAGTACCCTAGCTTATGGAAGGGCCGTTCAGAAGCCGGATAACAGAGGGGAAGAAGCTGTTCCTGAGTCTGGTGGTGCGCGCTTTCAAGCTTCTGTGCCTCTGTCCGGGGTGAGACAAGTCTTTGATTATGTTGAAACAAGGAACTACAGATGCTGGTTTACCCAAAAGGATAGTCCTGATCCAAACCGTCACCTATCCATGTTCCCCACAGACGCTGCCTGACCCGCTGAGTTACTCCAGCACTCTGTGAAACGTCACCTATCCATGTTCTCCACAGATGCTGCCTGACCCGCTGAGTTACTCCAGCACTCTGTGAAACGTCACCTATCCGTGTGCTCCACAGATGCTGCCTGACCCGCTGAGTTACTCCAGCACTCTGTGAAACGTCACCTATCCATGTTCTCCACAGATGCTGCCTGACCCGCTGAGTTACTCCAGCACTGTGTGAAACGTCACCTATCCATGTTCCCCACAGATGCTGCCTGACCCGCTGAGTTACTCCAGCACTGTGTGAAACGTCACCTATCCATGTTCTCCACAGATGCTGCCTGACCCGCTGAGTTACTCCAGCACTGTGTGAAACGTCACCTATCCATGTTCTCCACAGATGCTGCCTGACCCGCTGAGTTACTCCAGCACTCTGTGAAACGTCACCTATCCATGTTCCCCACAGATGCTGCCTGACCCGCTGAGTTACTCCAGCACTCTGTGAAACGTCACCTATCCATGTTCCCCGCAGATGCTGCCTGACCCGCTGAGTTACTCCAGCACTCTGTGAAACGTCACATAGAAACATAGAAACATAGAAAATAGGTGCAGGAGTAGGCCATTCGGCCCTTCGAGCCTGCACCGCCATTCAATGTGATCATGGCTGATCATCCAACTCAGTATCCTGTACCTGCCTTCTCTCCATACCCCCTGATCCCTTTAGCCACAAGTGCCACATCTAACGCCCTCTTAAATATAGCCAATGAACTGGCCTCAACTACCTTCTGTGGCAGCGAATTCCAGAGTCTCACCACACTCTGTGTAAAGAATGTTTTCCTCATTTCGGTCCTAAAGGAATTCCCCCTTATCCTTAGACTATGACCCCTTGTTCTGGACTCCCCCAACATCGGGAACAATCTTCCAGCATCTAGCTTGTCCAACCCCTTAAGAATTTTGTAAGTCACCTATCCATGTTCTCCACAGATGCTGCCTGACCCGCTGAGTTACTCCAGCACTGTGTCTTCCCTTTTAACAAATACCAACCTGTGCTTTATCCCGAATATCCTCATACATTTTATAGAAATGAATTAATCAGCAGTAATGCAGTTTTTATTCTCTCTACTTGTAATCCAGATATGGTGAATTTATGTAATTAGATCTCGTATTATGAAATTAGCATAACCTGTGGATATCTTTGTATTTAGAGCTGTAATCATTGCCTTCTTGAAACTTTTGCAAATATAAAATGAAAGTTGTCTATGTTTGATTTCCTAATTGAAATTTAAACGAGCGAGTCTTTTACACTCAAATGTCTCACTATGTTTTGTAAGATTGCATTTCTTGGAATGCGTTGAATATTTTTTATTTACTCCATTCCTGTTTGGTGATGTTGTCCACTATGAGTGGCTGCCTTTTGTGAGGCGGTGTCTGGTGTCGAACCCTCATGTCGATGGTGGGGAGGTCAGTACCCGTGATAGACTGGGGCAGTGCCCACCATTCTCTGTAGTCTTTTTCCCTCCAGGGCATTCGAGTGGGCAAACCAGGCCATGATGCAAACTGACAATACGCTCTCTACACCTGTAGGAGTTCAAGAGTATATTCATTGACACACAGAATCTCCTCAATCTAAGGAAGGTGGAGACTTGATGAGTTTTATGCATGATTGTAGTAAGGTGCTGGCTCAAGGACAAATCTTCAGAGACATGCATAGCCAGGAACTTGAAATTGTTGACTCTCCCCACCACCGTCCCATCAATCTGGTGGAGAGAGCTCCCCCTCCCCTCCCCCCCACTCACCATCAACAACACCACAGTCACACCTGTGGAGTCTTTTAAGTTCCTGGGAACCATCATCTCCAAGGACCTTAAATGGGGTCGACTCCACAGTCAGAAAGGCACATCAGAGGATGTACCCCCTGCGGCAGCTGAGGAAGCACAATCTGCCACAGGTCCCAATACTACATGACCACCGTAGAGTCTGTTCTCACCTTCTCCATCATGGTCTGGTTTGGCTCAGCCACCAAGCACGACACCTGGAGGCTGCAGCGAATCGTCCGATCAGCAGAGAAGGTTATTACATCAAAACATAGAAACATAGAAAATAGGTGCAGGAGTAGGCCATTCGGCCCTTCGAGCCTGCACCGGCATTCAATATGATCATGGCTGATCATCCAACTCAGTATCCCGTACCTGCCTTCTCTCCATACCCCCTGATTCCTTTAGCCACAAGGGCCACATCTAACTACCTCTTAAATATAGCCAATGAACTGGCCTCAACTACCTTCTGTGGCAGAGAATTCCAGAGATTCACCACTCTCTGTGTGAAAAATGTCTTTCTCATCTCGGTCCTAAACGATTTCCCCCTTATCCTTAAACTGTGACCCCTTGCCTTGGCCTTCCCCAACATCGGGAATAATCTTTCTGCATCTAGCCTGTCCAACCCCTTAAGAATTTTGTAAGTTTCTATAAGATCCCCCCTTAATCTTCTAAATTCTAGCCAGGAGAAGCCGAGTCTATCCAGTCTTTCTTCATATGAAAGTTCTGACATCCCAGGAATTAGTCTGGTGAACCTTCTCTGTACTCCCTCTATGGCAAGAATGTCTTTCCTCAGATTTGGAGACCAAAACTGTACGCAATACTTCAGGTGTGGTCTCACCAAGACCCTGTACAACTGCAGTAGAACCTCCCTGCTCCTATACTCAAATCATTTTGCTATGAAGTTATTTGGTATTGGCTGCAACCTTCCCTCCATTGACGAACTGTACACTGCAAGGGCCAGGAAGCGAGCGGGCAAGATCATCTCTGACCCCTCTCACCCTGGCCACAAACTCTTTGAATCACTTCCCTCTGGAAGGCGACTCCGGACTGTCAAAGCTGCCACAGCCAGACATAAAAACAGTTTTTATCCACGAGTAGTTGCTCTACTCAACAGCCAAATATCTGTAGCCTCCCTTTGCTCTGGTATTTTATTTAATTCTCATGTTTAATCAAAAATGTTTTATTATTAGTGTTTAATGCTTTATGTGTAATTCCCAACTGTCACTGTATGTCATGTTGTCACTTGCGGGCGGAGCACCAAGGCAAGTTCCTTGTATGGGAATACTTGGCCAATAAAATTATTCATTCACTCATTCATTCATTCATTCATTCATCTTCTTGTCGAGTCCACATACAAGATTAGAAGTTGCTCGGCCAGAGCTGAACACACTTCTCGGCAACTGCACACAATCATGTTGTCTGTCTTGTCACTTCTTGCACTTCTTGTGGTGGAAAGATTGGAGGAGACAGGGCCGCGACAGGAACTCTCGTTCCTTGATCTCCCCATGCCATCGATGAAGAAAGGTTTGAGACTCCTCGTTCTTCCCCTTCTAAAGTCAACAAATATCTCCTTGGTCTCATTGACGCTGAGAGCAAGGTTGTCACTGTGGCACTATTCGGTCAGACGATCGATCTCCCTTCTATCCTCTTAGCAGGCCCCCCCTCTCGGTCATGACTGACCATGGGTGATGCATTCTGGTCGGATGCAAGCCTGGGCGATCGACGTCATATGGAGGACAGACAGGCTGTTGCCCATGCAGCACGTCCACCCCCCTCCACGTCGCTGATCGATCCAAAGAAACAGCAGGGCCGTTACAGTTTGGCACCAGCGCTGTCGCAGGAGCTGCCAGAGCGAGGTTGTAGACAACGACAAACTGCCTTAGGGGCTCCGACTCTGGATTTTTTTTAGGTTTACCCCTGGAGCCTTTTTTCATGACTGGATATGGCCACAAGGCAGTGGAGGTTTTAAATCAGAGTTTTCCCTCTCCTGGATGGACCTGCCTTCCCAGGCTGACGAGCCCCATCTGCCCGAGACTCGTGGGGGCGGGAGCATCTACCTTCCTGTGCTGGTCTACACCACCTGCCAATGCCCACAGACCTATCCTCTAACTCATTGTTATCTGTAGTTTGGCAAACAATGGTGGAACCATCTGCAAATTGAAAGTTGCCACGGGACGGAGCAAACAGCTCTGAAGTGCTCCTATGCTGGTGATTATCTAGGAGCAACTGACATTGCCAATGCATACTGTTGAATTCACGGCTGGTGAATCTGTGGAATTCTTTGCCACAGACAGCTGTGGAGGCCAAGTCAGTGGATATCTTTAAGGCAGAGATAGATAGGTTCTGGATTAGTACGGGTGTCAGAGCTTATGGGGAGAAGGCAGGAGAATGGAGTTAGGAGGGAGAGATAGATCAGCCATGTATGAATGGGGGAATTACCTAATTCTACTCCTACTCACCTATCCATGTTCCCCACAGATGCTGCCTGACCCGCTGAGTTACTCCAGCACTCTGTGAAACGTCACCTATCCATGTTCTCCACAGATGCTGCCTGACCCGCTGAGTTACTCCAGCACTTTGTGAAACGTCACCTATCCATGTTCTCCACAGATGCTGCCTGACCCGCTGAGTTATAACCATATAACCATATAACATTTACAGCACGGAAACAGGCCTTCTCGGCCCTTCCAGTCCGTGCCGACCATTTATTTTCCCCTAGTCCCATCTACCTGCACTCAGACCATACCCCTCCATTCCCTTCCCGTCCATATACCTATCCACTTTACTTTTAAATGTTAAAATCGATCCTGCCTCCACCACTTCTGCAGGAAGATCATTCCACACAGCCACCACTCTCTGAGTAAAGAAGTTCCCCCTCATGTTACCCCTAAACTTCTGTCCCTTAATTCTCATGTCATGCCCTCTTGTTTGAATCTTCCCTACCCTCAATGGGAAAAGCTTATCCACGTCAACTCTGTCTATCCCTTTCATCATTTTAAAGACCTCAATCAAGTCCCCCCTTAACCTTCTGCGCTCCAAAGAATAAAGACCTAACTTGTTCAACCTTTCTCTGTAACTTAGTTGCTGGAACCCAGGCAACATTCTAGTAAATCCCCTCTGTACTCTCTCTATTTTGTTGACATCCTTCCTATAATTAGGCGACCAAAATTGTACACCATACTCCAGAATTGGTCTTACCAATGCTTTGTACAATTTTAACATTACTTCCCTACTCCTATATTCAATGCTCTGATTTATAAAGGCCAGCACACCAAAAGCTTTCTTTACCACCCTATCTACATGCGATTCCACCTTCAGGGAACTATGCACAGTTATTCCTAGATCCCTCTGTTCCACAGCATTCCTCAATTCCCTACCATTTACCATGTACGTCCTATTTTGATTTGTCCTGCCAAGATGTAGCACCTCACACTTATCAGCATTAAACTCCATCTGCCATCTTTCAGCCCACTCTTCCAAATGGCCCAAATCTCTCTGTGGACTTTGAAAATCGACTTCATTATCCACAACACCACCTATCTTAGTATCATCTGCATACTTACTTGTTTCCTCCATGTTCCAGCACTTTGTGTCTTTTTGTGTAAACTATCATCTGCAGTTCCTTGTTTCATGAACACAGGTGTTTGGCCTATCATATAGCTGCTGCCTCAGAGAAAGCAGTCCAAAGGGTTTCACTCGTCCTCTCCCTTCCACCAACATGATCAAGTCACTACAATAAATGCATTTTCTGTGCAATGAGTGAAGGCCTTGAGGAAAGTTACAGATGATGTTCCTGATGTTGGGGGAGTCCACAACCAGGGGCCACAGTTTAAGAATAAGGTGTAGGCCATTCCGAACGGAGATGAGGAAACACTTTTTCTCACAGAGAGTGGTGAGTCTGTGGAATTCTCTGCCTCAGAGGGCGGTGGAGGCCGGTTCTCTGGATACTTTCAAGAGAGAGCTAGATAGGGCTCTTAAAGATAGCGGAGTCAGGGGATATGGGGAGAAGGCAGGAACGGGGTACTGATTGTGGATGATAATTGAATGGCAATGCTGGCTCAAAGGGCCGAATGGCCTACTCCTGCACCTATTGTCTATTGTCTATTGAAATAAAACACGTGAAATACTGCCAATTAGATGTCTTTGGAATAGCAGAACATTCTGCAAACTGGTTGCTTTACAAATAAATATGATGGTGTCAAACAACACAGTCCCTTCTAAGTCCGTTCCATTCACCCGTATTTGTGGCATATCCCTCTGAACGTTTTCTGTCTCTATACCTGCCCAAGTGTCTCCTGAAGTGTTAAGGTTCGTTTTACTCAAACAGACAAAAACACAATGTATGGGAAACACAATATATTCCTTGTATGGGAATAGTTGGCCAATAAAATTATTCATTCACTCATTCATTCATTCATTCATTCATCTTCTTCTTCTTGTCGAGTCCACATACAAGATTAGAAGTTGCTCGGCCAGAGCTGAACACACTTCTCGGCAACTGCACACAATCATGTTGTCTGTCTTGTCACTTCTTGCACTTCTTGTGGTGGAAAGATTGGAGGAGACAGGGCCGCGACAGGAACTCTCGTTCCTTGATCTCCCCATGCCATCGATGAAGAAAGGTTTGAGACTCCTCGTTCTTCCCCTTCTAAAATCAACAAATATCTCCTTGGTCTCATTGACGCTGAGAGCAAGGTTGTCACTGTGGCAACATTCGGTCAGACGATCGATCTCCCTTCTATCCTCTTAGCAGGCCCCCCCTCTCGGTCATGACTGACCATGGGTGATGCATTCTGGCCGGATGCAAGCCTGGGCGATCGATGTCATATGGAGGACAGACAGGCTGTTGCCCATGCAGCACGTCCACCCCCCCCCACGTCGCTGATCGATCCAAAGAAACAGCAGGGCCGTTACAGTTTGGCACCAGCGCTGTCGCAGGAGCTGCCAGAGCGAGGTTGTAGACAACGACAAACTGCCTTAGGGGCTCCGACTCTGGATTTTTTTTAGGTTTACCCCTGGAGCCTTTTCCATGACTGGATATGGCCACAAGGCAGTGGAGGTTTTAAATCAGAGTTTTCCCTCTCCTAGATGGACCTGCCTTCCCAGGCTGACGAGCCCCATCTGCCCGAGACTGGTGGGGGCAGGAGCGTCTACCTTCCTGTGCAGGTCTATAGCATCTGCCAATGCCCACAGTCATACCCTCCGACTCATTGTTATCTGTAGTTTGTCAAACAATGGTGGAACCATCCGCAAATTGAAACTTGCCACGGGACGGAGCAAACAGCTCTGAAGTGCTCCAGTGCTGGTGATTATCGAGGAGCAACTGACATTGCCAATGCATACTGTTGAATTCACGGCTGGTGAACCTGTGGAATTCTTTGCCACAGACGGCTGTGGAGGCCAAGTCAGTGGATATCTTTAAGGCAGAGATAGATAGGTTCTGGATTAGTACGGGTGTCAGAGGTTATGGGGAGAAGGCAGGAGAATGGAGTTAGGAGGGAGAGATAGATCAGCCATGTATGAATGGGGGAATGGCCTAATTCTACTCCTACTCACCTATCCATGTTCTCCACAGATGCTGCCTGACCCGCTGAGTTACTCCAGCACTCTGTGAAACGTCACCTATCCATGTTCTCCACAGATGCTGCCTGACCCACTGAGTTACTCCAGCACTCTGTGAAACGTCACCTATCCATGTTCTCCACAGATGCTGCCTGACCCGCTGAGTTACTCCAGCACTCTGTGAAACGTCACCTATCCATGTTCTCCACAGATGCTGCCTGACCCGCTGAGTTACTCCAGCACTCTGTGAAACGCCACCAACCCATGTTCCCCACAGATGCTGCCTGACCCGCTGAGTTACTCCAGCACTCTGTGAAACGTGACCTACCTATGTTCTCCACAGATGTTGCCTGACCCACTGAGTTACTCCAGCACTCTGTGAAACGTCACCTATCCATGTTCTCCACAGATGCTGCCTGACCCACTGAGTTACTCCAGCACTCTGTGAAATGTCACCTATCCATGTTCTCCACAGATGCTGCCTGACCCGCTGAGTTACTCCAGCACTCTGTGAAACGTCACCTATCCATGTTCTTCACAGATGCTGCCTGACCCGCTGAGTTATAACCATATAACCATATAACAATTACAGCACGGAAACAGGCCCTCTCGGCCCTTCCAGTCCGTGCCGACCATTTATTTTCCCCTAGTCCCATCTACCTGCACTCAGATCATACCCCTCCATTCCCTTCCCGTCCATATACCTATCCACTTTACTTTTAAATGTTAAAATCGATCCTGCCCCCACCACTTCTGCTGGAAGCTCATTCCACACAGCCACCACTCTCTGAGTAAAGAAGTTCCCCCTCATGTTACCCCTAAACTTCTGTCCCTTAATTCTCATGTCATGCCCTCTTGTTTGAATCTTCCCTACCCTCAATGGGAAAAGCTTATCCACTTCAACTCTGTCTATCCCTTTCATCATTTTAAAGACCTCAATCAAGTCCCCCCTTAACCTTCTGCGCTCCAAAGAATAAAGACTTAACTTGTTCAACCTTTCTTTGTTAATTAGTTGCTGGAACCCAGGCAACATTCTAGTAAATCTCCTCTGTACTCTCTCTATTTTGTTGGCATCCTTCCTATAATTAGGCGACCAAAATTGTACACCATACTCCAGAATTGGTCTTACCAATGCTTTGTACAATTTTAAGATTACTTCCCTACTCCTATATTCAATGCTCTGATTTATAAAGGCCAGCACACCAAAAGCTTTCTTTACCACCCTATCTACATGCGATTCCACCTTCAGGGAACTATGCACAGTTATTCCTAGATCCCTCTGTTCCACAGCATTCTTCAATTCCCTACCATTTACCATGTATGTCCTATTTTGATTTGTTGTGCCAAGATGTAGCACCTCACACTTATAAGCATTAAACTCCATCTGCCATCTTTCAGCCCACTTTTTCAAACGGCCCAAATCTCTCTGTAGACTTTGAAAATCGACTTCATTATCCACAGCACCACCTATCTTAGTATCATCTGCATACTTACTTGTTTCCTCCATGTTCCAGCACTTTGTGTCCCTTTGTGTAAACTATCATCTGCAGTTCCTTGTTTCATGAACACAGGTGTTTGGCCTATCATATAGCTGCTGCCTCAGAGAAAGCAGTCCAAAGGGTTTCACTCGTCCTCTCCCTTCCACCAACATGATCAAGTCACTACAATAAATGCATTTTCTGTGCAATGAGTGAAGGCCTTGAGGAAAGTTACAGATGATGCTCCTGATGTTGGGGGAGTCCACAACCAGGGGCCACAGTTTAAGAATAAGGGGTAGGCCATTCCGAACGGAGATGAGGAAACACTTTTTCTCACAGAGAGTGGTGAGTCTGTGGAATTCTCTGCCTCAGAGGGCAGTGGAGGCCGGTTCTCTGGATACTTTCAAGAGAGAGCTAGATAGGGCTCTTATAGATAGCGGAGTCAGGGGATATGGGGAGAAGGCAGGAACGGGGTACTGATTGGGGATGATAATTCAATGGCAATGCTGGCTCAAAGGGCCGAATGGCCTACTCCTGCACCTATTGTCTATTGTCTATTGAAATAAAACACGTGAAATACTGCCAATTAGATGTCTTTGGAATAACAGAACATTCTGCAAACTGGTTGCTTTACAAATAAATATGATGGTGTCAAACAACACAGTCCCTTCTAAGTCCGTTCCATTCACCCGTGTTTGTGGCATATCCCTCTGAGCGTTTTCTGTCTCTATACCTGCCCAAGTGTCTCCTGAGGTGTTAAGGTTCGTTTTACTTCAAACAGACAAAAACACAATAAAGTTAGTAATAAAGTTGTAAAATCTTTATTTCGCCCAGGCGGGTGTGGCGGTCAACTCTCACAGTATGTAAAATACAGACTATACATAGTCACTCTATCCCCACACTTAGAGGTAATGTTCAATCAGATATATATATACCCCAATAATCAGCAATTCAGCAATTCTTTACCTTGGGGACAGGAAGAAAATCCTGTCCCAGGCAGGTGTGGCCGTCAACTCTCACAGGATATAAAATACAGACTATACATAGAATCATAGAAAATAGGTGCAGGAGTAGGCCAATCGGCCCTTCGAGCCTGCACCACCATTCAATATGATCATGGCTGATCATCTAATTCAGTATCCCGTACCTGCCTTCTCTCCATACCCCCTGATCCCTTTAGCCACATGGGCCACATCTAACTCCCTCTTAAATATAGCCAATGAACTGGCCTCAACTACCTTCTGTGGCAGAGAATTCCACAGATTCACCACTCTCTGTGTGAAAACAGAGTCACTCTATCCCCACACACAGAGGTAATGTTCAATCAGGTATATTTATACCCCAATAATCAGCAATTCAGCAATTCTTTCTTTCAGAGCGTTGTACAGCCCCTTGCCTGTTAGTATTGACAGGTTCTTCCGATAGAGGAAAGATTAGCCCATACATGGTTATGCTGTTTTTTTGCAGACTCAAGCAAAAAAACATTTTTCTGTGTTGACACACATTACAATCTTGTAGAGTAAAGGGTAAGAGCCAAGTGTCTGAACATTCTCCTGATTGTTTGTATCATAGAGAAAAACATTCATGTATTCGTGCTGTTACCTCGCTAGTGTTATGGAAGAAGGGCGGAAACATTTCTGTTATGATGCTGTAGCCTCGCTGGTGTAATAGGGGAAAGGTTACGCATCCATGTTATCGCTCCAAAATCTACAGCTGAATCAGTTTTGTAACTTTTGAATCATTAACCTTTTCTCAGAAGCACAGTGGTGCAGCTGGTAGCGTTTCTGACTCACAGCACCAAGATCAAGATTCAAGAGAGTTTATTGTCATGTGTCCCTGATAGGACAATGAGATTCTTGCTTTGCTTCAGCACAACAGAACATAGTCGGCATTGACTACAGTACAGATCAGAGGGTCCATATACCATTATATAAATATATACACACATGAATAAATAAACTGATCAAGTGCAATAAAGCAGATAATGGGTTATTAATGTTAAGAGTTTTGTCCGAGCCGAGTTTAATAGCCTAGTTTAATAGTTTAATAGGAGGGGCAAAAATAAGCTTTGTGGCTTCAGCCTATCCCTTTTTCAGTCATTGATTATGTGAAAGTTGTGTGAAATGGATACAGTTGGTTCATATTCACACAGATTCTAAAGTTTTGTTCTTTTTAATGTACGACGGAAATAAACGATTCATTCATTCATTCATTCATTCATTCAATAGCCAGATGGCTGTAACCAGAGATCCGGTTTGATCTGCAGTTGTATAGGGCTCTGGTGAGACCACATCTGGAGTATTGTGTACAGTTTTGGTCTCCTAATTTGAGGAAGGACATCCTTGTGATTGAGGCAGTGCAGCGTAGGTTCACGAGATTGATCCCTGGGATGGTGGGAAGGAGATTATTGCCATAGAGGGAGTGCAGAGAAGGTTCACCAGACTGATTCCTGGGATGTCAGGACTGTCTTATGAACAAAGACTGCATAGACTCGGTTTATACTCTCTAGAATTTAGGAGATTGAGAGGGGATCTTATAGAAACTTACAAAATTCTTAAAGGGTTGGACAGGCTAGATGCAGGAAGATTGTTCCCGATGTTGGGGAGGTGCAGGACAAGGGGTCACAGCTTAAGGATAAGGGGGAAATCCTTTAGGACCGAGATGAGAAGGAATTTTTTCACACAGAGAGTGGTGGGTCTCTGGAACTCTCTGCCACAGAGGGTAGTTGAGGCCAGTTCATTGGCTATATTTAAGAGGGAGTTAGATGTGGCCCTTGTGGCTAAGGGGATCAGGGGGTATGGAGAGAAGGCAGGTACGGGATACTGAGTTGGATGATCAGCCATGATCACATTGAATGGCGGTGCAGGCTCATTCAGAACATAGTAGGCATGACTACAGAACAGATCAGTGTGTCCATATACCATTATATAAATATATACACACATGAATAAATAAACTGATAAAGTGCAAATAACAGATAATAGGTTATTAATGATCAGAGTTTTGTCTGAGCCAGGTTTAATAGCCTGATGGCTGTGGGGAAGTAGCTATTCCTGAACCTGGTTGTTGCAGTCTTCAGGCTCCTGTACCTTCTACCTGAAGGTAGCGGGGAGATGAGTGTGTGGCCAGGGTCCTTGATGATGCTGCCAGCCTTTTTGAAGCAGCGACTGTGATAAATCCCCTTGATGGAAGGAAGGTCAGAGCCGATGATGGACTGGGCAGTGTTTATTACTTTTTGTAGTCTTTTCCTCTCCAGGGCGCTCAAGTTGCCGAACCAAGCCACGATGCAACCGGTCAGCAAGCTCTCTACTGTGCACCTGTAGAAGTTAGAGAGAGTCCTCTTTGACCGACCGACTCTCCGTAATCTTCTCAGGACGTAGAGGCGCTGATGTGCTTTCTTAATAATTGCATCTGTGTTCTCTGACCAGGAAAGATCTTCACAGATGTGCACGCCCAGGAATTTGAAGCTCTTGACCCTTTCAACCATTGACCAGTTGATATAAACGGGACTGTGTCTGCTTCCAGACACAGAAACAGGCCTTAGGCCCACAAAGTCCGTGCTGAACATGGTGCCCTGCCCAACTCTTAACTGCCTTCATGTGATCCCTCAGGGGCCACAGTTTAAAAATAAGGAGTAAGCCATTTACTACATCCACTCCACAGTCACAAAAGCACAACAGAGGATGTACTTCCTGCGGCAGTTGAGGAAACACAATCTGCCACAGGCAACGATGGTCCAATTCTACACGGCCATCGTAGAGTCTGTCCTCACCTTCTCCATCATGGTCTGGTTTGGCTCAGCCACCACGCACGACACCCGGAGGCTGCAGCGAATCGTCCGATCAGCTGAGAAGGTCATTGTCTGCAACCTTCCCTCCATTGATGAACTGTACACTGCAGGGGCCAGGAAGCGAGTGGGCAAGATCATCTCTGGCCCCTCTCACCCTGGCCACAAACTCTTTGAATCACTTCCCTCTGGAAGGCGACTCCGGACTGTCAAAGCCGCCACAGCCAGACATAAAAACAGTTTTTATCCACGAGTAGTTGCTCTACTCAACAGCCAAAAATCTGTAGCCTCCCTTTGATCTGGTATTGTGTTGGTTCACATGCTTGATCAATGGTGTTTTATCATTAATGTCTTATTATTATTAATGTTTAGTGTTTTCTGAGTCATTCGCGACTGTCACTGTATGTCATGTTGTTACTTGTGGGCGGAGCACCAAGGCAAATTCCTTGTATGTGAATGCTTGGCCAATAAACTTACTTACTTACTTATTTAGAACGGAAACGAAGAAACACTTTTTCACACAGGGAGTTGTGAGTCTGTGGAATTCTCTGCCTCAGAGGGCAGTGGAGGCCGGTTCTCTGGATACTTTCAAGAGAGAGCTAGATAGGGCTCTTAAAGATAGCGGAGTCAGGGGATATGGGGAGAAGGCGGGAATGGGGTACTGATTGGGGATGATCAGCCATGATCACATTGAATGGCGGTGCTGGCTCGAAGGGTCGAATGGCCTCCTCCTGCACCTGTTGTCTATTGACATGTTCATGTCATAGGAGCAGAATTAGGCCATTCAGCCTATCAAGTCTACTCCGCCATTCTATCATGGCTGATCTATCTCTCCCTCCTAACCCCATTCTCCTGCCTTCTCCCCATAACTTCTGACACCCATAGTAATCAAGAACCTATGAATTATCATCATAAAAACATCCACTGATTTGGCCTAGACAGCCTTCTGTGACAATTAATTTCACAGATTCACCACCCTCTGGCTAATGAAATTCCTTCTAAAGGTACACCCAATTTATTTTGTGGCTGTGCCCTCTGGTCCTAGACTCTCCCACTAGTGGAAACGTCCTCTCCACATCCACACTATCCGGACCTTTGACTGTTCGGTAAGTTCATAGAAACATAGAAAATAGGTGCAGGAGGAGGCCATTCGGCCCTTCGAGCCAGCACCGCAGTTCATTGTGATCATGGCTGATCGTCCCCAATCTATAACCTGTGCCTGCCTTCTCCCCATATCCCTTGACTCCACTAGCCCCTAGAGCTCTATCTAACTCTCTCTTAAATCCATTCAGTGATTTGGCCTCCACTGCCCGCTGTGGCAGGGAATTCCACAGATTCACAACTCTCTGGGTGAAAATGTTTTTTTCTCACCTCAGTCTTAAATGGCCTCCCCTTTATTCTGAGACTGTGGCCCCTGGTTCTGGACTCGCCCAACATTGGGAACATTTTTCCTGCGTCTAGCTTGTCCAGTCTGTGAGACAAGGGGTTAACAGACATGGTTGATTTAAACTAGGAAGAGAAAAATATAGCTTAGAAAGAAATAAGGTTTCAACAAAGCCAGACTGTTAGTGGAATAGAAAGTAACGACAGATAGAACAGAGAGAAATTTGCAATAAAAAGTAACAAACAGATAGAAACTTCAGTATAAGCCTTTGACGTCAGGAGATGTTCAGAGGCGTTCCTGGACTTTCTCGTGGGAATGTGGGCTTTATGTTATAATTAAAAAGAGGCAAAATGGCGAGAGAAGAGGGTGTGGCAGGCACATGCCGTGATAATTACTCAGGATAGGCACTAAGTCCGCTTTAAAAAAAAATTTAAACCGTGCACGCGCAGATTGTTCACCCCGTTAAATAAATAAATAAATGAAAACAGTGACATTTCAATTTGCCCAAGGCTTCCTAGTCCTAGACCAATTGGGGGGCCAGTTCCTTTCACAGCGTGTGGAGAGTCTGTGCCAGGGGTAAAGTTGTGGGGAGGGCAGGAGTGTTGAGAAGGAGGGTGTCGGGGATACTGCCAGCGCTGGAAAGGACACAGAGAACATTTACGTGGAAGGTGCCAGGACTAGAGGTTCTGAGCGATATATAGAGGTTGTAGGCTGGACATGTGAGGAGCAATGGTGAAAATTGCAAGAAAGTACTTTTCACAAAGTACTGGAATCACTCACCGCTGCCTCAGCTCTCCAGGCGCGAAGCCACGCACTGTAGCTGGGGATAGAAGCAACTCGGGGAGCGGCCACCAGGATCCGACGGCAGTACTGGCCGCCACTTCAGCGTCTTCTGCCGGCCCGCTCACCTTTGGCAGTGCTCTCCGTCTGAACACCTCTCACCTGCCGTTCGCCGACTTCACTCATGTCAGCGGCTTCCTGCAAATCCTTAAATTCCCACAGCCGAGTAACCTCAGTCGCACTGTCGGAATTTAAGGACATGAGTGAGGCCAGCGAGCGGCAGGAGAGACATTTTTAGACGGAGAGCTGCCAGAGGTGAGCGGGGACCGGCAGAAGGAGCTAAGGTGGTGGCTGGTTCCGCTGTCCGGCCCGGCGGCCGCTCAGCCACCCCAGCTACTTCTCTCTCTCCCCCCCCCCCTCCCCCCCGGCCTCAGAGCGGTGTCATCCCATGCATTCTGAAACAAATATGAAACAATCTTACTTGGATGACCTGAAATTAAAGCATATAATTAATTAGTTACCTAATTGTAGCTAATTACAAAATTCAATTACTAGATCTAAACATCTATCCATTTCTTAAGAAAAGATAAACATTTTAAAATTGCCTAAGTGTCCAAATAACATTCACATAATAATTCACAATATAACATGATTTTTAAATCTCATTTTCATGAATTTATAGGCCAAATGGAAGGAATTTAGTGTTTAATTCCTGTATATTAATGGCTATTTAAATCAACTTGCGAGTAGGTTTTAGTGGAACGCGGTGGATTGGAACGTTGCAGTTTGCGGGTGAATTTAACCCACAGTCGGCAGGAAAAACACTGCCGGTTCGTATATATTTTTTGTCCCCTTTTCGCAACATGAAAATTTGATTAAAGGCTTCCTAAGAAGCACGTTATTATGTAAAAATAAACTGTGTACCTTATTTTATCCCCTACGTAAAATCCTTCCCGTTGTCGGCGCTCACGGCTTTAGAAGATGATTTTTTAATTACTCTAGCTAATAAATGATCTAGCATAGTTTAAAAATACCTTCATAAAACAAATGTTGGAGCGATTTCTCTTTAGCAATGAAATCCCCCGAGATGGATCGATTTGCCCTGTCTGGAGAAAAACGGCATTTTAAACCCGCCCCCCCCCTCTGAAAGGTGCCAAAGTCGCGCACACGAGGAGTGGCAGAACTGCAGCGCCGCTCACGGTAAGTTTTATAACATACCTACGTACAGGGAAGAGATTAAACGGTTTCCCCCACCCCCCACCCCACCAAATATACACAGCTAAATAATAATAAAAATTAAAACCAAAAACGTACATCTAACGGGACAAAAATTTAAAAAAGACAGACGGACTGCAGTCGAGCCGTTGCCACACCACACCACGCCACGCCACCATAAGATGTAATTCAGGACATCAGTCAGGCATTGTGCAGTTAGCCATGAGTCACACAGAGCGGAAACAGGCACTTCAACCTAACTCGCCCATGCCGGCTTGGATGGCTCATCTAAACTAGTCCCACCTACTTGCATTTTTTTTTTAACCATCTCCCTCCAAACCTTTCATCTTCATGTACGTACCTATCCAAACGTCTTTTACCTGCAGTTATTGCAGCTGATTCTTTCTTTTTTTCACTTAAGTTTTTAGTGATTTTTCACGGAGATAACATATACAAAGCTCTCTATTCTTAAACTGTGGCCCCTGGTTCTGGACTCCCCCAACATCCGGAACATGTTTCCTGCCTCTAGCGTGTCCAAACCCTTAACAATCTTTTAAGTTTAAGAATAAGGGGTAAGCCATTTAGAACGGAGATGAGGAAAAAACATTTTCACCCAGAGGGTTGTGAGTCTGTGGAATTCTTTGCCTCAGAGGGTGGTGGAGGCCCGGTTCTCTGGATACTTCAAAGAGAGAGCTGGATAAGGCTCTTAAAGATAGCGGAGTCAGGGGATACGGGGAGAAGGCAGGAACGGGGTACTGATTGGGGATGATCAGCCATGATCACATTGAATGACAGTGCTGGCTCGAAGGGCCGAATGGCCTACTCCTGCACTTATTGTCCATTGTCTATTGAAGGCAGGAACGGGGATACTGATCACAGTGAAGAGCCCAGATAATGTACGTAAATACAATTGGGTCAAACTCAAGTACAACAGGTTGGGCAACGGGGAAAATACAGAGTGCAGAATATAGTTCTCAGCATTGTAAATTAGTTTAGTTTATTGTTGTCACATGTAACAAGGTATAGCGAAAAGCTTGTTGTTACGTGCTTTCCAGTTAGAGAAAAATAAACACATGATGTACCATCACAATCAAACCGTCCACAGTGTACAGACAGATGATGAAGGGTTCTACATTTAGGGCAAGATAAAGTTCCAGTAAAGTTCAGTTCAGATTCAGATTTAGAAAACGTTATTGTCTGTCGTAACAGAGAATCTTCTTTGACGTGGCTCAACATACAACAAGACAATATACAACAGTCATCATACAACACAGCCTTCTGCGGGCACACTCAGTGTGTGTAGGTCTTAAACACAAGTATAAAGATTAGAAACTGTAAAAATAGACAAGATAAAAGTTGAGAGTTGTGGATACGTGTAAAGTGACAGTGCGTCAGGGTTAATTTGTCCATTGATCAATTATTGTCCATTATTTAAACTATTTATGGCAATGGGTATGAACGAGTTTTTGTGGATGTTTTTCTTCGATAGGGGGACTTTATATCGGCGGCCTGATGGCAGAAGTTGGAAGGACTTGTGCAGGGGGTGGGTGGGATCCTGTGTAATGAGGTTGGCTTTCCTTTTAACTGCCTGGGTGTGAAGTACTGACAATTGAATTTGAGTTTTGCCAGTTATTTTGCTTGCTTGATTGATGATCCGGGAAAGCTTTGATTTAGAAACATAGAAACATAGAAAATAGGTGCAGGAGTAGGCCATTCGGCCCTTCGAGCCTGCACCGCCATTCAATGTGATCATGGCTGATCATCCAACTCAGTATCCCGTACCTGCCTTCTCTCCATACCCCCTGAGCCCTTTAGCCACAAGTGCCACATCTAACGCCCTGTTAAATATAGCCAATGAACTGGCCTCAACTACCTTCTGTGGCAGAGAATTCCAGAGACTCACGACTCTCTGTGTAAAGAATGTTTTCCTCATTTCGGTCCTAAAGGAATTCCCCCTTATCCTTAGACTGTGACCCCTTGTTCTGGACTCCCCCAACATCGGGAACAATCTTCCAGCATCTAGCTTGTCCAACCCCTTAAGAATTTTGTAAGTTTCTATAAGATCCCCCCTCAATCTTCTAAATTCCAGCGAGTACAAGCCGATTTGTGTTTGACAGAGGTAAGGGTGAACCAGGATGTGATGTTAAAGGTAAGCACAGATTCTATAAGTGATTTATATACAGCTGTTAAAATGTCCTGTCTGACATCAAAGCTCCTGAGTTTCCTCAGCAGGAACAGGCGTTGCTGTGCCTTCTTGTACACAGAGTCTGTGTGCTGGGAGAAGGACAGGCAGGTGTCAATCTCTGTGCCCAGGTATCTAAAGGCCTCTACCTGCTCGACTGTCTGCCCATTCAGCCTCAGAGGTTCAAAGAGAGGTTGGGGGGCAGATGTTCGCCTTCCCCCACAACACAGCTCCTTGGTCTTGGAGATGTTAAGCTCCAGAGAGCTCTCTTTGATCCACAGCATCAAGACGTTGACCTGCTGATAGTAGGCAGCCAGAGAAGTGTGATCCTTGATGTGGGCCACCAGGGCCATATCGTCTGCATACTTAAAAAGGGGAATGTCACTGTTATTGTTTGTTACATTGTTCGTGTAATATGGAAAATAAAATCGGTGATAAAACACAACCCTGGGGGACACCAGTGTTTAAAATCATGTTCTTGGATTTAAAACCATTTACCACCACATGCTGTGGCCGGTCCTGCAGGAAGTCTTTTATCCACAGGATAAGTGATGGGTTGACTTGTAGATCCAGAAGGCGGTTGCAGAGGGTGACTGTGTTGACTGTGTTAAAAGCGGAAGAAAAATCCATCAATAAAATCCGTGTGTGGGGGTGTGGGGAGTCCAGGTGTCTGCTAACTGTGTCCAGGAGAGTCAAACAGGCATCCTCCACGCCACGCCTTGCCTTATAGGCGAACTGGAGTGGGTCAAGCCTGCCCACCACCATAGCAGTGAGGTGATCACTTACCACCCTCTCCATACACTTGGAAAGAATGGATGTGAGTGCTACCGGTCTGAAGTCCTTCATCTCCCTGGCGTTAGATTTCTTCGGCAACGGTATAAGTGTAGACTCCTTCCACATCCGTGGGACACAGCTGGAGTCAAGGAGATGTTGGAATAGCTGAGTGATGACATCACCCAGCTGAACTGAGCATTCCCTCAGCACCTTGCCCCTGAGCCTGTCTGGGCCAGAAGCTTTGTGAGGGTTGATGCGGCCCAGTATAGATGTAACCTTCCTTTTATCCACTGTGATTGATGGACTGCTTGTGAGGGTCCAGTCATTCTGGATAGTCCGAGGGTCTCCAATGAGGTAGATAGTAGTTCAGGGCTGTGGCAGGATGATTCAGTTGCCTGATGACAGCTGGGAAGAAACTGTTCCTGAATCTTTTTCACACTTCTGTACCTCTTGCCCGATGGGAGAGGGGCAAGAGGGAGTGCCCGGGGTGCGACTGGTCCTTGATGATGCTGTTGTCCTTGCCGAGGCAGCATGAGGTGTAGATGGAGTCAATGGAAGGGAGGTTGGTTTGTGCGATGGTCTGGGCTGCGTCCACAATTCTCTGCAATTTCTTGCGGTCTTGGATGGAGCTGTTCCCAAACCGAACTGCGATGCATCCCGATAAAATGCTTTCTGCGGCGCATCTGTAGGAGTTGGTGCGAGTTGTACGGGACATGCCGAACTTCCTGAATCCGCTAAGGAAGTAGAGGCGTTGTGTGTGATTTCTTGGCCATAGCTGCAATGTGGCTGGTCCAGGACAAACCTTCTCGCTCGCACAAGGAGTGACTCATCTCGCACACATGACTATCAGGGTGATGGCCACAGCACAGAGATAGACCACAACATGCACACTCATGCATCTGAAGCACTTTGGTCGGGCTGCATCTGGAGTATTGCGTGCAGTTCTGGTCGCCCCCATTACAGGAAGCATGTTGGGGCTTTGGAGAGGGTGCAGAGGAGGTTTACCGGAATGATGCCGGGATTAGAGGGTTTCAGCTACAGGGAGAGGTCGGACAGACTTGGGATTGTTCTGCCAAAAACGCAGGAGGTTGCAGGGAGACTTGATAATAGTGTATAAAAATTACGAGAGGCGTAGATCGGGGAGGCAGCCAAACATATTGTCTTATTGAAACATTTAAGATTATTAAGGGTTTGGACACGCTAGAGGCAGGAAACATGTTCCCGATGTTGGGGGAGTCCAGAACCAGGGGCCGCAGTTTAAGAATAAGGGGTAAGCCATTTAGAACGGAGATGAGGAAACACTTTTTCTCACAGAGAGTGGTGAGTCTGTGGAATTGTCTGCCCCAGAGGGCGGTGGAGGCCGGTTCTCTGGATGCTTTCAAGAGAGAGCTGGATAGGGCTCTTAAAGATAGCGGAGTCAGGGGATATGGGGAGGAGGCAGGAACGGGGTACTGATTGTGAATGATCAGCCATGATCACAGTGAATGACAGTGCTGGTTCGAAGGGCCGAATGGCCTACTCCTGCACTTATTGTCCATTGTCTATTGAAGGCAGGAACGGGGTACTGATTGTGGATGATCAGCCATGAGCACAGTGAATGGCGGTGCTGGCTCGAAGGGCCACATTCGGAGTATTGCGTACCCCCATTCTGGTCGCCCCCAATTACAGGAAGCATGTGGGGGCTTTGGAGAGGGTGCAGAGGAGGTTTACCGGAACGATGCCTGGATTAGAGGGTTTCAGCTACAGGGAGAGGTTGGACAGACTTGGATTGTTTTCTCTGGAACGTCGGAGATGGAGGGGAGACCCGATAGAAGTGTGCAGAAGCTGGGCAAGTGGGTTAAGGAATGGTTAATGTGAATAAGTGTGATGTGTTGCATTTTGGAAAGTCACAGCAGGGAAAAAATGTCTGGTGAATATTGTGCAGCAGAGGGATCTAGGACCGCAGGTACATAGACACCTGAAAGTAGCCTCACAGTATACAATAGACAATAGGTGCAGGAGTAGAGGCCATTCGGCCCTTCGAGCCAGCACCGACATTCAATGTGATCATGGCTGATCATCCCCAATCAGTACCCCGTTCCTGCCTTCTCCCCATATCCCCTGACTCCGCTATCTTTAAGAGCCCTATCTAGCTCTCTCTTGAAAGCATCCAGAGAACCGGCCTCCACCGCCCTCTGAGGCAGAGAATTCCACAGACTCACCACTCTCTGTGAGAAAAAGTGTTTCCTCGTCTCCGTTCTAAATGGCTTACTCCCTATTCTTAAACTGTGTGTGGCCCCTGGTTCTGGACTCCCCCAACATCGGGAACATGTTTCCTGTCTCTAGCGTGTCCAAACCCTTAACAATCTTTTAAGTTTAAGAATAAGGGGTAAGCCATTTAGAATGGAGATGAGGAAAAAACGTTTTCACCCAGAGGGTTGACAGTCTGTGGAATTCTTTGCCTCAGAGGGCGGTGGAGGCCCGGTTCTCTGGATACTTCAAATAGAGAGCTGGATAGGGCTCTTAAAGATAGCGGAGTCAGGGGATATGGGGAGAAGGCAGGAACGGGATACTAATTGGGGATGATCGGCCATGATCACGTTGAAGACGCCAGATAATGTACGTAAATACATATCTTTAAGAGCCCTATCTAACTCTCTCTTGAAATAATCCAGAGAACCGGCCTCCACCGCCCTCTGAGGCAGAGAATTCCACAAATTCACAACTCTCTGGGTGAAAAAGTGTTTCCCCATCACCGTATAAAATGGCTTACCCCTTATTCTTAAACTGTGTGGCCCCTGGTTCTGGACTCCCCCAACATCGGCAACATGTTTCCTGCCCCTAGCGTGTCCAATCCCTTAATAATATATAGTATCTTTATTGTCATTGTAACATGAACCATGTACAATGAAATTTAAAAATGTCAACCAGTCAGTGCAACATTCAAACCATAAAAGCTAACGATACATACAAGGTAAAATATTAAAAAAGATAAACAACTAAAATAAATATGAAATATGAAAATAGCACGCATAAACACCCAACCCTACATCCTTCTGTCGATTTCACAGTGTACCAACCACAGTCCCTTAGTCCCCGCGTTCCTTGGCGGCTACATTTAGTGCCTCTATAGCAGTGGGGTAAAAACTGTTTTTAAGTCTGTTTGTCCTTGTCCTTGTAGATCTGTACCGTCTGCCTGACGGCAACAGTTCAAACAGGGAGTGTCCGGGGTGGGAAATGTCCTTTATAATATTCTGGGATTTTTTGATGCAGCGGGAACTGTGTAAGTCTTCCAAGGTCAGGAGAGGGCAGCCGACAATCCTCTGGGCGTTGTCAATGGCCCTCTGGAGCGCTTTCCTCTGAGCCGCTGTGCAGCTGGTGTACCACACACATACACAGTATGTTAGGATGCTCTCAATGGAGCACCGATAAAAGGACAGCAGCAGTCTCTGAGTGATGTTATTCTTCCTGAGCACCCTCAGGAAGTGCAGTCTCTGCTGGACCTTTTTCAGCAGCGTAGAGGTGTTCACGCTCCACGTCAGGTCCTCCTCAATATGGATTCCCAGGAAGTGGAAATCCGCCACCCTCTCCACACAGTCCCCTCTGATGATTGTGTTAAAGAAGGAACTGCAGATGCTGGAGAATCGAGGGTTACACAAAAAGCTGGATTTTCCGCGGGTGCAGCAGGGGAGGCCCAGGACCGAGAGGTCGGATACGGAATGGGAGGGGGAGTTGAAGTGCCGAGGGACCCAAGCAGTCGTTCCAAGTCCGACAGAGGTTCACCTGCACCTCCTCCAACCTCATCTACTGCATCCGTTGCTCCAAATGCCAGCTGATCTACATCGGTGAGAACAAGCGGAGGCTGGGCGATCGTTTCGCCGAACACCTCTGCTCGGTCTGCAATAACCAACCCGACCTCCCGGAGGCTCAGCACTTCAACTCCCCCTCCCATTCCGTATCCGACCTCTCGGTCCTGGGCCTCCTCCACGGCCAGAGTGAGCAACACCGCAAGTTGGAGGAACAGCACCTCATATTCCGCTTGGGGAGTCTGCATCCTCTGGGCTTAAACATTGAATTTTCTCAATTCTGCTAACCCAGACTGCCCCCTCCCCTTCCCACCTCTCCCTCAGCCCTCGGGCCCTGACATTCCTTCTCCATCTCCCCCCCCCACCCCAGTCGCACTAGCTTCTCATTTTCACACCACAAACAGCTTACAATGGCCTGCTTCCTTTATCATCAATACTTTTTTGCATATCTTTCACTCATTGTTCTTTATCTCTCCACATCACTGTTTATATCTCTCGTTTCCCTGATCCCTGACCAGTCTGAAGAAGGGTCTCGACCCGAAACGTCGCCTATCTCCTTCGCTCCTTAGATGCTGCTGCACCCGCTGAGTTTCTTTTTTTTTTTAATAATATTTTTATTAGTTATAGTAATTTCCAAGTAGTAAAACAAATTTACAAATACCAACGTAATTCAGTAAATGTACAACTGTCATATTCGCTATTATTATCTTCTGTTTTTTAGAAATAAAGAAAGAATAAGAAAAAAGGAATAGACTTTAAATCGAAAAAAAAAAGAAAAGAAAATGATTGTGTTTAACTAATAAAAAAAGATAAAAAGTCAAAGAGAAAAAAAAAAAAAGAAAAAAAAAGAAAAACAAACACTACTTAGTATATATCTATTCAGTATATATATATAATTCCCCTTTATGAACAATATATGGTATAATATGAATATTTAAGATAGAAACAACAAAATGTATTGTAATTATAACGTCGTATTGCGGAGACGTGTACACAAAACCCAATTAGAAAATCCGTATTTTTT
The DNA here is from genome assembly GCA_963514005.1 of Raja brachyura. The sequence goes on along the minus strand of OY740782.1, from coordinate 151,276,711 downwards.
TCGTCAAATCCTGTCTAGTACCCATTGAGTAGTAATGCCAAGAACAGCTAGCCCTTCAAATATTGTATATATGGAGACCATATTTGTTCAAAGATTTCACATTTGTCCATTAGGACAAATCTGATTCTTTCCAAATACAAAGTCTCCAACATCTCTGCTGTCCACATTTTAATTATGGGGGTTAATGTTCCCTTCCAAAATTTCAATATTATTTTTTTCCCTATTATCAAACAGTAATCCAAGAAAATTCTTTGATTTACTGTTAATACGCATTGTGAATCCGGAATTCCTAATATTATTAACTTTGGTTCTGGATCCAGTTTAACTCTAAGAACTTCAGATATAACTCTAAAGATTTCTGTCCAATAATAACTAAGTTTTGAACACGTTACAAAACTATGTATTAAATTAGCCTCTAAATTCTGACATTTATCACAAATAGGAGAGACATTAGGAAAAATTCTATTTAATTTGGTTTTTGAATAATGTAACCTATATAAAACTTTAAATTGTATCAATGTATGCCTCGCGTTTAATGAACAGCGATGTATATGTATATTGCTATATTTAAGAGGGCGTTAGATGTGGCACTTGTGGCTAAAGGGATCAGGGGGTATGGAGAGAAGGCAGGTACGGGATACTGAGTTGGATGATCAGCCATGATCACATTGAATGGCGGTGCAGGCTCGAAGGGCCGAATGGCCTACTCCTGCACCTATTTTCTATGTTTCTATGTTTCTATGTATGCGTTGTAAACTTTCTTCCCAAGAATCTTTTGTTATAGATAAACCAATTTCATTTTCCCATGCTTGACGGTATATTTCTGTTGTTGGATTCTCCCTAGCACCCGCTGAGTTTCTCCAGCTTTTTGTGTAACCCCCCCCCACTCTGATGATTAGTGGTACCACTTCTGTTTTGTTCTTCCTGAAGTCTATTATTATCTCCTTGGTCTTTAAGGTGTTCAGGAGCAGGTTATTTTCTCCACACCACACTGTCAGCTGCTCCACCTCATCCCGATAGGCGTACTCGTCCCCCCCGGAGATGAGCCCCACCACCGTAGTGTCATCCGCAAATTTGACAATGGTGTTGCTGTGATGGGCGGAGGTGCAGTCATGTGTGTAGATGGTGTAGAGCAGGGGGCTCAGCACGCAGCCCTGTGGAGAGCCGGTACTGAGGCTGAGGGCCATGGATGTGTGATGGCCCATTCTGACTCTCTGGCTGCGGCCCGACAGGAAGTTATTTATCCACATGCAGGTGGATTGTGGAAGTCCCAAGTCCCCCAGTTTGTCCACCAGTTTGTGGGGAAGGATAGTATTAAAAGCAGAGCTGTAGTCCACAAAGAGCATTCGCACATAGCTTCCCCGCTGCTCCAGGTGGGACAGTGCAGCATGGAGAGCTGTGGCTACAGCGTCCTCTGTAGATCTATTCGCTCTGTACGCAAACTGGTGGGGGTCAAAGCTTCGGGGCAGGAGTGATGTGATATGACATAATACTCCAGGTGTGGTCTCACCAGGGCCCTGCACAACTGCAGAAGGACCTCTTTGCTCCTACACTCAACTCCTCCCGTTTTGAAGGCCAACATGCCATTCGCTTTCTTCACTGCCCGCTGTACCTGCATGCTCACAGGTAGACTGGGTGGTCAAGAAGGCACTCTGGCCTTCAGGAAACTGAATATAGTAGTCGGGATGTTATGTTACTCGAGCGTCTGAGCTATAGGGAGAGGTTGAGCAGGCTAGGGCTTTATTCCTTGGAGAGTGCAGGGGGATGTGAGGGGTGATCTTATAGAGGTGTAGAAAATCATGAGGGGAAAAGATGGGGTAGATGCACAGAGCATTATATAAAATAGGGCATGGTTCGACTGTAATCATGCAAAGCCTATCCACTGAATGGATAGCAAACTTCTTCTTCTTGGTTCTTGGTTACTTGGTCCTCCAAAATATTCCAACTGGAATTTAAACTGGAGGTGGTGAAGGGAGGGGTTTAGCCAGAGAGGGTTATTGGGAAGAAAGTGCCACTTTAAATTTAGTTGCATCTGGCTGGGCAACCGTGGCTTGGTGGAGATTATTCCATGCTTTAATAGTGCGTGGAAAGAACGAATTGCTGTACACATCTGTCTTTGAGGCTGGGACCACAAATTGGATCGAATGCCCTCGTCTGCTCCTAATTGGTTTGGGGTTGGTGTAGGTCTTGTGATCTATGTCTAGCTGGCCATTTAACATTTTGTAAAAACAGGTCAAACGGTGAGCTTCACGTCTGTCTTGGAGAGGGTTCCACCCCGCCCAGAGAATTCAGAAGTTTGGTGACACTCGCTTCTCTCTCGTAGGTGTTAGTAACAAATCGAGCGGCCTGCCTTTGGACACGTTCGATGGATGAAATGTTTTTATCTGTGTATGGGTCCCAAGCTACAACTGCGTAGTCCAGATGAGGTCTAACGAGGGTGAAATACAGCTTCTCCTTGACAGAAGCTGAACAATGATGGAAGTTGCGCCTCAGGAAGTTTAGGACACCTGCTGCTTTCACTGTTGCATGATGAGTCTGACCATTCCAACGTAGATCATTCTGCAATTTGATGCCAAGATACTTGGTTTGTTTGGATTCTTCAAGGGTGACACCAAGTATGTTGTAAGATGTGACGCCTGGATTCCTCCTTCTGGTGACACGCATGGTTTCACATTTGGAAGGGTTGAACTGCATGCCCCATTGTTGTGACCGAGGCACATGTACCAATAAACTAAACTCCAATCAAGAACCAGAGGTTCAAGTTCAAGTTTACAGTTACTGTCACATGTACCAATTGGTACAGTGAAATTTGGGGTCACCATACAGCCATACGAATAAAAAAGAGAACAGCACATGATAGTGTTTAACACAAACATCCCATCAAGCTTACGTTTTGTTTGTTTCTATAAGATCCCCCCTCAATCTTCTAAATTCCAGATAGACTCGGCTTGTACTCGCTGGAATTTAGAAGATTAAGGGGGGATCTTATAGAAACTTACAAAATTCTTAAGGGGTTGGACAAGCTAGATGCTGGAAGATTGTTCCCGATGTTGGGGGAGTCTAGAACAAGGGGTCACAGTCTAAGGATAAGGGGGAATTCCTTTAGGACTGAGATGAGGACAAATTCTTTACACAGAGAGTGGTGAGTCTTTGGAATTCTCTGCCACAGAAGGTCGTTGAGGCCAGTTCATTGGCTATATTTAAGAGGGCGTTAGATGTGGCACTTGTGGCTAAAGGGATCAGGGGGTATGGAGAGAGGGCAGGTACAGGATACTGAATTGGATGATCAGCCATGATCACATTGAATGGCGGTGCAGGCTCGAAGGGCCGAATGGCCTACTCCTGCACCTATTTTTCTATGTTTCTATGTGAGGGAAGGCACCAAAGTTCAGTCCTCTTCCTCTTTTTTTTCACCCGTGAACGGGGCCTCCCGAGCCCTCCGCTGTCGCTGCTACGGGCGGCCCCGATGTTCAGGCCCTCTCGCCGGGATGATGGAACCCCGACGTCGGAACGGAAGAACATTCTCAGCGGCTTGGAGTTTCCGAATCGGCCGCTTCTTACCGGGAGACCGCGGCTCCCGAATTCCACTTTGGTCGGAGTGTTTTTTAGGTGAGAGGGGAAAGGTTTAATAGTAACCTGAGGGCAATTATCTCACACTCTGTATGGAATGAGCTGCCAGAGGCGGTAGTTGGGGCAGGGACTATAACAACATTGGACGGGGACATGGGTAGGACAGGTTTAGAGGAATATGGGCCAAACAGGGGCAGGTGGGACATCTTGGTTGGCATGGTTGAGTTGGGACGAGGGCCCTGGTTCCGTGCTGTGTGATTCTATGGCATTATGATGCAACGGGAAAGCGTATTGGAATACGTTGAAAGCATCTAGCCTGTCCAACCCCTTAAGAATTTTGTAAGTTTCTATAAGATCCCCCCTCAATCTTCTAAATTCCAGCGAGTACAAGCCGAGTCTATCCAATCTTTCCTCATATGAAAGTCCTGCCATCCCAGGAATCAGTCTGGTGAATCTTCTCTGTACCCCCTCTATGGCAAGAATGTCTTTCCTCAGATTTGGAGACCAAAACTGTATGCAATACTCCAGGTGTGGTCTCACCAAAACCCTGTACAACTGCAGTAGAACCTCCCTGCCCCTATACTCAAATCCTTTCGCTATGAATGCTAACATACCATTTGCTTTCTTCACTGCCTGCTGCACCTGCATGCCTACTTTCAATGACTGGTGTGCCATGACACCCAGGTCTCGTTGCATCTCCCCTTTTCCTAATCTGCCACCATTCTGATAATAGTCTACCCTCATTTTTCTGCCACCAAAGTGGATAACCTCACATTTATCCACATTATACTGCATCTGCCATGCATCTGCCCATTCACTCAGCCTATCCAAATCACCCTGCAGCCTCCAAGCATCCTCCTCACACCAAACTATACCCCCTAGCTTGGTGTCATCTGCAAATTTGGAGATGTTGCATTGAATTCCCTCGTACAAATCATTAATATATATTGTAAATAGCTGGGGTCCCAGCACTGAGCCTTGCGGTACCCCACTGGTCACTGCCTGCCATTCTGAAAAGGACCCGTTTACTGCTACCCTTTGCTTCCTGTCTGCTAGCCAGTTCTCTCCACATCAATACTGAACCCCCAATATCGTGTGCTTTAAGTTTGTATGCTAATCTCTTATGCGGGACCTTGTCGAAAGCTTCTGAAAGTCCAGATATAACACATCCACTGGTTCTCCCTTATCCACTCTACAAGTTACATCCTCGAAAAATTCTATCAGATTTGTCAGACGTGATTTACCTTTCGTAAATCCATGCTGAATTTGTCCAATGATTTCACCACTTTCCAAATGCAGGTGTCAGCCGCTCTACATCGGTGAGGCTTGGCGATCGCTTCGCCCAGCAAAAACAAAAAGCCTATTTCCTTCGCTCCATAGATGCTGCCTCACCCGCTGAGTTTCTCCAGCATTTTTGTCGACCTTCGATTTTCCAGCATCTGCAGTTCCTTCTGAAACAAGCTCCAGAAATGTGGGTTTGATTTCAATGAAGCTCCCTGGAGTCGTTTTAGACTTAGCGGAGAGCTGGAATGACAAACAATAGGTCTGGAGGTAACCATGGCAAGGCACGATGCAGTGATTCACTCTGTGATTCGTGAATGGTGGCCGTAATCCCACAGTACTTCCTGCAAAACATCAATATTTATTGTAAAGCTAATTTAACTCAAGTACATCTTGGCCCATGGTTTAGATTAGTCTTGCATTCCTGGCTGAGATCCACTGTTATTGTTTGTTTGTTTATATATATGTGTGTAAAATGTGGAGAGGATGTTTCCACCGGTGGGAGAGCCTAGGACCTGAATGCACTGCCTCAGAATTAAAAGACGTACGTTTAGACTGTCACATGCTGAGAGAATGGAGCGGCTGGGCTTGTACACTCTGGAGTTTAGAAGGATGAGAGGGAATCTCATTGAAACATGTAAAGTTGTTAAGGGTTTGGACACGCTAGAGGCAGGAAACATGTTCCCGATGTAGGGGGAGTCCAGAACCAGGGGCCACAGTTTAAGAATAAGGAGTAAGCCATTTAGAACGGAGATGAGGAAACACTTTTTCTCACAGAGAGTGGAGAGTCTGTGGAATTCTCAGCCTCAAAGGGCGGTGGAGGCCGGTTCTCTGGATGCTTTCAAGAGAGAGCTAGATAGGGCTCTTGAAGATAGCGGAGTCAGGGGATATGGGGAGAAGGCAGGAACGGGGTACTGATTGGGGATGATCAGCCATGATCACATTGAATGGCGGTGCTGGCTCGAAGGGCCAAATGGCCTCCTCTTGCATCTATTGTCTATTGTCTATTGAGAATCACATGAAAGCTTTTCACTGTACCTCGGTACACGTGACAGTAAGCAAAGTTAAAACAAGCAAATGTCTTTAGTCAGAGGGTGGTGAAAAACACCAGCAAAACCAAGGAACTGATTGCGGACTTTGGAAGGAGTAGGATGGGGACCCACAATCCCGTTTATATCAACGGGACGATAGTGGAAAGGGTCAAGAGCTTCAAATTCCTGGGCGTGCATATTTCTGAAGATCTTTCCTGGTCCCAGAACACTGATGCAATTATAAAGAAAGCACATCAGCGCCTCTACTTCCTGAGAGGATTGCGGAGAGTTGGTCTGTCAAGGAGGACTCTCCCCAACGTCTACAGGTGCACAGTAGAGAGAATGCTGACCGGTTGCATCGTGGCTTGGTTCGGCAACATGAGCGCCCTGGAGAGGAAAAGGCAGCAAAAAGTCGTAAACACTGCCCAGTCCATCATCGGCTCTGACCTTCCTTCCATCGAGGGGATCTATCGCAGTCGCTGCCTCAAAAATGCTTGCAGCATCATCAAGGACCCACACCACCCTGGCCACACACTCATCTCTCCGCTGCCATCGGGTAGAAGGTACAGGAGCCTGAAATCTGCAACATCCAGGTTCAGGAACAGCTTCTTCCCCACAGCCATCAGACTATGAAACACGACTTCAAACAAACTATGAACTGTAACAACCTATTGCACTTTATCTGTTTACTGATGCGTGTGTATATATTTATATAATGGTATATGGACACACTGATCTGTTCTGTATTCATGCCTACAATATTCTGTTGTGCTGAAGCAATGCAAGAATGTCATTGTCCTATCTGGGACACATGACAATACACTCTCTTGACTTGACTTGAATGTGTGGAATTCATTGCCGCAGACAACAGTGGAGGCCAAGTCTTTGCGTATTTTTAAAAAGAGATTGAAAGGTTCTTGATTCTTACGGGTGTCAGAGATTTTGGAGGGAGAGATAGATCAGCCATGATTGAATGGCAGAGTAGCCATAAGATTGTTAAGGGTTTGGACACGCTAGAGCAGGAAGCATTAACTGCTCTAGCATGTCCAAACACTTAATAATCTTATATGTTTCAATTAGATAGAAACATAGAAACATAGAAATCAGGTGCAGGAGTAGGCCATTCGGCCCTTCGAGCCTGCACCGGCATTCAATATGATCATGGCTGATCATCCAACTCAGTATCCCGTACCTGCCTTCTCTCCATACCCTCTGATCCCCACAGCCACAAGGGCCACATCTAACTCCCTCTTAAATATAGCCAATGAACTGGCCTCAATTACCCTCTGTGGCAGAGAGTTCCAGAGACCCACCACTCTCTGTGTGAAAAATGTTTTCTCATCTCGGTCCTAAAAGATTTCCCCCTTATCCTTAAGCTGTGACCCCGTTGTCCTGGACTTCCCCAACATCGGGAACAATCTTCCTGCATCTAGCCTGTCCAACCACTTAAGAATTTTGTAAGTTTCTATAAGATCCCCTCTCAATCTCATAAATTCTAGAGAGTATAAACCGAGTCTATGCAGTCTTTGTTCATAAGACAGTCCTGACATCCCAGGAATCAGTCTGGTGAACCTTCTCTGCACTCCCTCTATGGCAATTTGGAGACATTTATCCACATTATACTGCATCTGCCATGCATTTGCCCACTCACCCAGCCTATCCAAGTCACCTTGCAGTCTCCTAGCATCCTCCTCACAGCTAACACTGCCCCCCAGCTTAGTGTCATCCGCAAACTTGGAGATATTGCCTTCAATTCCCTCATCCAGATCATTAATATATATTGTAAATAGCTGGGGTCCCAGCACTAAGCCTTGCGGTACCCCACTAGTCACGGCCTGCCATTGTGAAAAGGACCCGTTTACGCCTACTCTTTGCTTCCTGTTTGCCAGACAGTTCTCTATCCACATCAATACTGAACCCCCAATGCAATATGCTTTAATTTTGTATACTAATCTCTTATGTGGGACCTTATCGAAAGCCTTCTGGAAGTCCTGATACACCACATCCACTGGTTCGCCCTTATCCACGCTACTAGTTACATCCTCAAAATATTCCACAAGGTTCGTCAGACTTGATTTACCTTTCGTAAATCCATGCTGACTTTGTCCAATGATTTCACCACTTTCCAAATGTGTTGCTATCCCATCTTTAATAACTGACTCTACTAGTTTCCCCATTACCGATGTTAGACTAACTGGTCTGTAATTCCCCGTTTTCTCTCTCCCTCCCTTCTTAAAAAGAGGGGTTACATTTGCTACCCGCCAATCCTCAGGAACTACTCCAGAATCTAAAGAGTTTTGAAAGATTATCACTAATGCATCCACTATTTCCGGAGCTACTTCCTTAAGTACTCTGGGATGCAGCTTATCTGGCCCTGGGGATTTATCGGCCTTTAATCCATTCAATTTACCCAACACTACTTCCCGACTAACCTGGATTTCACTCAAGTCCTCCTTTGACCTGCAGTCCCCTGCTATTTCCGGCAGATCATTTATGTCTTCCTTAGTGAAGACGGAACCAAAGTCGTTATTCAATTGGTCCGCCATATCTTTGATCCACATGATCAACTCACCTGTTTCTGACTGCAAGAGACCTACATTTGTTTTAACTAATCTCATTCTCTTCACATATCTATAAAAACTTTTGCAGTCAGTTTTTATGTTCCCTGCCAGTTTTCTTTCATAATCTATTTTTCCTTTCCTAATCAAGCCCTTTGTCCTCCTCTGCTGGTCTCTGAATTTCTCCCAGTCCTCTGGTATGCTGCTTTTTCTGGCTACTTTGTACGCATCATCCTTTGCTTTAATACTGTCCCTGATTTCCCTTGCTATCCATGGATGAGAAGGATGTGTACCTTCCCTGATTTATTCTTTTGCCAAACTGGGATGATCAATTTTTGTAGTTCATCCATGCAGTCTTTAAATGTCTTCCATTGCAGATCCACCGTCAACCCTTTTAGAATGAATTGCCAGTCAATCTTGGCCAATTCACGTCTCATACCCTCAAAGTTACCTTTCTTTAAGGTCAGAACCAATGTTTCTGAATTTGAGTTTGAGAGTTTGAGTTTGAGAGTTTGAGTGTTTGAGCTTGAGAGTGTTAGGCGCTGCACTGCGCTGCGCTTCCCTCCCCCTCCCCCCTGGTGAATACTATGTACTTATCATTTCTGTTTCTCTCCTGAGTGCAGGCCCCGTGGCTGGGAGTCAGGAATCAAGGGGTTAAGAGCTCCTGTACCCGATTGGCTAAGCTGCATCAGGTGACCAGTGAATCATCGGAAGCTTAAATAGCAGGAGTTCCCAGAATTCTCTCTCTTCTTCACCGACCCTAACAAGTGAACAGTTGCCGGTCTGAGCTGCAGGAGGCCTGGCCGCATGGCATAACACTTTGTGTATTGTTACCTATATTTGTCATTTAATGTTGTATTGGGATGGATAAGGTCTGACCTGAGGGTTTTTGTGTATTTTGTTGCAGGTTTATCTCTATTTAGGCAGGATTAGAGACTCCAGTTCGACGGTTCATTGCGAGGCTGGCTGGAGCACTGTTATATTTATTTGTTAGTCGATTCTTGTCCCTGACTGTGTTGTTTAAATCAGGTTCGGGTTTTTGTCTTCTTTTAACTAAATTAAAGACTATTTTCTTAAACTTGAACCTGGTTTTTGATTATGTTACGCGACTCTGAGGTACCTGCCTTCGGGAGTCGTAACAAAATAGGGGCTCGTCCTAAGCTTTGAGGACCCTAGACAGTTTGGGGGGGTTTTTTTGGTAGGCTTCTGGTGACTGAGGAAGTCTGTGTTGTGGGGGGATTTTTTGTCTCTTCCGTTTGTGGTAACATTTGTGCCCAGGGCTTGGCTGGTGGTTTGGTCCTGACATTTGATATGGAGTTTAAAGTGGAGGATCCTAGTCGGGAGTTGTTCGACAAATGTACGAAGGAGCAGTTGTTAGTGCTGGCAGAGAGCTATAAGGTGCCTATTGATAAGCATTCAAAGAAAGAGGCTATAAAGTCGGTGTTATGGTCTGCGTTGAAGAGGAGTGAGGTATTGCCTGCTGAGGCAGACAGTCCTCTAGCTTCTACACAGCCTGGTCAGGAAATGGGGGACCTCATTCAATGGAGGGAGTTAGAGCTTGAAATGAAAAAGGAGAGGGCCTTAAGAGAGAAAGTGCTTGAGATGAAACACCTCGAGATGCGGGAGAAGGAATTGAATGCCTCCCGAGTTTCTTCTGGGGAAAGGGAGATTGATATGAGCAAGAACATCCGCCTGGTTCCCCCGTTTAATGAGAAGGATGTGGACAAGTATTTTGCAGTGTTTGAACGGGTGGCTTCGTCCTTGAAGTGGCCTAGGGACATGTGGTCCTTGCTATTGCAGTGTGTCCTTGTGGGTAAAGCACGGGAGGTGTACTCGTCTTTATCTGTTGACAGCAGTCGGGACTATGAGTGTGTGAAGTCTACGGTATTAAGGGCTTATGAATTAGTTCCAGAGGCATACCGGCAGAAGTTCCGGCGCTTTAGGAAGTTTGATAGTCAGACTTATGTGGAGTTTGCTTGGGAGAAGGAGGCACTTTTTGACAGGTGGTGCGCTTCTCAAGGAGTGAAGGATTTTAAGCTGCTGCGGGCCTTGATGATTATGGAAGACTTTAAGAACTGTCTCCCTGAGAGGGTTGCTACTTACCTTAATGAGCAGAGGGTGACGGAGGTGTTAGCAGATGAGTATGTATTGACTCATAAAACTGAGTTTGTTGGGCGATCCTATAGTTTTGGTGCACGGCCGGTTAATCGTGGTGGTGTTGTCGGGGGCAGTGTCAAAGCTGTTTCTGTGCCTGCAAGTGTCAGCACATTGATACAGGGGGAGGTCCGAGCTGATAAGGTTGACGGGGTTCCCAGGACTAAGGAAGGTGCTGTGTGCTACTGTTGTAAAGGGAGTGGGCACATTGTAAAGTCGTGTCCCGTCCTGCATAAGAAAAATGCAAAGCCTGTGGTTTTGGTTGGTGCACAAAAAGCACCTGTGGTTCCTGGGATGCCTGCGTCTGATGAGTGTAGTAATTATTCTGCATTCATCATGAAAGGTTTTGTTTCTCTAGAGGATGGGGGTCATAGAGTTCCAGTATCCATCTTGCGTGACACTGGTGATACTCAGTCCTTTATATAGCAATGTTATAAAATGTTGAGATTTAAAAAATCAAGTCTGCAATTTATCCCATCAGATAAAGCATAAAAAGAAGTTTAATTTGACACCTAAATCACTTTCATATCTTCAGTATTAAGAAAGTTATGACCATTTTCATACTCGGAAATTAGCATCTTGTTCCCCATTGCCTTTCAATTGACTTAACTCAAAAGCTGTGATCTAGAACGGTTAAAAGCCCATAACTTTCTTAAAAATTAAGAGCTTAATGATTTTTTCAGTTATTATAGATTGAAGCATTCTGAAACAAATATGGAAAAATCTTACTTGGGTGACCTGAAATTAAAGCATATAATTAGTTAGTTATCTAATTGTAGCTAATTACAAAATTCAATGAGTAGATCTAAACATCTATCCATTTCTTAAGAAAAGATAAACTTTTTTAAAATTGCCTAAGTGTCCAAATAACATTCACACAATAATCCACAATATAACATAATTTTTAAATCTCATTTTCATGAATTTCTGGGCCAAATGGAAGGAATTTAAATCAACTAGCGAGTGGGTTTTAGTGGAATGCGGTGGATTGGAATGTCGCGGTTTGCTGTGTAGTCGGTATGAAAAATACAGCCGGTTCATACATTTTTTTTGACCCCATTTCGCAACATGAAAATATTGTTAAAGCCTCCATAAAAACCAACTTTTAATATAAAAATAAACTGTGTACCTACGCAAAATCCTTCCCGTTATCGGCGCTCATGGCTTTTGAAGGTGATTTTTAAATTACTCTAGATAATAAATAATCTAGCGTAATTTAAAAATACCTTCATTAATGAAATGTCGGAGCGATTTTTCTTCCACAACTAAATCGCCCGACATTGATCCATTTGCCCAGTCTGAAGAAAAACGGCACTTTAAGCCCGCCCCCCCTCTGAAAGGTGCCAAAGTCGCGCACACGGGGAGCGGCAGAACTGCAGCGCTGCTCAAGGTAAGTTTTGTAACATGCCTACTTTATATTGGATAGTGTACTGCCGTTTTCTGGGGAGTCATTGGTTGGGTCCAGTGTCCCTGTGGTAGGATTCGGGTTGGAGGACATGGTAGTGCCTTTGCCTACCGTGAGTCTCGAGTCCGAGTTGGTTTCAGGCCGGGTAACTGTTGGGTTACGGCCGTATTTTCCCGTTGCGGGAGTTTCTGTGATCTTGGGGAATGACTTGGCAGGAGGTAGAGTTTTCATTACTCCTGAGGTGACGGCTGTTCCGGTGGTGCAGAGTCCTGACAGATTGGCTATGCAGCATCCGACGGGCTTCACAGCTTGTGCTGTCACGAGGGCTATGGCTAAGAGCCAGGCAAAGTTTGAAGATGTAGTGGACCTGAGTGAGAGCAATTTTGGGGATCAGGATGATGGATCCTGTGTTGTGAAGGGTGTTTCTGCATCTCAAGATGGGGTCTTGTCTGAAAATGTGCAGGTGTCGCTGTCACGTGACCGGCTGGTTGAGGAGCAAAAGAGTGATCCAGGTTTATTGGATCTGTTCGACTGCGCGGTGCCTGAGGGGGATATGGATTCCACAGCAAAGGGGTATTTTCTGAGGAATGGTTACTGATGCGAAAGTGGTCTCCCTTGGATATGTCAGGGCATGATGATTGGAGCGTGGTTGATCAGATTGTGATACCTCGTTGGTATAGGGACCAGATACTCAGTTTGGCTCATGATGGACCTCTGGGTGGACATTTGGGGGTCAATAAGACGTATGACCGTATCTTCCGGAATTATCTTTGGCCAGGGTTGAAAAAGGACGTGAAGCAGCACTGCAGGTGTTGTCACATTTGCCAGGTGGCAGGAAAGCCGAACCAATCAATTGTTCCTGCGCCTTTATATCCAATCCCTGTGGTCGGGGAGCCGTTTGAATGGATTCTAGTTGATTGTGTGGGTCCAACTTCATGTCAAAGGTTTTTGGTCAGGCAATGACGTTGTTGGATATTGAGCATTGGTACTCCAGTGCGTATCATCCTGAGAGCCAGGGAGCTCTCGAGCGCTTTCACCAGACTTTGAAATCTATGTCGAGGACTTACTGCCTGGAGTTTGAAAAGACTGGGATGAGGGGGTTCATCTAGTTATGTTTGCGGTGCGTGAGGTCGTGCAGGAGTCTTTAGGGTTCAGTCCTGCTGACCTGGTGTTCGCGCATACTGTTCGTGGTCCGTTGAGGGTCCTGAAGGAGAAATGGTTGCAGGAGAATTCAAAACGTAGTATTTTAGACCACGTCTGTACTTTTAGGTCTAGACTGCGGAGGGCATGTGAACTGGCAATGAGTAATCTTGCTTCTGCTCAGTCTAGGATGAAGGGCTGGATCGACAGGAAGGCTTCTAGTAGGAATTTTTCTCCAGGTGACAAGGTCCTGGTGTTGTTGCCTATTCCTGGTTCCAGTCTGCAGGCTCGGTATAGTGGTCCCTATCAGGTGGTTAAGAAGGTTGGTGCAAGGGATTACGTTATTGGTACCCCTGATCAGAGGCGTAAGACTCAGCTCTGTCATGTCAACATGCTGAAGCAGTACCATGAGCAGGAGCATGTACAGGTTGATGGGGAGGAGCTGTGTCCTTCGGTTTTGCCTAAGCCAGTTTTGGCTGTAGCAGTGCTGCCCCCTGACACGGGTGGTGATGTGGGTGAGGCACGGTTGTCTGTGGCAGTGACGCAGGGAAAGCTGTGCAACTCTGAAGCTTTGGAGTCGCTTCCCTTGCGGTTGTCTCACTTGTCTGGAAGTCAGCGGGATGATCTGCTTGCTTTGGTGGGGTCAAATGGGTCACTGTTCTCGGATGTGCCTTCTCAGATGTCAGTGCTGCAGCATGACATTGACGTGGCCGGTGCTGCGCCAATTAAACAGCATCCATATCGGGTCAACCCTGACAAGCGTCATCGCCTAAGAGGTCAGGTTGACTATATGCTGCAGCATGCAGTTGCTGAACCTAGTTGTAGTCCGTGGAGTTCTCCATGTCTACTGAGGATTGGCGGGTAGCAAACGTAACCCCCCTTTTTAAGAAGGGGGGGGAGAGAGAAAACGGGGAATTACAGACCAGTTAGTCTAACATCGGTAGTGGGGAAACTGCTAGAGTCAGTTATTAAAGATGGGATAGCAGCACATTTGGAAAGTGGTGAAATCATTGGATAAAGTCAGCATGGATTTACGAAAGGTAAATCATGTCTGACGAATCTTGTGGAATTTTTCGAGGATGTAACTAGTAGCGTGGATAGGGGAGAACCAGTGGATGTGGTGTATCTGGACTTCCAGAAGGCGTTCGACAAGGTCCCACATAAGAGATTAGTATATAAACTTAAAGCATACGGCATTGGGGGTTCAGTATTGATGTGGATAGAGAACTGGCTGGCAAACAGGAAGCAAAGAGTAGGAGTAAACGGGTCGTTTTCACAATGGCAGGCAGTGACTAGTGGGGTACCGCAAGGCTCAGTGCTGGGACCCCAGCTATTTACAATATACATAAATGATCTGGATGAGGGAATTGAAGGCAATATCTCCAAGTTTGCGGATGACACTAAGCTGGGGGGCAGTGTTAGCTGTGAGGAGGATGCCAGGAGACTGCAAGGTGACTTGGATAGGCTGGGTGAGTGGGCAAATGTTTGGCAGATGCAGTATAATGTGGATAAATGTGAGGTTATCCACTTTGGTGGCAAAAATAGGAAAACAGACTATTATCTAAATGGAGGCCGATTAGGAGACGCAGCGCGACCTGGGTGTCATGGTACACCAGCCATTGAAAGTAGGCATGCAGGTACAGCAGGCAGTGAAGAAAGCGAATGGTATCTTAGCTTTCATAGCAAAAGGATTTGAGTATAGGAGCAGGGAGGTTCTACTTCAGTTGTATAGGGTCTTGGTGAGGCCACACCTGGAGTACTGCGTACAGTTCTGGTCTCCAAATCTGAGGAAGGACATTATTGCCATAGAGGGAGTGCAGAGAAGGTTCACCAGACTGATTCCTGGGATGTCAGGACTGTCTTATGAACAAAGACTGCATAGACTCGGTTTATACTCTCTAGAATTTAGGAGATTGAGAGGGGATCTTATAGAAACTTACAAAATTCTTAAGGGGTTGGACAGGCTAGATGCAGGAAGATTGTTCCCGATGTTGGGGAGGTCCAGGACAAGGGGTCACAGCTTAAGGATAAGGGGGAAATCCTTTAGGACCGAGATGAGAAGGAATTTTTTCACACAGAGAGTGGTGGGTCTCTGGAACTCTCTGCCACAGAGGGTAGTTGAGGCCAGTTCATTGGCTATATTTAAGAGGGAGTTAGATGTGGCCCTTGTGGCTAAGGGGATCAGAGGGTATGGAGAGAAGGCAGGTACGGGATACTGAGTTGGATGATCAGCCATGATCATATTGAATGGCGGTGCAGGCTCGAAGGGCCGAATGGCCTACTCCTGCACCTAATTTCTATGTATCTATGTATCTACTGGCTACGAAGGCTAATGGGGAGGACAGGTTTTGTACGGACTTTCGGAAGGTGAATGCTGTAACTAAGCCGGATTGCTATCCTCTTCCACGGATGGAGGATTGTGTGGATCATGTGGGAAGTGCATCTTTTGTGTCTAAGTTGGACTTGCTAAAAGGGTATTGGCAAGTTCCTTTGACTAGGCGGGCGAGGGAGATCTCAGCGTTCTTTACGCCTCATAACTTTCTTCAGTACACGGTAATGGCAATGTGCCGGC
Source organism: Raja brachyura (assembly GCA_963514005.1). The sequence continues at coordinate 151,261,000 of OY740782.1, read as the reverse complement.
AACGTTCCAACGGTTAGTGAACATGGTATTGTCTGGTTTGTCCTTCTGTGAAGCATACCTTGATGATTTAGTTGTGTGCTCCAGGTCTTGGATCGAACACATCGGTCATCTGAAGGAGGTATTTTGTCGTCTAGCGGAGGCAAGCCTAACGATCAATCTGGGGAAGTGTGAGTTTGGCCAGGCCACGGTGACGTATCTGGGTAAGATGGTGGGCCGGGGTCAGGTTCACGCTCTCGAGGACAAGGTGGGACATATTGTCGCATTTCCTGTTCCAACATCTAGGACTGAATTCTGTAGGTATCTGGCTATGTTTGGGTACTATAGGGGGTTCTGTCCAAACTTCTCTGCAGAGGCTGCTCCTGTGACGGATTTGCTGAGTCCGAAGGCAGCTTTTGTGTGGTCCGCTGAGTGTCAACAAGCCTTTGATCATACTAAAGGTCTTCTGGTGCGCGCACCTGTGCTTGCGGCACCTGATTTTGAGCGTCCATTTAAGCTGGCAGTGGATGCTAGTGATCGTGGGGTTGGTGGGGTTCTTATACAGGATGATTCAGATGGGATGGGGCATCCAGTTTCGTCCTTCTCTAAGAAGTCTAATCCCCATCAGAGGTGGTACTCCACCATTGAGAAAGAAACCCTTGCTGTGTTAATGTCTCTGAGTCATTTCGAGGTTGATGTGGGCTCCTCGAATGTCCCTGTCATCGTATTCACGGATCATAACACTTTGGTTTTTTTTGCAGAACATGAAGTATAAAAACCGGCGGTTAATGAGCTGGAGTTGGCAGCTGCAAGAATACAACCTGGAGTTCAGGCACATCAGGGGCAAGGATAATATCTTGGCTGACGCCTTGTTGAGCCAGTAGTGTTTTTAGTACTGAATAGTTTCTTCCGAAGCTTGGGTGGGGGTGTTAGGCGCTCCCCCCCCCCCCCCCCGATGAATGCTATGTACTTATCTTTTCTGTTTCTCTCCTGAGTGCAGGCCCCGTGGCTGGGAGTCAGGAATCAAGGGGTTAAGAGCTCCTGTACCCGATTGGTCAAGCTGCATCTGGTGACGGGTGACTCATTGGAAGCTTAAATAGCAGGAGTTCCCAGAATTCTCTCTGTTCTTCGCCGACCCTGACAAGTGAACAGTTGCCGGTCTGAGCTGCAGGAGGCCTGGCCGCATGGCATAGAACTTTGTGTATTGTTAGCTATATTTGTCATTTAATGTTGTATTGGGACGGATAAGGGCTGGCCTGAGGGTTTTTGTGTATTTTGTTGCAGGGTTATCTCTATTTAGGCAGGATTAGAGACTCCAGTTCGACGGTCCATTGCGAGGCTGGCTGGAGCACTGTTATATTTGTTTATTAGTCGATTCTTGTCCCTGACTGTGTTGTTAAAATCAGGTTCGGGTTTTTGTCTTCTTTTAATTAAATTAAAGACTATTTTCTTAAACTTGAACCTGGTTTTTGATTATGTTACGCGACTTTGAGGTACCTGCCTTCGGGAGTCGTAACAGAGCTGACCAGAGAAAGGCAATTCTGGATTTAGTGTTGTCCAATGAACCAGATATGATAAGAGAACTCGAGGTAAAGGAACCGCTTGGAGGTAGTGATCATAATATGATTAGTTTTAATCTGCAATTTGAGAAGGAAAAGGTTAAATCGGAAGGGCAGTGATGCAGCTGAACAAAGGGGGCTATGAAGGCATGAGAGGGGAGCTGTCCAAAGTAGACTGGAAAGGGATCCTAGCAGGAATGACGGTGGAACAGCAATGGCAGGAATTTCTGGGCATAATCCGGAAGACGCAGGATCATTTCATTCCAAAAAGGAAGAAAGATTCTAAGGGGAGTAGGAGGCAACCGTGGCTGACAAGAGAAGTTAGGGATAGAATAAAACTAAAAGAAAAGATGTATAACACAGCAAAGAGTAGCCGGAAGCCGGAGGATTGGGAAACTTTCATAGGACAACAGAAGGAAACAAAACGGGCAATACGGGCTGAAAAGATGTACGAGGGGAAGCTGACCAGGAATATAAAGAAGGACAGTAAAAGCTTCTTTAGATATGTTAAGGGAAAAAGAGTAACAAAGTCAAATGTGGGTCCCTTGAAGGCAGACACGGGTGAAATTATTATGGGCAACAAGGAAATGGCAGAAGAGTTGAAGAGTTGAATAGGTACTTCGGATCCGTCTTCACTAAGGAGAACACAAACAATCTCCCAGATGTACTGGAGGACAGAGGATCTAAGGGGGTAGAGGAACTGAAAGAAATTTTCCTCAGGCGAGAAATAGTATTGGGTTGGCTAATGGGACTGAAGGATGATAAATCCCCTGGGCCTGATGGTCTGCATCCCAGGGTCCTCGGGGAGGTGGCTCTAGAAATAGTGGACGCATTGGTGATCATTTTCCAATGTTCAATAGATTCAGGATCAGTTCCTGTAGACTGGAGGATAGCTAATGTTATCCCACTTTTTAAGAAAGGAGCGAGAGAAAAAACGGGGAATTACAGACCAGTTAGCCTGACTTCGGTGGTGGGAAAGATGCTGGTCAATTATTAAAGAGGTAATAGTGGGCATTTGGATATCAGTAAAAGGATTAGTCCAAGTCAACATGGATTTATGAAAGGGAAATCATGCTTGACTAATCTTCTGGAATTTTTTGAGGATGTGACAAGTAAAATGGATGAAGGGGTGCCAGTGGATGTAGTGTATCTAGACTTTCAGAAAGCCTTTGATAAGGGAGACTAGTGACTAAAATTAGAGCACATGGTAGTGGGGATAGGGTGTTGACATGGATAGAAAATTGGTTGGCAGACTGGAAGCAAAGAGTAGGAGTGAACGGGTCCTTTTCAGAATGCAGGCAGTGGCGAGTGGAGTGCCGCAAGGCTCGGTGTTGGAGCCGCAACTGTTTACCATATATATTAATGATTTGGAAGAGGGAATTAGGAGCAACACTAGCAAGTTTGCGGATGACACAAAGCTGGGTGGCAGTGTGAACTGTGAAGAGGATGTTAAGAGGTTGCAGGGGGACCTGGGCAGGTTGAGTGAGTGGGCAGATGCGAGGCAGATGCAGTAAAATATAGATAAATGTGAGGTTATCCACTCTGGCGGCAAAAACAAGGGGGCAGATTATTATCTCAATGGGGTTAGGTTAGGTAAGGGGGAGGTACAGCGGGACATGCGTGTCCATGTACACCGGTCACTGAAAGTTGGCGTGCAGGTACAGCAGGCAGTGAAGAAAGCTAATGGAATGTTGGCCTTCATAACAAGAGGATTTCAGTATAGGAGTAAAGAGGTTCTTCTGCAGTTGTATAGGACTCTGGTGAGACCACGTCTGGAGTATTGTGCGCAGTTTTGATCTCCTAATTTGAGGAAGGACATCCTTGTGATTGAGGCAATGTAGCGTAGGTTCATGAGATTGAACTGGAGTTTAGAAGGATGAGTGGGAATCTTATAGAAACATATAAAATTATAAAAGGACTGGACAAGCTGGCTGCAGGAAAAATGTTCCCAATGTTGGGTGAGTCCAGAACCAGTGGCCACAGTCTTAGAATAAAGGGGAGGTCATTTAAGACTGAGGTGAGAAAAAACGTCTTCACCCAGAGAGTTGTGAATTTATGGAATTCCCGGCCACAGAGGGCAGTGGAGGCCAAATCACTCGATGGATTTAAGAGAGAGTTGGATAGTGATCTAGGGGCTAGTGGAGTCAAGGGATATGGGGAGAAGGCAGGCACGGGTTATTGATAGGGGACGATCAGCCATGATCACAATGAATGGCGGTGCTGGCTTGAAGGGCCGAATGGCCTCCTCCTGCACCTATTTTCTATGTTTCAAACTCACACTCAAACTCGCACTCGCACTGTATTCATGCCTACTATGTTCTGTGTGCTGAAGCAAAGCAAGAATTTCATTGTCCTATCAGGGACACATGACAATAAACTCACTTGAACTCACACTCACACTCACACTGTTTAAGAAGGAACTGCAGATGCTGGAAAATTGAAGGTACACAAAAATGCTGGAGAAACTCAGCGGGTGCAGCAGCATCTATGGAGCGAAGAAAATAGGCAACGTTTCGGACCAAAACATTTCTCCAACATTTTTGTGTAGACCTCAAACTAGGCAAACTCAAACTAGGCAAACTCAAACTCACACGGCAGACCGCCTTGAACGATTGGAGCTGCGGTTGGATTCATACTGGAGCATCCACGATGCTGAGAAGCTCGTGAATAGCACGTACCATGAGTTGGTCACACCGCAGGTAAAGGTTAAGCGGCCAGATAGGGAACGGGTGACCATTAGCCAGGACGGTCTGCACCTGGGCTGGAATGGAACCAATGTCCTTGGGGGAGTGTTTGCTAGTGCTGTCAGGGAGGATTTAAACTAATGTGGCAGGGGGATGGGAGCATGAGCAGGGAGGCAGAGGGATGCAAAATGAGGGTGGAAGCAATAGGTAGCAAGGTGAAAAGTAAAAGTGGCAGGCAGAAAAATACAGGGCAAAAATCAAAAAGGGCCACTTTTCGACATAATTGTATAAGGGGTAAAAGTGTTGTAAAAACAAGCCTGAAGGCTTTGTGTCTCAATGCAAGGAGCATTCGTAATAAGGAGGATGAGTTGAATGTGCAGATAGTTCTTAATGAATATGATATAGTTGGGATCACGGAGACATGGCTCCAGGGTGACCAAGGCTGGGAGCTGAACATCCAGGGATATTCAATATTCAGGAGGGATAGACAGAAAGGAAAAGGAGGTGGGGTAGCGTTGCTGGTTAGAGAGGAGATTAACGCAATAGAAAGGAAGAACGTTAGCTTGGAGGATGCGGAATCGGTATGGGTAGTGCTGCAAAACACTAAGGGGCAGAAAACTTTGGTGGGTGTTGTGTACAGGCCACCTAACAATAGTAGTGCAGTTGGGGATGGTATCAAACAGGAAATTAGAAATACGTGCGACAAAGGCAAAACAGTTATAATGGGTGACTTCAATCTACATATAGATTGGGTGAATCAAATTAGCAGGGGTGCTGAGGAAGAGGATTTTTTGGAATGTGTGCAGGATAGTTTTCTAAATCAACATGTAGAGGAACCAATGAGAGAGCAGGCTATATTAGATTGGGTATTGAGTAATGAGGAAGGGTTAAGTAAGCAGTTTTGTTGTGCGTGGCCCCTTGGGCAAGAGTGACCATAATATGGTTGAGTTCTTCATTAGGATGGAGAATGACTTTGTTAATTCAGAAACAAGGGTTCTGAACTTAAAGAAAGGTAACTTTGAGGGTATGAGACTCCAAAGCCCAAACTCCAAAGGACATGTTTGGAGTTTGGGCTTGGAGTTTGGCTTTGCCCACACTCCAAGCCCAAGCCCAAACCTCTAAATCTTTAAATCTGCCCAACACTCACACAGTTACTTGACAAAAATTGAAATACGAAGCAGCCTGTTTTCAATTTTTGCATGACCTTTTGGAAGTGGATTTGTCTGTTGTGCGTGCGTGACGTGAGAGAGACTCTGTGCCAAGGTGGAGACAGCGTTCTCCAACAGCTCTTGCAGACGGCACAGTTCTACAAACAAACTGCTTGCAACACATGAGTCACATCTGCCCCATTAGTCAAGGCAGGTGACTCACTGCTGTGTGAGGAAGAACTGCAGATGCTGGTTTAAATCGAAGATAGACACAAAATGCTGGAGTAAAGCCTCTGTCCCATGATGCGAGTTCACCGGAGAGCTCTCCCGAGCTAAAAAAAAAAATCAAACTCGTGGTACCTCATCACGAGTATTTTTTTTACTCTTGGAAATTTTTCACACTGCTGAGTCAGGGGATATGGAGAGAAGGCAGGAACGGGGTACTGATTGGGGATGATCAACCATGATCACATTGAATGGCGGTGCTGGCTCGAAGGGCTGAATGCCATACTCTGCACCTATTGTCTATTGTCTATTATCTGTTGTCTATAGACATAATAACAAACAAAAAAAAAGACGAAACCACGAACACGCTGCTGGCGAGGCTGCCGCTCGCGGCGCCACCCGGTGACCGGAAGTGTCATTGTTCGATGCCGGACTCCAGTGGGACGAAGGGCCTGTATCTCGAAACTGAACTGAAACTAAATGAATCTGAAAAAAATGGCAGGTTGGTTCACTCAGACCTGACGGAGCTCTGAGTCGGGAGAGGAATTCAGCTGAGGAAACAGAACAGGATGGCAGGATGCTGTCTGGCTTGCTGCCATTCAAGGTCACCAGGCCTGAGGCCACACTGTTGACGTATGAGGTCTGCTCCCATTGGAAGCTCTGCCTCTGGGTCGACAAAACGGGTTTATTCAAAAGGCACAACTTTAGACAGGAAACAGCAAAATAGACAGCGAACCAGACATTTGGTGGGGGCGGTCTGCAATTTATCCCATCAGATAAAGCATAAAAAGAAGTTTAATTTGACACCTAATTCACTTTCATATCTTCAGTATTAAAAATGTTATGGCCATTTTCATAATCGGAAATTAGTATCTTGTTCCCTATTGCTTTTCCATTGACTTAACACAAAAGCTGTGATCAAGGAGAGTCAAAAGCCCATACCTTTCTAAAAAAATAAAGAGAGCTGAAATAAATGTTCAGTTATTATAGATTGAAGCATTTTGAAACAAATATGAAACACTCTTACTTGGATGAGCTGAAATTAAAGCATATAATTAGTTAGTTACCTAATTGTAGCTAATTACAAAATTCAATTACTAGCTCTAAACATCTATCCATTTCTTAAGAAAAGATTAACATTTTTTAATAGCCTAAGTGTCCAAATAACATACACATAAGAATTCACAATATAACATGATTTTTAAATCTCATTGTCATGAATTTATAGGCTATATGGAAGGAATTTAGTGTTTAATTCCCGTAAATTAATGGCCATTTAAATCATCTTGCGAGTGGGATTTTGTGGAACGCGATCGATTGGAACGTTGCGGTTTGCGGTGAATTTAAACCCCATATCGGCAGGAAAAACACTGCGGGTTCGTATGGAGCCTAAATCACCTTTTCGCAGCGTAAAATTTGGATCAAGGTAATCCTAAGAAGCAAGTTTATATGTAAAATAAACGGCTTACCTTTATTTGTCCCGTACGGGAGATCTGTCCCGTTGACGGCGTTAGAAGTGGATTTCTATTTTTCTCCAGCATTGAAATTATCCCGCGGCTTAAAAAAAAAATTTCACAGAACGGCTGTCGGAACAATTCTTCAGCATTAGCTAGCAGCCCGAGAAAATATATCTCGGACATAAGAGAGAGTTAGATAGAGCTCTAGGGGCTAGTGGAGTCAAGGGATATGGGGAGAAGGCAGGCACGGGTTATTGACAGGGAACGATCAGCCATGATCACAATGAATGGCGGTGCTGGCTCGAAGGACCGAATGGCCTCCTCCTGCATCTATTCTCTATGTTTCTATGGTCCCATACGGGAGACTGGTGACTAAAATTAGAGCACATGTTATTGGGGGTAGGGTGTTGGCGTGGATAGAAAATTGGCTGGCAGACCGGAAGCAAAGAGTAGGAGTGAACGGGTCCTTTTCAGAATGGCAGGCAGTGGCGAGTGGAGTGCCGCAAGGCTCGGTGTTGGGGTCGCAACTGTTTACCATATATATTAATGATTTGCAAGAGGGAATAAGGAGCAACACTAGCAAGTTTGCGGATGACACAAAGCTGGGTGGCAGTGTGAACTGTGAAGAGGATGTTGGGAGGTTGCAGGGTGATCTAGATAGGTTGAGTGAATGGGCAGATGCGTGGCAGATGCAGTATAATATAGATAAATGTGAGGTTATCCACTTTGGTGGCAAAAACAAGGGGAAGATTATTATCTCAATGGGGAGGTGCAGCGAGACCTGGGTGTCTTTGTACACCGGTCACTGAAAGTTGGCGTGCAGGTACAGCAGGCAGTGAAGAAAGATAATGGAATGTTGGCCTTCATAACAAGAGGATTTCAGTATAGGAGTAAAGAGGTTCTTCTGCAGTTGTATAGGGCTCTGGTGAGACCACATCTGGAGTATTGCGTACAGTTTTGGTCTCCTAATTTGCGGAAGGACATCCTTGTGATTGAGGGAGTGCAGCGTAGGTTCACGAGATTGATCCCTGGGATGGCGGGACTGTCATATGAGGAAATATTGAAAAGACTAGGCTTGTATTCACCGGAGTTTAGAAGGAAGAGTGGGGATCTTATAGAGACATTTAAAATTATAAAAGGACTGGACAAGCTAGATGCAGGAAAAATGTTCCCAATGTTGGGCGTGTCCAGAACCAGGGGCCACAGTCTTAGAATAAAGGGGAGGACATTTATGACTGAGGTGAGAAAAAACTTTTTCACCCAGAGAGTTGTGAATTTGTGGAATTCCCTGCCACAGAGGGCAGTGGAGGCCAAATCATCGGATGGATTTAAGAGAGAGATAGATAGAGCTCTAGGGGCTAGTGGAATCAAGGGATATGGGGAGAAGGCAGGCACGGGTTATTGCCATGATCGCAATGAATGGCGATGCTGGCTCGAAGGGCCGAATGGCCTCCTCCTGCACCTATTTTCTATGTTTCTATGCCGACATGATAAATAGGTATGAAACACTGAAGGGCCTATCCCACCAGCATGCAACTCTATGCGATGAACGCGATCAAACTAGAAGCGGGGGCCGCGCGGAGGTCGGGTGATCCCCTGTACAGGGCCGTTCCCACCAGCATGCGCCTGCATGCGGCAAGCGCGACCAAACCGGCAGCGAGGGGCCGCGCAGACGTCGGGTGAGTGACGCAACGCGGCGCAAAGTGAGGCGAACTTGGAGCGAAGTCTAAGGTAAGTTCGCCAGGACAGAGAGGGACAGACAGAGAGGGGCACCGAGGCACACACACACAGAGGGCCACGGAGCCACACACATAGAGGGTCACGGAGGCACCTACAGATAGGTTCACGGAGGCATGATGTCGGGGCGGTGTGTAAACGTCGAGGCGACTGCGAGCCGACAAGCCGTTGCCGCGCGGAATATTTGGACATAGTCAGTTTTTCGGTGCCCCGCGCGGTTCGGGACGAACTCGGGACGAACTCCGCACAATTCCGCACGGCTCCGACGATCGAAGTGGGACCGGCCCCGCGACGCCGGACGGCTCAAGCGACCACGTTAGGTGGCGCTAATCGCATAGAGTTGCATGCTGGTGGGACAGGCCCTTGAAACACTTGAAAAAATCTCTATTTTCTACAAGGATTGGTGTAGAAAATGGAAGTTGTTCATCGGTCTGATCTCACCTTCCAGTAACAAGTCTTCAAGCACACATTTAAGTCTTTCAGACTGAAGAAGGGTCTCGACCCGAAACGTCACCTATTCCTTCGCTCCATAGACGCTGCCTTTCTCCAGCATTTTTGCCGACCTTTGATTTTTCCATCATCTGCATTTTTTTCTTAAACAAATGTTTTCAAAGGTGATATTGGCTGTGAGTTCCTGAACTGTACTGATCCTGTGGTGGGAGAAATGTTTCCCCTGGTCTTAAATCATTCCACTAATTCCGGTATCACCGTGCGACCTTGTCTTCATCCGAATTGCCCAGGGAAATTTGTCCTCCTCCTTTAGTCCGTCATCTTATTACGTTACTTATTGGAGCTCTCATCAAATTTAGCATTTCCAATCATTTAGCAAAGTTCAAAATATATTTAATATTTTCCATAATTATTCCAATTAACTACCTGGCAGCCTATGACTTTAGCAATTCTAGTATTTCTGAGAATTAGAAATGTGTGGTAAATGTGTTGAGTTGTGTGTGGTAAATGTGTGGTAAATGTGAAATGTGTTGCTATATTTAAGAGGGCGTTAGATGTGGCACTTGTGGCTAAAGGGATCAGGGGGTATGGAGAGAAGGCAGGTACGGGATACTCAGTTGGATGATCAGCCATGATCACATTGAATGGCGGTGCAGGCTCGAAGGGCCGAATGGCCTACTCCTGCACCTATTTTCTATGTTTCTATGTTTCTATGAGTTGTGTATATCTGTCGTAACAACTGAATAGCCAATTCCCAACATGAATTGTGACAGGTTATGTTTGGGGGGAGAGTTCAGGCTTTGAACTCATTGATTTTTTAAAGTAGAGGTGGTGTGCAACCAAATTGGGAACTTGAGGAACTCCAAATCTGAGGAAAGACATCCTTGCCATAGAGGGGGTACAGAGAAGATTCACCAGACTGATTCCTGGGATGTCAGGACTTTCATATGAGGAAAGACTGGATAGACTCGGCTTGTACTCGATGGAATTTAGAAGATTGAGGGGGGATCTTATAGAAACTTACAAAATTCTTAAGGGGTTGGACAAGCTAGATGCTGGAAGATTGTTCCCGATGTTGGGGAAGTCCAGAACAAGGGGTCACAGTTTAAGGATAAGGGGGAATTCCTTTAGGACCGAAATGAGGAAAACATTCTTTACACAGAGAGTGGTGAGTCTCTGGAATTCTCTGCCACAGAAGGTAGTTGAGGCCAGTTCATTGGCTATATTTAAGAGGGCATTAGATGTGGCACTTGTGGCTAAAGGGATCAGGGGGTATGGAGAGAAGGCAGGTACGGGATATTGAGTTGGATGATCAGCCATGATCACATTGAATGGCGGTGCAGGCTCGAAGGGCCGAATGGCCTACTCCTGCACCTATTTTCTATGTTTCTATGAACCGAATTGGCCAATGCCCCAATTCATACTTTGTGGTGAATTCATGAGTTGAAATAGCTCAGTCAATTAACAGCGATACAGTGGATAGCTGGAGGAGACTGAGCCACATTGTGACAATGGCAGAACGAATGAATGTTGCACATCTATCTATACTATTACTAAAACTCTCATCTTGACCACATCCGGTCAGCGATGTAATTAAATATGCGCAAAAACAGTACCATATATCGCTAGGATTTTTTCACCACCTTACTCACCGTTGTCCTCTGCTTCATGCACACCAAGTTTTGTTTCGATTGGTGAAATATTAGAAACATTATGAAGGTTTAAAATATCGTGAGATTAGCTGATTGGTCCTCACCTGTCCGTCACCATGAAGGTAACGCTTCATCCGGCGGTGAGGAGAATAAAGCCCCGGAGGCCGGGCGTGGGTCAGTCAGCCCAGAAGCCGTGAGTTGAGTCCAGAACAGAGTCTCGTGCGCACCTTATCAAAGTACTTCTGAAAATCCAAACAGCCAACATACCCTGACTCTTCTTTGTCTATCCTGCTTGGTACTTCCTGAATGAATTCCAATAGATTTGTCAGGCATAATTGCCCCTTAACATCCTGACTACGAAAACTGACGGGACTTAATGTTACACGAAGAGCAGTGGGCCCGCGTGACATCTCAACGTTACCAGTTTGTAGTACAACAAGAATAGGATTAATCCCGTATAAATAGTTAACGGCCTCGTTTAATCCGGGCAGAAAGAGTTTCTATATTACCAATATGTATTGTAACATAAATGTGTGAAACCAAGTATGTCAGGTGACAGGGATGATACTGTTTTCAAGATCATTCTTGAGTTTGCATCAGGATGCACAGGGCCTGGCACGCAACGGAATGGGACTGTAAGGCAAGGCAAGGCAAGGCAAGTTTATTTATATAGCACCATTCATACAAGCTGCAATTCATAGTGCTTTACAAAAGAAACAAGAGAATAAAATAGTTTAAAAACATTGCAGAACCACAATACAACACAGGACAACAAAATAGCCAATAAGCCAATTGCATGAATAGTAAAACACAATCACTAAAATATTAAGGCGATTTTAAAAGCACATAAAAGGGTTAAAACTAGAAGATTAAGATTACCCGCATGTAGGGTCATGAAAAAGCTACAGTAAACAACAGTGTCTTAAGGCCTGACTTAAATGAGCTTACAGTCTGTGCACACCTCAGGTGTTCAGGGAGCCTGTTCCACAGGTGTGGAGCATAGAAACTGAATGCTGCTTCAGCTCTTTTTGTTCTGACCCTGGGAACACAGAGTAAACCTGTCCCTGAAGACCCGAGGAGTCTAGGTGCCTCATAAACAACAAGTAGGTCAGAGATGTATTTTGGACCCAGACCATTCAGAGCCTTGTAGGCCAGTAACAGAATTTTAAAATCTATCCTTTTACACACAGGGAGCCAGTGCAGAGATTTAAGGACAGGTGTAATGTGGTCCATTTTCTTGGTGTTAGTTAGGACTCTGGCAGCGGCATTCTGGATAAGCTGCAGTTGTTTAATTGATTTTTTACTGAGACCTGTAAAGATACTATTACAATAATCTAACCTACTGAAGATATACGCATGAACAAGTTTTTCAGTGTCTTCTTTGGACAGAAATCCCTTGATTCTTGCAAATATATTGTCCCTGTATTGAGCAATAAAATACAGGGACAGTATATTTTAAGCGCTGTCTGGAGTACATCACATCACTAACATCCCACCCACCCACTCCTTCAGACACCTCCGGCCTCTTCTGGAAAAGACCCCCCCGTTCCCACATTGGCATGATCAATAATTCTAGGCCTAGAGTGGAAGCAAGGTAACCTCGAACGCGAATGGCTGCCTGGGAGAAAAGAGACATATGTGGGTACAATTGCGAGGTAACACGTGATCCGGTATAATAAATATGAATTAAAATGTATGGCAACATATCGTCTCCCCTCCCCCATCAGGCAAGAGGTAGAGAAGTGTGAAAACGCAAGACTCCAGATTCAGGAACAATTTATTTCCGGCTGTTATCAGGGAACTGAATGATTCTATCAGCAACGAGAGTGTGGGCCTGAGCTACTCTCTCCCTTATTGGGGACCCTTGGACTATATTTAAGTGGAGTTTACTGGGCTTTATCATGCACCAAACATCATTCTCTTTATCACGTATCTGTACTCTGTGGATGGCTAGATGGTAGTTATGTATAACCTTTCCGCTGAATAGTTAGCACGCAACAAAAGCTTTTCACTATTCCTCTGTAAACGTGACAATAAAGGAAGCTAAACTATGCTAACGAAAAAAATATCTGTATCAGTGGCAACCGAGTGGTCATAGCACCATCCTCTGGTCGCAGGTAATGTTCGAAATTCAATCTAAATCAAAAATCCGCAATACAAATATGCACCACGAGATGGCAGCAGATGCAGGCTCCCTCTGGGCAACACTGAATGGAAACGCCCCTTGTTGCACGAGATGCAAAGAGTACGCAGGGTCCTAATGCTCGTATTAAGCTAAAATCGCAAGTCTAGTCAATTTTATTTCTATAGCACATTTAAAAACAACTCACGTTGACCAAAGTGCAGGTACTAATGTGCTACATACAATGGTATATAGATCTAACAATACATACATAAATACATACATACAGCGCTCCCTCAAGAAAGGCTTGAGAGTAGAAATAAGTTTTAAGTGACAACTTAAAGGAGTCGATGGAGGGGGCAGTTCTGATGAGGAGAGGGATGCTGTTCCACAGTCTAGGTGCTGCAACCGCAAAAGCGCGGTCGCCCCTGAGCTTAAACCTGGACCGCGGGATAGTCAGTAACCCCAAGTCGGCCGACCTGAGGGACCTGGAGGTAGAATGGTGGGTTAGCAGGTTTTTGATATAGGTGGGGGCAAGCCCGGTAAGGGCTTTGTATACATATAGGAGGAGCTTGAAATTGATTCTGTACCATACTGGGAGCCAGTGGAGAGAGGCCAGGATCGGGGTGATGTGGTCCCTTTTACGGGTGCACGTCAGGAGTCTCGCTGCGGCGTTTTGGACCAATTGCAGGCGGGACAGGGATGATTGGCTAATGCCAGTGTAAAGGGTGTTGCAGTAATCAAGGCGGGAGGAGATAAATGCGTGGATGATCTTTTCAAGGTCGTTGAATTGGAGGAATGGTTTGATTTTAGCAATCGTCCGAAGCTGGAAGAAGCTAGCTTTTACCACAGCATTGACTTGTTTGGGCAATGTTCAGGGACTCGGCAATGGACCTGAATGAATACGCCACAGTCGTTACTGACTTCCCAAAGATATGTGTGGAGGACTGCATCCCAATAAAAAATGTCCAAGTGTTTCCCAATCAGAAGCCTTGGATGAACTTTGAGATCCGCACTCTTCTGAAGACCAGACACCGGGCATTCATATCTGATGATACAGTGGTCTACAAGAAGTCCAGATACAACCTTGGTAAGGCCATCAAAAAGGTCAAAAGGAACTTCTGCTCCACAGTGGAGGATGAGATAGATGTTCGGCAGCTGTGGCGGGGCCTGAATGCAATCACCTCCTACAAGGCGAGATCAGGAGGCAGCTCGAATGTCGGCGTAGCATCACTCCCTGACGAGCTCAATGTGTTTTACGCACACTTTGATAGGGAGAACACTGATGTGCCTTCTCGAGCCCCCATTCGCTGTGATGGTATTTCAGTCACAGTCACAGGGGCCGACGTCAGAAAATCCTTCAGAGGGGTGAACCCTTGAAAAGCGCATGGACCTGATGGTATACCAGGTCGTGTTCTAAAAACCTGTGCGGACCAACTGGCTGGAGTTTTTACGGACATTTTCAACATCTCACTTCTGAGGTCTGAGGTTCCCACCTGCTTTAAAAAGGCATCAATAATACCGGTGCCCAAGAAGAGCAAGGTGACGTGCCTCAACGACTATCGACCAGTGGCACTAACGTCGGTGGTGATGAAGCGCTTCAAGAGCTTGTTCACGGCGCAAATGAACTCCTACCTCGACATAAAACGTGGACCCACTGCAGTTCGCTTCCCGCCACAACACATCAACGGTGGATGCGATCTCGCTGGCTCTCCACTCTGCTCTGGACCACTTGGACACAAAAACACATATGTCAGGCTGTTATTCATTAATTACAGCTCGGCATTTAATACTATCATCCCCTCCAAGCTGGGTAGCAAGCTCTCAGATCTGGGTCTCTGCGCATCCCTCTGCACTTGGATCCTCGACTTCCTCATTCACAGACCACGGTCTGTCCGTATTGGTGGAAATGTGTCATCCTCGATAACAATCAGCACGGGAGTACCTCAAGGCTGCGTACTCAGCCCCCTGCTGTACTCACTCTATACTCATGACCGCGTAGCCGGTCATAGTGCAAACTCCATCATCAAGTTCGCTGATGACACCACTGTTGTGGGACGTATTACTGATGGGGACGAGTCAGAGCATAGAAGTGAGATCGACCGACTGTCCATATGGAGCCAGCACAATAACCTGGCCCTCAACACCAACAAAACCAAGAAACTGATTGTGGACTTTGGAAGGGGTAGGATGGGGACCCACAGTCCCGTTTATATCAACAGGTCGACAGTGGAAAGGGTCAAGAGCTTCAATTTCTGGATGTGTATATCTCTGAAGATCTTTCCCGGTCCGAGAACACTGATGCAACTATAAAGAAAGCTCATCAGCGCCTCTAATTCCTGAGAAGATTACGGAGAGTCGGTCTGTCAAGGAGGACTCTCTCTAACTTCTGCAGGTGCACAGTAGAGAGAATGCTGACCGGTTGCATCGTGGCTTGGTTCGGCAACATGAGGGCCCTAGAGCGGAAAAGGCTACAAAAAGTAGTAAACACTGCCCAGTCCGTCAACGGCTCTGACCTACCTTCCAAAAGGCTGACAGCATCATCAAGGACCCACACCATCCTGGCCACACACTCATCTCTCCGCTACCTTCAGGTAGAAGGTACAGGAGTCTGAAGACTGTAACAACCAGGTTCTGGAATAGCTACTTCCCCACAGCCATCAGGCTATTAAACTCGACTCGGACAAAACTCTGAACATTAATAGCCCATTATCTGCTTTATTGCACTTGATCAGTTTATTTATTCATGTGTGTATATATTTATATTATGGTATATGGACACACTGATCTGTTCTGTATTCATGCCTACTATGTTCTGGTGTGCTGAAGCAAAGCAAGAATTTCATTGTCCTATCTGGGACACATGACAATAAACTGTCTTGAACATGAACTTGAATTTGTGTAGGATGAGCTCAGACGTTTAGTTGGAGGAAGTTCTGGGTCATCCAGCACTTTATATCCTCGAGGCAGTGCATAAGGTTGAGTAGATTTGATCGGTTGTTGGGTTTCAGGGGGAGATAGAGCTGTGTATCGCCTGCATAGCAGTGGAAGGAAATGCCGTGCCTTTGAATGACGTGGCCTAAGGGGAGCATATACAGGGAGAAGAGAATGGGGCCTAGGATGGAGCCTTGTGGAACCCCCGCAGCCCTCTCACCCCCCCCCCCTCACCTACCCCACCCCTCACCTCCCCCCTCTCTCCCCCTTTCACTCCCCCCCACTTTCTCCCCCCCTCTCTGCCCCCCACTCTCTCCCCCCCCCTCTTTCCCCCCCCTCTCTCCCCCCCGTCTGTCTCTTGCCCTCCCGTCTCTGCCTCTCTCTCTGTCTCTCCCCTTTCTCTCTCTGCTCCCACTCTCTAGCCCCCCCCCCACCCTCTCTAGACGCGCCTGCGAGTTGGGGGCTACGTGTCAGTGGATGGGGCGGTTATGGGGTAAAAGGAGCAAATTAATAATATTAATATATCAAGGGGGGTAGTTAGTGTGTGTGGGGTGGTTAGTGTGTGTGATGCCACATGCCGCCTCCCCCCCCCCCCCCGCAATCATGCGATGGGGGAACAGACCCAATGGGTCTGCACTTGGTCTAGTATCTATTAAAACTGTGTGTGTTGGTGTGTGTGTGTGTGTATGTCATTTTGACTTTGAAACGTATCTCCTCGAAAACCAGATGAAAAAACGCGGAGAATTTTACAATTTCGGTAGGGGCTGAACTTATGATTTCATAAATCTACTCCTCTCTAAATACGTTCCATTATTCCCCCAGATTTTGAATAAAGTTGTTCACAAAACTCACTTTTTCAAAAATAATCGCCGCTTGCCAGCTGCTGACATCACAATGCCCACATGCCCACCAATCCAGGCCCACCTGCCTCCTTGCCCCACCCCCCCAGTGCTGTGGATGAATGCAGCTGCTGCCAATGTGCATGCGCAGTTTTCCATGAGGTACGTTCGCCCACCCATCACCCTGTTCTTCAAAAGGCGCAGAAAGATGGAGAAAGTTCAGCAGAACAAAGATTCTTCAACTCAGCTATAGGATCTTTGTTCTGCAGATCTCGGGGTCAGCGGCACCTCATGCGCTGAACCTTCTCCTCACTGTCAGCGCAGCTCGTGAAGCCCCGCCCCTCCCATCCCCCGCCCGCCTGCCCGCGCATTCCAGCTGTGGGTTTCCAGAGAGTCAGAAGCCGCTTCTGTCTCTCTCCTCATTTGTCAGCCCACTCATTCGCCCGGCTCCCCTCCACAACCCCCTCCACTTCTCACCTCCCCTCTCCTTCCTCCCTCTCTCCCCCCTCTCCTCTCTACCAAAGATCCTATACCGCTATAGGATCTTTGCTCTGTACCCGTCACAGGGGACGACTTCCTATCCGGGGAGGCCCGATTGTCTGTCCCCCCCGGCCTGGCTCAGTCATGCTGGCGGAAGCCACGATCGGCTGGTCCCCCCGCTGCTTTTCACTGTCATCAGATAGCTTCATGTCTCGTTCGGGCTGCCACTCCGCCCCTCTCTCCTCTCTCTCTCTCTCTCTCCCTCTCTCTCCCCCTCTCTCCCCCTCTCTCTCTCTCTCTCTCATTCCCCTCTCTCTCTCTCTCTCCCCCCTCTCCTCTCTCTCCCTCTCTCTCCCTCACCCCTTCTCTCTCTCTCACTCTCTCACCGCTCTCTCTATCGCCCTCCCGTAAACCCCCTTCCCCCCTCCACACCCTCCACTCCACCCCTCCCCTACCACTTCCCTCCACCCCCTTCCCTACCCCCTTTCCTCCACCACCCCCTCCCTTCCCCCACCTCTCCCCCTCCCTTTCCACCCCCTTTCCCCTTTGCTTCATCCCCCTTTCAGCCCCCCTTTCCCCCTCTCTCTCCTCCTCTCTCTCCCCTCCCTCCTCTTGCTCCCCTCCTCCCCCACCCTCCCCCCCTCCCCCACCCTCCCTCTCCTCCTCCCCTCCAACCCCCTCTCCCTCTGTCTCTTGCCCTTCTGTTTCTGCCTCTCTCTCTGTTTCTCCCCATTCTCGCTCTGCCCTCACTCTCTACACCCCCCCCCCCACCTCTCTAGACTCGTCTGCGAGTTGGGGGCTATGCATCAGTGGATAGGGCGGTTATTTGGCAGGCCGAATAGGTCCCCCTCCCACTGGAAGGGGCCTCCTGGCAATAATTGACAGGAGAGAGAATCTCAAGATTTTTTAAACGCTAATAAGTCTTTTATTTTGGAGGAGGACTTTGAGTAAGATGGCCAAAAAATCTCAGCCATATGTGGTAGCGTTTTTTCTCAAATCACAGCAAAGTGCAAACAGGAAGTGGTCAAGATGACACTTTTAATTATATAGATATGATGAATGAGGGAGAGAAAAATTGAGTTCCGTGCGTATATATACACATACTCACATATGTTAGATAGGGCCTAATGCCAATGCAAACAAAAAAACTGGTCATGACCTGTTGATTGTCATTTTATGTTCGTAATTTTGTTCAATATTAGAATTTCTAGTGGCAATCGGACTGAAGGAAATGCATTGCTGGAAAATTGGGCAATTGAATGCCCACATCGGCAGTGGCTGGAGTAGCTTTCAATTCAATTCAATTCAAGTTTAATGTCATTGCACAAATACAAGTATAGGTACAACGAAATGCAGTTTAGCGTCGTTCTTAGTGATAGCGATATAGAAAAATAAATACAGAGTGCAGTGGTAGCAATATGGAAAATAAATAAATACAGGGTACAGACAAGTCTATCAGCTGGGCTCCGAGTTCAGCAGTCGGATGGTGTAGTTGAAGAAGCTGTTCTTCGTCCTACTGGTGCGGGACTTGAGGCTCCTGTACCGCCTCCCTGATGGGAGGAGGGCAAACAGTCCATGATTAGGGTGTGAGGGGTCCTTGATGATCTTCCCGGCCCGCTTCAGGCACCGTTTTCGGTGGAGGGCATCCAAGGCAGGGAGCGGGGCACCGATGATGTACTGGGCGGTTTTGACCACCCGTTGTAGTGCCTTCCTGTCTGCCACGGTGCAACTGCTGTACCATACCGTAAAGCAGGTGGTCAGGATGCTTTCGATGGTGCAGCGGTAGAAGTTCGTCAGGATCTGGGGGGACAGGTGGGCTTTTTTGAGCCTCCTCAGAAAGTAAAGGCGCTGCTGTGCCTTTTTGATTAGCTTTGAGGTGTTGAGGGACCAGGACAGATCCTCCGAGATGTGTACCCCGAGGAATTTGTAGTTGGAGAGCCGCTCCACCTCAGTCCCGTTTATATGGATGGGGGGTGTGTCTGCCCCCTCTGTTCTTCCGAAAGTCAACAATTATTTCCTTCGTCTTCTGGGAGTTGAGGACGAGGTTATTGTTGGCACACCAGGTAGTCAGGTGCTGGACCTCCTCCCTGTAGGCTGATTCGTCATTATCACTGATCAGTCCTACCACCGTGGTGTCATCGGCAAATTTTATGATTGCGTTGGAGCCATACTTGGGGATGCAGTCATGCGTGAAGAGGGAGTAGAGGAGAGGGCTGAGCACACAGCCCTGTGGGACGCCGGTGTTCAGTGTTATAGTGGAGGAGGTGAGGTTGTTGACCCTAACAGACTGTGGTCTGTTAGTGAGGAAATCCAGTGTCCAATTGCAGAGGGAGGTGGAGATGCCAAGACCATGAGTTTGGTGATCAAGCTAGCGGGTATGACAGTGTTAAAGGCAGAGCTGAAGTCAATAAACAGCAGCCTGATGTAGGTGTTGTTGCTGTCCAGGTGGGTCAGGGCAGAGTGTAGGGCCGTCGATATAGCATCCTCTGTAGACCTGTTTGACCGGTAGGCAAATTGGTGGGAGTCCAGTGTGGGGGGGAGGCTGGCTTTGAGGTGAGCCAGGATCAGCCGCTCAAAGCACTTAGCGATGACAGGGGTGAGTGCCACTGGCCGGTAGTCGTTGAGACTCCCTGTCGCTGATTGTTTGGGCACTGGCACAATGGTAGATGTCTTGAGGCAAGTGGGGACGACACCCTGGGCCAGTGACAGATTGAAAATGTCAGTGAGGACCAGGGATAGTTGTCCGGCACATGCCCTGAGCACCCGCCCGGGGATGCCATCGGGGCCGGCAGCTTTGTGCTCAATCACCTTGCTCAGTGCGTCTTGTACAGCAGAGGTGGAGAGACTGAGGGGTTGTTCATTCGGGGGTGGAGCAACTTTGATGGCTGGAGTTTTGTTGTCCCGGTCAAAGCGAGCATAGAAGTGGTTTAGCTCATTAGGAAGGGAGGCGTTGTCTGGGGGGGGGGTGTTGACTTTATGGTAGTCGGCAATGGACTTAATTCCTTGCCACATGCGCCTGGGGTCGGAGTTGTTTCGGAAATGCTCCTCAATCCGCTGTTTGTGATTGAGTTTAGCATTCCTAATTCCCTTTTTCAGATTGGCCCTGGATGAGCTGTATCCCTCAGCGTCGCCAGATTTAAAAGCGGCGTCTCGAGCCTTCAGCAGGAGTCTGACCTCCCTGCTCATCCACGGCTTCTGATTAGGGAAGGTCTTTATCACTTTATGGGTGGTGACGTTATCAGTGCAGAATCTTATGTAGTCCAGAACAGTTGAGGTGTATGGATTTATGTCCACTTGGGAGTTAAAGGTGGCCTGGGTGGCAAACACACTCCAGTCTGTTTGCTGAAACTGTTCCTGTAAGACAGAGACAGCCCCCTCAGGCCAGACCTTCACTGTCCTCGCGGTAGGTTTCACTCGTCTGATCAGAGGTGTGTATTTGGGGAGCAGGAACAAAGAGAGGTGATCAGACTGTCCCAGGTGGGGGAGGGGAAGGGCTTTGTATGCTTCAGTAATATTAGTATAAACTAGGTCCAAAATATTGTTACCTCTGGTTGGGCAGGAGACATGTTGGTGGAATCTGGGGAGCACAGTTTTTAGGTTGGAGTGGTTAAAATCGCCAGCAACAATAAAAGCCCCCTCTGGGTGGGCAGTTAGTTGTTTGCTGATAGCAGCTTGCAGCTCTTCCATTGCAAGCCTGGCATTAGCGTCCGGGGGTACATAGACTGCAGTGATGACAGTCGATGTGAATTCCCTGGGCAGATAGAAGGGCCTGCACTTTAACATCAGGTATTCTAGGTCAGCAGAGCAGTGGCTACCAATCCTGACAGCGTCTGTGCACCATGAGTTGTTCACATAGATGCACAGTCCGCCGCCCTTGGTCTTACCGGATTCCCCCGCAGATCTGTCGGCCCTGAAGACAGTGCGCCCCTCCAGCTCGACGGCATTGTCGGGAATGTTGTCGGTGAGCCATGTCTCGGTGAAGACCATGGCGTTGCAGTCGGCGATCCGTCTGTGTGTGGTGATGCGCAGCCGAAGTTCGTCGGTTTTACTCACCAGGGACCGGACGTTCGCGAGACAGCAATAGTGGTTTCTGATTCGTAGGATATTTTCTAACCAATAACAGAGGCCAACCCCACTGCCATTAAGCCAGAAGCATAATCAGATCTATTCGGAGTGAAGTCAGGGGCCATAGTAATGAAAAGGGGAGGATTGTACAACCGATCGTGTATCAATGAAAATATTTGTTTCAGTAATACCATAGGCATCCTCTTCTGAACTACGGATGTCATACCGTGTCATGTGTTCACTACAAATGCGGAACCAATGGGTGGAAAATGATGAAAACGTGAATTGGGACCATACCCTCGTGGATGAGGTTTGGGGCCTGTTTCTGGAGTTGCAATGGCTGATGTCCAATAACAGAGTTGCCTCATTACTACCGGGGATCATCAGTGTACTTACTCGGACAAGCAAGTGGTAGATGGAAATGAAGGGCGTCAGTCAGTCATTCAACGGCAGGATATTATGGGTTCCAGTTCCAGAGATCAGAGTAAATAAATGAGGCTCATGCCTCCGAACCCATTCCACTGTACACTAAACATCTATCATAGAAACATAGAAACATAGAACATAGGTGCAGGAGTAGGCCATTCAGCCCTTCGAGCCTGCACCACCATTCAATATGATCATGGTTGATCATCCAACTCAGTATCCTGTACCTGCCTTCTCTCCATACCCCCTGATCCCCTTAGCCACAAGGGCCGCATCTAACTCCCTCTTAAATATAACCAATGAACTGGCCTCAACTACCTTCTGTGGCAGAGAATTCCAGAGATTCACCACTCTCTGTGTGAAAAATGTTTTTCTCATCTCAGTCCTAAACGACTTCCCCCTTATCCTTAAACTGTGACCCTTTGTCCTGGACTTCCTCAACATCGGGAACAATCTTCCTGCATCTAGCCTGTCCAACCCCTTAAGAATTTTGGAAGTTTCTATAAGATCCCCCCTCAATCTTCTAAATTCTAGCGAGTACAAGCCGAGTCTATTCAATCTTTCTTCATATGAAAGTCCTGAGATCCCATGAACCTTGTCTGTAATCCCTCTATGGCAAGAATGTATTTCCTCAGATTAGGAGACCAAAACTGTATTCAATACTCCAGGTGTGGTCTCACCAAGACCCTGTACAACTGCAGTAGAACAACCCTGCTCCTATACTCAAATTATTTTGCTATGAATGCTAACATACCATTCGCTTTCTTCACTGCCTGCTGCACCTGCATGCCTACTTTCAATGACTGGTGTACCATGACACCCAGGTCTCTTTGCATCTCCCCTTTTCCTAATCGGCCACCATTCAAATAACAGTCTACTTTCCTGTTTTTGCCACCAAAGTGTGTAATCTCACATTTATCCACATTATACTGCATCTGCCATGAATTTGCCCACTCACCCAACCTATCCAAGTCACCTTGCAGCCTCCTAGCATCCTCCTCACAGCTAGCACTGCCCCCCAGCTTCGTGTGATCATCCGCAAACTTGGAGATGTTGCATTCAATTCCCTCGTCCAAATCATTAATATATATTGTAAATAGCTGGGGTCCCAGCACCGAGCCTTGCGGTACCCCACTAGTCACTGCCTGCCATTCAGGAAAGGACCCGATTACTCCTACTCTTTGCTTCCTGTCTGCCAGCCAGTTCTCTATCCACACCAATACTGAAACCCCAATACCGTGTGCTTTAAGTTTGCATACTAATCTCTTATGTGGGACCTTGTCGAAAGCCTTCTGAAAGTCCAGATATAACACACCACTGGTTCTCCCTTATCCACTCTACTAGTTACATCTTCGAAAAATTCTAAAAGATTCGTCAGACATGATTTACCTTTCTTAAGGGGTTGGACAGGCTAGATGCAGGAAGATTGTTCCCGATGTTGGGGAGGTCCAGGACAAGGGGTCACAGCTTAAGGATCATGGGGAAATCCTTTAGGACCGAGATGAAAAGGACTTTTTTCACACAGAGTGTGGTGGGTCTCTGGAACTCTCTGCCACAGAGAGTAGTTGAGGCCAGTTCATTGGCTATATTTAAGATGGAGTTAGATGTGGCCCTTGTGGCTAAAGGGATCAGAGGGTATGGAGAGAAGGCATGTACGGGATGCTGAGTTGGATGATCAGCCATGATCATATTGAATGGCAGTGCAGGCTCGAAGGGCCGAATGGCCTCCTCCTGCACCTAATTTCTATGTTTATATGTTTCTATGTTTCATAAATCCATGCTGACTTTGTCCAATGATTTCACCACTTTCCAAATGTGCTGCTATTCCATCTTTAATAACTGACTCTAGCAGTTTCCCCACTACCAATGTTAGACCAACTGGTCTGTAATTCCCCGTTTTGTCTCTCCCTCCCTTTTTTAAAGTGGGGTTACATTAGCTACCCTCCAATCCTCAGGAACTACTCCAGAATCAAAAGAGATTTGAAAAATTATCACTAATGCATCCACTGTTTCTGGGGCTACATCCTTAAGTACTCTGGTATGCAGCCTATCTGGCCCTGGGGATTTATCGGCTAATCCATTCAATTTACCTAACACCACTTCCCGGCTAACCTGGATTTCACTCAGTTCCATCTCATTTGACCCCCGATCCCCTGCTATTTTCGGCAGATTATTTATGTCTTCCTTAGTGAAGACAGAACCAAAGTAGTTATTCAATTGGTCTGCCATGTCCTTGATCATCACCATCACCTGTTTCTGACTGCAAGGGACCTACATTTATTTTAACTAATCTTTTTCTCTTCGCATATCTATAAAAACGTTTGCAGTCAATTTTTATGTTCCCTGCCAGTTTTCGTTCATAATCCATTTCCCATTTCCTAATTAATCCCTTTGTCCTCCTCTGCTGGACTCTGAATTTCTCCCAGTCCTCTGGTAGGCTGCTTTTTCTGGCTAATTTGTATGCTTCATCTTTTGTTTTGATACTATCCCTGATTTCCCTTGTTATCCACGGATGTACTACCTTCCCTGATTTATTCTTTTGCCAAACTGGGATGAACAATTTTTGTAGTACATCCATGCAGTCTTTAAATGCCTTCCATTCCCTATCCACCATCAACCCTTTAAGAATCAATTGCCAGTCTATCTTGGCCAATTCAAATATTTTTTGTTATGGGGAGAATTTAAAACAACTACTGGACAAAATAACAAAAGAAATGGGCAAACTGAAAACATGGTTTGACAGGAACAAAATATCATTGAACTTGAGCAAAACCAAAATAATGTTATTTGGTAATTGCAGAACAAATACACAAGCAAATATAAAGATAAATGGGGTTGAAATTGAACGAGTTCATGAAAATAAATTTCTTGGGGTTATAATGGATGATAGAATCAGCTGGAAATCACGCATTAAACATGTACAATCTAAACTGTCAAAAAGCATTTCTGTATTACACAAAGTCAAGCAGGTTCTGGATCACAAATCACTCCGCATTCTCTAGTGTTCACTAATCTTACCCTACTTAATTTACTGTGCAGAAGTCTGGGGCAATAACTATAAAAGTTTGCTACATTCATTAACTATTCTGCAAAAAAGACCAATACGCATTATTCACAATGTCAGGTATCTGGATCACACTAATTCATTATTCTTACAGTCAAAATTATTAAAATGAGCAGATTTGGTTGCATTTAAAACAGCACAGATAATGTTTAGGGCCAAAAATAAAAACTTACCTGGAAATAAACAAAAATGATTCAATGAGCGAGTGGGGGGTTATAATTTAAGAAGAATATTCAATTTTAAGGGACAAAGAGTCCGCACGACCAGAAAAACGTTTTGTATTTCGGTCTGTGGAGTGGGATTGTGGAACAGTTTGAATGTGGAGTTAAAGCAATGTCCAAACATGAACCAGTTCAAAATGACAGACAAAACACTTGTTTTCACAAGGTACAGGGATGAAGGGGATGGTTGACAAACAGGGGTTAATGTTTATTTATTGATTTTATTTATTATTTATTTATGTTTTTTGGTTACTTCATACATATTACTTGTATGTGTTTATCAGTTGTATGTATATATATGTCCGTATGCATCTCTAAACATTGTCTGGGGTACGTCTACGGTTAAATTGTATCTCAAATGAATAATTAGCTATTGTAGATTATATATTGTATATTATGTTACATATTACATTACTATTGATACATTAGCATTATTATTATTATTATAAGCAATGTTATTAATAATGGTGATAATTATAATAATTAATTAATTAATTATTAAACATGGAAGAAGAGTTTAGGGAGAAGGGGTGAGATTAAATAAGTTATTCTTCTCATTCCTTTTCGAGCTTGTAAAGAAAAAGTGTTGGACATTTAAATGTTGCTTTATGCTTTTCATTGCTTTGCAAATATTGCCTGGAATGTCCAATTGTTTGACTATTTCTATTTGTTGTTGTTATTTATTCCTATTTATGTCTTTACTTGTTCGGAACAAATGAACAAATAAATAAATAAATAGATAAATAAATACATTCACGTCTCGTACCCTCAAAGTTATCTTTCTTTAAGTTCAGAACCCTTGTTTCTGAATTAAGTATGTCACTCTCCAACCTAATGAAGAACTCAACCATTTTATGGTCACTCTTGCCCAAGGGGCCACGCACAACAAGGCTGTTAACTAACCCTTCCTCATTACTCAATACCCAGTCTTTTCCACAAACCCAACTGCCCCGGCAGACCCATTGTCTCTGCCTGTTCGTGCCCCACCGAACTCATTTCCACATACCTTGACTCCATCCTATCCCCCTTTGTTAAATCCCCTCCCCACCTATGTTCAAGACACCTCAGACACTCTCCGTCGGTTCCGCACATTCCATTCCCCAGGCCCTTGCAAGCCCTCGGTGTTTTTCCTGCCGACTGTGGTTTAAATTCACCGCAAACCCCAAAGTTCCAATCCACCGCGTTCCACTAAAACCCACTCGCGTTGATTTAAATGACCATTAATTGACGGGAATTAAACACTAAATTCCTTCCATTTGGCCTATAAATTAATGAAAATGAGATTTAAAAATCATGTTATATTGTGAATTATTGTGTGAATGTTATTTGGACACTAACGCAATTTAAAAAGGTTTATCTTTTCTTAAGAAATGGATAGATGCTTAGATCTAGTAATTGAATTTTGTAATTAGCTACAATTAGGTAACTAACTAATCATATGCTTTAATTTCAGGTCATCCAAGTAAGATTGTTTCATATTTGTTTAAGAATGCTTCAATCTATAATAACAGAAAATTTCATTGAGTTTTCTTAATTTTCAAGAAAGTTATGGGCTTTTGACTGTCCTAGATCACAGCTTTTGAGTTAAGTCAATGGAAAGGCAATGGGTAACAAGATGCTAATTTCCGAGTATGAAAATGGCCATAACGCTTTTAATACTGAAGATATGAAAGTGAATTAGATGTCAAATTGGAATCAGCCCCCCCAACAGACAGCATAAGTTCGCAAGGGCACTCTCAGAGCCAATATAGATCAAATGGAGACTCGGCAAGAACGTGTACCTCCTCCAAGATTACACCAGTTGGAACGCGAGGCGTCTCAACGCAAGCAGACAGAGACGGGAAGAAGACGAACCGGACGCTTTTCCTTTCCCGATATCCAGTCAAGACAGCGATCGCGGTCAGTATACAGCAGAGCAGCGCGGTCAGTATACAGCAGAGCAGCCAAATCCCGTTCAACGTTCTCCGCGACAGAAGAGGAGACCTCAGTATCTGCAAGATTTTCAACTGTGAAGCCATAAACTGTTATATTCACTGAGCAGTTATTTTTTGGACATCCGTTTATTAATAGAGCACATGAAAGGACATGAAATTTGAAAGGACGTTGGACGGATTTCAAATGGACTTATATTTGATTTGATAACTGGACTTAAATGATCGCCTTCATTTGCAAGGAGGGGAACATACGTTGTGTGTAGAAGGCTGTTCTAACAGTCACCACTAGAGGGCTCTGCCCCTATAAGAATGTTTTAGGGGAATCAGTCCGCAGCCATCTAAAAAAGCCGACTTACTGGGGAGGCTGCGGCCATCTTGGTGCAGGGCAATTAGTGGATGTGACTGTGACTGAAGAGTACGGAAGACATCTTGGTGAGGGGCATTTGTAGCAATGGTGACCATCTTGGTGAGGGGCATCAAATACATTTTGTATTATAGTGTGTTATATTGTACTATAGTGTGTTATATTGTGTTAAGGTGTGTTACAGTGTATTATATTGTGTTTGGGTGTGTTAACAATCATGTGTCATAGAGCATTATATTGCATTATGGTGCATAATGTATTATAGTGCATTATAACTTTATTCCTTGGAGCGCTGGAGGATGAGGGATGATTTTATAGAGGTGTACAAAATCATGACAGGAATAGATCGAGTAGATGCACAGACTCCATTGCCAGACTAGGGGAATCGAGGGCCAGAGGACATCGGGTTAAGGTGAAGGGGAAATATATAATAAGAATCTGAGGTAGACAAAAAAGCTGGAGAAATTCAGCGTCTGAGGCAGCATCTTAGGAGCGAAGGAATAGGCGAAGTTTCAGGTCGAGACCCTTCTTTAGACTGTCCCCGTCTCGACCTGAAAGGTCGTCTATTCCTTCGATCCATAGATGCTGCCTCACTCGCTGAGATTCTCCAGGTTTTATGTCTACCTTCAATTTTTCCAGCTGCTGCAGTTCTTTCTTAAACATAGGAGTCTGAGGGGTAACTTTTCCATACAGAGGGTTTGTGTATGGAATGAGCTGCCGGAGGAAATAGTTGAGGCAGGGACTATCGCAATGTTTAAAAGACACTTGGACAGGTACATGGATAGGACAGGTTTAGAGCGACGATGGCCATTGTGAGCAGTTTTGGGTCCCGTATCAGAGGAAGGATGTGCTTGGCACTGCAGAGGGTCCAGAGGAGGTTTACAAGAACGATCCCAGGAATTAGTGGGTTAATGTACGATGAGCGTTTGTCTGCACTGGGCCTATACTCGCTGGAGTTTGGAAGAATGAGGTGGTGTCCTCATTAAAACTTTCCTGAATAATGAAAGGCTCGGATAGAGTGGATGTGGAGAGGATGTTTCCACTAGTGGGAGAGTCTCGGACCAGTCTTTGTGACTCCCACCCGGTCATACGGTGATGCCGGGTGTGACGGTGATGCCGGGTGGAACGGTCGAGCACCGTGGGGAGAGACAATGGGAGACAGGGAGCAGGGCTGGAGGAGGGGAGTCACAGAGACCCACCGATTCACCACCCTCTGACTAAAGAAATTCCTCCCCATCTCCTTTTTAAAAGACAGGTTTAGAGGGACATGGGCCATTGTAAGCAGTTTTGGGTCCCATATCTGCGGAAGGATGTGATTGGCACTGCAGGGGAGGTTTACAAGAATGATCCCAGGAATGAGTGGGTTAATGTATGATGAGCGTTTGTCTACACTGGGCCTGGACTCGCTGGAGTTTAGAAGAATGAGGGGGTGTCCTCATTAAAACTTTCCCGAATAGTGAAAGGCTTGGATAGAGTGGATGTGGAGAGGATGTTTCCACTAGTGGGAGAGTCTCGGACCAGAGGGCACAGCCTCAGAATTAAAGAGCGTTCCTTTAGAAAGGAAATGGGGAGGAATTTCTTTAAGTCAGAGGGTGATAAATTTGTGTGACTCCGTGACTACCCTCCCCCAGCCCTGCCCCCCTCTCTTCCCTTGTCTCTCCCCACGGGCTCGACCGTCCGATCCGTCATCACCGTATGAGCAAGTGGGGGTCACAAAGGACACTACGGGGAGTGAGTGCGACTGAGGCAGCCACCTTGGTGCGGGGCATTTGCAGCAAGTGACTGACTGAGGGGAGGCTGCTGTCATCTTAGTGCAGGGAAATTAGTGGAAATGACTGTGACTGAAGAGTACGGAAGCCATCTTGGTGAGGGGCGTTTGTAGCAATGGCGACCATCTTGGTGAGGGGCATCAACCACATTTTGTATTACAGTGTGTTATATTGTATTATAGTGTGTTATATTGTGTTAAGGTATGTTGCAGTGTATTATATTGTATTTGGGTGTGTTAACAATCATGTCATAGTATATTATATGTATTATGTGTCATAGCGTATTATGTTGCGTTATGTATTATAGTCATTTTAACTTTATTCCTTGGCGCGCAGGAGGATGTGGGATGATCTTATAGAGGTGTACAAAATCATGACAGGAATTGATCGAGTAGATGCACAGAGTCCCTTGCCAGAGTAGGGGAATCGAGGACCAGAGGACATCGGTTTAAGGTGATGGGGAAAGATTTAATAGGAATCTGAGGTAGACAAAAAAGCTGGATAAATTCAGAGGATGAGGCAGCATGTATGGAGCAAAGGAATAGGCGACGTTACAGGTCGAGACCCTTCTTTAGACTGACCCTTGTTCAATCTGAAGGGTCTCGACCCGAAACGCCGCCTATTCCTTCGCTCCATAGATGCTGCCTCACCCGCTAAGTTTCTGCAGGTTTTATGTCTACCTTCAATTTTTCCAGCATCTGCAGTTCTTTCTTAAACATAGGAATCTGAGGGGTAACTTTTCCAGACAGAGGGTTTGTGTATGGAATGAGCTGCCGGAGGAGGTAGTTTAGGCAGGTCTATCGCAACATTTAAAAGATACTTGGACAGGCACATAGATTAGACAGGTTTCGAGGGACAGGCCATTGTGAGCAGTTTTTGGTCCCATATCAGAGGAAGGAAGTGCTTGACACTGCAGAGGAGATTTACAAGAACGATCCCAGGTTAATGTACGATGAGCATTTGTCTGCACTGGGCCTGGAGTCACTGGAGTTTAGAAGAATGGGGGGGGGGGGTCCTCTTTAAAACTTTCCCGAATAGTGAAAGGCTTGGATAGAGTGGATGTGGAGAGGATGTTTCCACTAGTGGGAGAGTCTCGGACCAGAGGGCACAGCCTCAGAATTAAAGAGCGTTCCTTTAGAAAGAAAATGGGGAGGAATTTCTTTAGTCAGAGAGTGATAAATTTGTGTGACTCCGTGACTCTCCTCCCCCAGCCCTCGGGCTCGACCGTCCCACCCATCATCACCGTATGACCAGGTGGGGGTCACAAAGGACACTGCAGGTCACAAAGGACGCTGCGGGGCATCAGCAGGGAGTGAGTGTGACTGAGGCAGCCACCTTGGTGCGGGGCATTTGCAGCAAGTGACTGACTGAAGGGAGGCTGCTGCCATCTTAGTGCAGGGCAATTAGTGGAAATGACTGTGACTGAAGAGTACGGAAGCCATCTTGGTAAGCGACGTCTGTAGCGATGGCGACCATCTTGGTGAGAGGCAACAACCACATTTTGTATTACAGTGTGTTTAGAGTGGGGGGGGGGGGGGGGGGGTCCTCATTAAAACTTTCCCGAATAGTGAAAGGCTTGGATAGAGTGGATGTGGAGAGGATGTTTCCACTAGTGGGAGAGTCTCGGACCAGAGGGCACAGCCTCAGAATTAAGGAGCGTTCCTTTAGAAAGGAAATGGGGAGGAATTTCTTAAAGTCAGAGGGTGATAAATTTGTGTGACTCCGTGACACCCCTCCCCCAGCCCTGCCCCCCTCTCTTCCCTTGTCTCTCCCCACGGGCTCGACCGTCCCACCCGTCATCACCGTATGACCAGGTGGGTGTCACAAAGGACACTGCGGGGCATCAGCAGAGAGTGAGTGTGACTGAGGCAGCCATCTTGGTGCGGGGCATTTGCAGCAAGTGGCTGACTGAGGGGAGGCTGCTGCCATCTTGGTGCAGGGCAATTAGTGGAAGTGACTGTGACTGAAGAGTACGGAAGCCATCTTGGTGAGTGGCGTTTGTAGCGATGGCGACCATCTTGGTGAGGGGCATCAACCACATTTTGTATTACAGTGTGTTATATTGTATTAAAGTGTGTTATATTGTGTTAAGGTATGTTGCAGTGTATTATATTGTATTTGGGTGTGTTAACAATCATGTCATAGTATATTATATGTATTATGTGTCGTAGCGTATTATGTTGCGTTATGTATTATAGTGCATTTTAACTTTATTCCTTGGCGCGCAGGAGGATGTGGGATGATCTTATAGAGGTGTACAAAATCACTACAGGAATAGAGCGAGTAGATGCACAGAGTCCCTTGCCAGAGTAGGGGAATCGAGGACCAGAGGACATCGGTTTAAGGTGATGGGGAAAGATTTCATTGGAGGTATACAAAAAAGCTGGATAAATTCAGCGGATGAGGCAGCATCTATAGAGCAAAGGAATAGGCGACATTACAGGTCTGAACCCTTCTTTAAACTGACCCTTGTTCAATCTGAAGGGTCTCGACCCGAAACGCCGCCTATTCCTTCGATCCATAGATGCTGCCTCACCCACTGAGTTTCTGCAGGTTTTATGTCTACCTTCCAATTTTCCAGCATCTGCAGTTCTTTCTTAAACATAGGAATCTGTGGTGTAACTTTTCCATACAGAGGTTTTGTGTACGGAATGAGCTGCCGGAGGAGGTAGTTGAGGCAGGTCTATCGCAACATTTAAAAGATACTTGGACAGGCACATAGATTAGACAGGTTTCGAGGGACATGGGCCATTGTGAGCAGTTTTTGGTCCCATATCAGAGGAAGGAAGTGCTTGACACTGCAGAGGAGATTTACAAGAACGATCCCAGGTTAATGTACGATGAGCGTTTGTCTGCACTGGGCCTGGAATCACTGGAGTTTAGAAGAGTGGGGGGGTCCACATTAAAACTTTCCCGAATAATGAAAGGCTTGGATAGAGTGGATGTGGAGAGGATGTTTCCACTAGTGGGAGAGTCTCGGACCAGAGGGCACAGCCTCAGAATTAAAGAGCGTTCGTTCCTTTAGAAAGAAAATGTGGAGGAATTTCTTTAGTCAGACAGTGATAAATTTGTGTGACTCCGTGACGCCCCTCCCCCAGCCCTCGTGCTCGACCGTCCCACCCGTCATCACCATATGACCAGGTGGGGGTCACAAAGGACACTGCGGGTCACAAAGGACACTGCGGGGCATCAGCAGGGAGTGAGTGTGACTGAGGCAGCCACCTTGGTGCGGGGCATTTGCAGCAAGTGGCTGACTGAGGGGAGGCTGCTGCCATCTTGGTGCAGGGCAATTAGTGGAAGTGACTGTGACTGAAGAGTACGGAAGCCATCTTGGTGAGGGGCGTTTGTAGCGATGGCGACCATCTTGGTGAGGGGCATCAACCACATTTTGTATTACAGTGTGTTTAGAGTGGGGGTGGGGGGGCCTCATTAAAACTTTCCCAAATAGTGAAAGGCTTGGAAAGAGTGGATGTGGAGAGGATGTTTCCACTAGTGGGAGAGTCTCGGACCAGAGGGCACAGCCTCAGAATTAAGGAGCGTTCCTTTAGAAAGGAAATGGGGAGGAATTTCTTAAAGTCAGAGGGTGATAAATTTGTGTGACTCCGTGACACCCCTCCCCCAGCCCTGCCCCCCTCTCTTCCCTTGTCTGTCCCCACGGGCTCGACCGTCCCACCCGTCATCACCGTATGACCAGGTGGGTGTCACAAAGGACACTGCGGGGCATCAGCAGGGAGTGAGTGTGACTGAGGCAGCCACCTTGGTGCGGGGCATTTGCAGCAAGTGAATGACTGAGGGGAGGCTGCTGCCATCTTGGAGCAGGGCAATTAGTGGAAGTGGCTGTGACTGAAGAGTACGGAAGCCATCTTGGTGAGTGGCGTTTGTAGCGATGGCGACCATCTTGGTGAGGGGCATCAACCACATTTTGTATTACAGTGTGTTATATTGTATTATAGTGTGTTATATTGTGTTAAGGTGTGTTGCAGTGTATTATATTGTATTTGGGTGTGTTAACAATCATGTCATAGTGTATTATATGTATTATGTGTCGTAGCGTATTATGTTGCGTTATGTATTATAGTCATTTTAACTTTATTCCTTGGCGCGCAGGAGGATGTGGGATGATCTTATAGAGGTGTACAAAATCATACCAGGAATAGATCAAGTAGTTGCACAGAGTTCCTTGCCAGAGTAGGGGAATCGAGGACCAGAGGTCATCGGTTCAAGGTGATGGGGAAAGATTTAATAGGAGGTATACAAAAAAGCTGGATAAATCCAGCGGATGAGGCAGCATCTATGGAGCAAAGGAATAGGCGACATTACAGGTCTTAACCCTTCTTTAGACTGACCCTTCTTCAATCTGAAGGGTCTCGACCCGAAACGCCGCATATTCCTTCGCTCCATAGATGCTGCCTCACCCGCTGAGTTTCTGCAGGTTTTATGTCTACCTTCAATTTTTCCAGCATCTGCAGTTCTTTCTTAAACATAGGAATCTGTGGTGTAACTTTTCCATACAGAGGGTTTGTGTATGGAATGAGCTGCCGGAGGAGGTAGTTGAGGCAGGTCTATCGCAACATTTAAAAGACACTTGGACAGGCACATAGATTAGACAGGTTTCCATATAACAATTACAGCACGGACACACGCCATCTCGGCCCTTCAAGTCTGTGCCGAACAACTTTTTTCCCTTAGTCCCACCTGCCTGCACTCATACCATAACCCTCCATACCCTTCTCATCCATATGCCTATCCAATTTATTTTTAAATTATACCAACGAACCTGCCGCCACCACTTCCACTGGAAGCTCATTCCACACCGCTGCCACTCTCTGAGTAAAGAAGTTCCCTCTCATGTTACCCTTAAACTTCTGTCCCTTAATTCAAAAGTCATGTCCTCTTGTTTGAGGGACATAGAAACAGAGAAACATAGAAATTAGTTGCAGGAGTAGGCCATTCAGCCCTTCGAGCCTGCACCGACATTCAATATGATCATGGCTGATCATCCAACTCAGTATCCCGCACCTGCCTTCTCTCCATACCCTCTGATCCCCTTAGCCACAAGGGCCACATCTAACTCCCTCTTAAATATAGCCAATGAACTGGCCTCAACTACCCTCTGTGGCAGAGAGTTCCAGAGATCCACCACTCTCTGTGTGAAAAAATTCCTTCTCATCTCGGTCCTAAAGGATTTCCCCCTTATCCTCAAGCTGTGACCCCTTGTCCTGGACCTCCCCAACATCGAGAACAATCTTCCTGCATCTAGCCTGTCCAACCCCTTAAGAATTTTGTACATTTCTATAAGATCCCCTCTCAATCTCCTAAATTCTAGAGTGTATAAACCGAGTCTATGCAGTCTTTGTTCATAAGACAGTCCTGACAGTCCTGACATGGGCCATTGTGAGCAGTTTTTGGTCCCATATCAGAGGAAGGAAGTGCTTGACACTGCAGAGGAGATTTAGAAGAACGATCCCAGGTTAATGTACGATGAGCGTTTGTCTGCATTGGGCCTGGAATCACTGGAGTTTAGAAAAGTGGGGGGGGGAGGGGGGTCCTCATTAAAACTTTCCCGAATAGTGAAAGGCTTGGATAGAGTGGATGTGGAGAGGATGTTTCCACTAGTGGGAGAGTCTCGGACTCTCATAGCCTCAGAATGAAAGAGCGTTCCTTTAGAAAGGAAATGGGGAGGAATTTCTTTGGTCAGAGGGTGATAAATTTGTGTGACTCCGTGACTACCCTCCCCCAGCCCTGCCCCCCTCTCTTCAGTTGTCTCTCCCCATGGGCTCGACCGTCCCACGCGTCATCACCGTATTACCAGTTGGGGTCACAAAGGACACTGCGGGGCATCAGCAGAGAGTGAGTGTGACTGAGGCAGCCATCTTGGTGCGGGGCATTTGCAGCAAGTGACTGACTGAGGGGAGGCTGCTGCCATCTTGGTGCAGGGCAATTAGTGGAAGTGACTGTGCCTGAAGAGTACGGAAGCCATCTTGGTGAGGGGCATCAACCTCATTTTGTATTATAGTATGTGTTATATTGTATTATAGAGTGTTATATTGTGTTAAGGTGTGTTATCGTGTATTATATTGTATTTGAGTGTGTTACAAATCGTGTGTCATAGTGTATTATATTGTATTATGGTGCAATATGTGTTTTATTGCATTATAACTTTGTTCCTTGGAGCGCTGGAGGATGAGGGATGATCTTATAGAGGTGTACAAAATCATGACAGGAATAGATCGGGTAGACGCACAGAGTCTCTTGCCAGAATAGGGGAGTCGAGGACCAGAGGACATTGGTTTAAGGTGAAGGGGAAAGATTTGTTTGGAATCTGAGGTAGACAAAAAAGCTGGAGTTATTCAGCGGGCAAGGCAGCTCCTATGGAGTTGAGGAATAGGCAACGTTTCAGGTCGAGACCCTTCCCGATGTTGGGGGAGTCCAAAACCAGGGGCCACAGTTTAAGAATAATGGATAAGTCATTTAGAACGGAGATGAGGAAACACTTTTTCACACAGAGAGTTGTGAGTCTGTGGAATTCTCTGCCTCTGAGGGCAGTGGTGGCCGGTTCTCTGGATACTTTCAAGAGAGAGCTTGATAGAGCTCTTAAAGATAGCCGAGTCAGGAGATATGGGGAGAAGGCAGGAACGGGGTACTGATTATTGATGATGAGCCATGATCACATTGAATGGCGGTGCTGGTTCCAAGGGGCGAATGGGGTACTG